>OX596283.1:15170315-15770315 GCA_951394225.1 Harpalus rufipes | reverse complement strand
CATATTAGTCCCGTGCGGGCGTTTACCAGGCGTCACCTCATGGGCACTCATTGCAGACGTGGAGAGAGCACCACAGGAATAACTTTTGTGCCATTTAAAATTGAAAATATTTCTTTTATTGCTGTCAGTCGGGATCGAACCCGGTTCGACTGATTATTATTGTTATAATTATTATTATTTGTTTGACTATTTGTAATATTGTTTCAATTCCAGGTGAAAAATATAAGGTACTATATTTTATAAAAAAAATTCCCATATTTTGTTTAGTCTATAGTCTGCATAACTTATCATCCATTCATACCTCTTTTAATATCTGAAACGAAGTTGCATTGGAATGGAATAAAATCATCGTAAATTTATTTCAACTACGTCCAATAAATTTAGGATTGTGACACAAAGTATTTATTGTCACATAGAAATTTTGGAATTTTCCTATTAACTTTTAATTAATTTCCTTTGTGTCTATTTCAGGACGCCCTATTGAAACGACTAGGACCAAATGCCTATCCTTTCACAATGGAAATTACCCCCATGGCGCCACCTAGCGTTCAACTAGTTCCTGCCAAGGAGTACAATGGTGCTCCCATAGGGACCAGCTACGACGTCAGGGCCTACATTGGTATGTACATATCCTATCACTAAAATTACTAGCCACACAAGAGGTCATTCACCGGCCAGACAAAGGTTGAGGACGTAATAAACAACATTGCGATTATAAATTTTGATTACAACAATTAAAACCAATGATTACGACAATTAAAATGTTGATTATAACAATGGAATTAGTGATTACAACAATAAAATGGTATGAATATTTTCTTTCTTAAATATCTACGTATATAAGAAAAAATATTTTTTTTTCAAATAATGCTAAAGTGGCTCAATTACTGGTTGATATCACTCAAAATATTTGACGAAATGATAAAATTTTGAAAGTTACAGGAACAAAAAATAACAAGACTGACGACTTTTTTGAAAAGGCTGTTATAGACTATTTGTGATTGGCTAAATTTAACGTGTCGTTGATGGTAGAGAATATAATGGTGGTTTTTATGTTATGTAATATATTTTGAATTTTCTGAATCTATCCGGACCGAAAAGTGCAACTTCCCCTTTAAAAATCATAGTTAAAATATTGTATTCTACAGTAGAATTTTTACTTGTACACAAAAGCATCCCTCCACTCACTTTTATTGTTCCGGTTAGATTTGATTCCTGTTCCAGAATTGTCCGGATACATACAAACTAACCGGTTCTCGCTCCCGAATCCGAAACTACAGTAAGATATCCGATCAAGGTCATCTACGAATTGTATAAATTAAGATTTTAGCTCCACCCATTCTGTCAAATTCAGTAGTGTCGTTTACTTAATTTTTATGACGGTAGGTACATAAGATACTACTGTTATTTTATTATTATAAAAATATACATATATTACAGTAAAAGCATTCAAAATTCAAAAATAAGTCAACTGGTAAGTTTATTAGCAAATGTAAAACCAAATATGTGAAAAATAAGACACTGGCACAATGTCAGTGTCAGTGCCATTGACAGAAACTAAGTATCGTTATTCGTACGGCAATGAATCAAGTTAATATATCTGAATTAATAAATCAACTTATACTTTTCAACGAAAGTACTGCCAAAATTTTAAAATGGAATGTCCTAACTTAATCGAAACAATATGAATTTTTGAAAGACAAACGTCTCCATCCTTATCGCACACGCTTGTAGTCGTTGCAAATAACAAAGATAAATGTATGCCAATTTGCTAATTCGTTATTGATACAGATGACCTTGATCGGAAATCTTTAAAAAAAATACTTACACTGGCTTGTAAAAGAATCGCGTACACAAATTTTTGCTGTATTCAGTCGATCTTGATTTTTAACTTGTCAAAGTCACTAGTGTCAATTAAGATGTCAAAATTAACAGAAATTATAATACATACTTGGTTGTTCTTTCATTTTTCTGGAATATATTTGTAATTTAATAGTAGCTTAATTAAAACAATGAAGAACTTGCTCCACAATAGATCAAATAATGATGACAGTGACAACATTGTCAGTTTTTACATTATTTACATAGCGAAAAAATGTTTAAAATCGATTACTTGATTTTTAAGGTGTATGCGATATTTTTGCATGCCAGTGTATCTGGATTCGATTTCAAATTCAAAACTAATCAAAACACCGAAACTAACCGGTTCGCAGATCTTTGTTTGTTTCGCATTACATATTTGGATCCTTGTCATAACTATTATGTAGTATTAGTCCGCGAGCCAGGGTACAAATTTGGTCAATCATTTCCTCTCGGGCGATAACTTGTAAAATGCTTCAGAGAGTTGTATCATGAAGCTCCGTGAACGTCAGCTGCGGTTCGGTGGGTGGGTTAAGCAGCGGTAGCCTCCCACGCACGTTGAAAAAAAATGAATTTTAATCATTTCCTCCCGATTGAAAATTTATCAAATTATAGCTAATCCAATATCTTAAAGAAAAAAAAAAGTCAGCTGACTATAAAGTGGTGGATAATACGTAAGCTGGTCACACGAACATGATAAAAAAATATATAAAAAAGATTATATCATTCAGTTAGAGCATGAAGCATAATGTCGAATAACTTTAGATACGTCATTTCCTCCCGGATAAAAATTTGTAAGCTGATAGTTAATATGATCCTGTAAGTAATAAAGAAAATCAGCTAGCAATATGTCGAGGAAAAACTCGTCAGCTGGTGCATTTAAATAGGCGATAGATGCTCCTGTCTGGCTCCTGCGTTACACCCTTCAGAGCATAAGCTGACAATCTTCCCACCGAGATATAGCCAGCTGACATGTTTATTTATTCACAATATCATATAAACTGTCATCTGATAAATTTTCAATTGAGAAGAAATGACTGAACATATATATTTTTTTATCATGTTCGTGTGACCAGCTGACGTATTATCCACCACTTTATAGTCAGCTGACTTTTTTTTTCTTTAAGATATTGGATTAGCTATAATTTGATAAATTTTCAATCGGGAGGAAATGATTAAAATTCATTTTTTGTTCAAAGTGAGTGGGAGGCTACCGCTGCTTAACCCACCCAACGAACCGCAGCTGACATTCACGGAGCTTCATGATACAACTCTCTGAAGCATTTTACAAGTTATCACCCGAGAGAAACTTGGTCATGAAAATCTGTTGCTGGCTCGCGGACTATATGATTTGCCATATTGTGAAGAATAAATTCTTTTTTTTTGTCAAGCACGAACATACATCTAAGATAAAATAAAGAAAATAGGAAATATTCATTCTTGTAACACATCTTTAGATTTATAATTTAAGGAACTTAAGGCAGAAATATAGAAAGCCTTACTCTTTACTTTTCATCTCTATAGTTTTGCAACCACATTGATCATCAAGTACCGTTAACCCAAGAAATTACACAAAATACATATTTTTTCAACAAATTTTCAGAATTTTTATGTATTCCAAATGAGATATTGACCCACTTTTATATGAGTGAATGTATGTTAGTGTCGGCCATATGTCTATAAATAAAATAAAACTCATTATTTTCCAATAAGATTACATATTCCAAAAAAATTCCGGAAAAATAATTCAACGATCGACCACCTACATGTTATGAACCAACTTATAGAAAAAACTGAGGAATATAGTATTAGAATTTATATAGCATTGGTAGACTTTGAAGGCATTTGCTTCGATAAATCACGATGACATTTGACCAGCATTAGAAGAAACAGGCAAAGAACAAAAATATATTAGAATATTAAAAGTTATATACCAAGAATGTACTGCACAAATAAAACTAGAAACAGTTGGTTGTGTTCATAAAATAAGCAAAGGCGTAAGGCAAGGAAATCCTCTGTCACCTGATCTTTTTAATTGCTTGTTACAGTCAGTAATGAAGAACTTAAACTGGGAAGTATTTGGAATTAAAATAAATGGTAAAAAATAAACAACTTAATGTTCGCCGACGATATAGTACTTATATCAAGTTCAGCAGACGAATTACAGCACTTAATAAAACAACTAGATGATGCTTGTCCGGAATGTTGGCTTATACATAAATCTTAGCAAAATCAAAATAATAAGCAATGATCAAATTCTCCCAATCCAGATTGGTAACACCTCAATCGAAAACCAAAATTTGTCGTTCACAGTAAATAATACAATATTTATGTTAGTATTATCTATAAAACTGAGGGTAAAGGTAATAAGGACAATATACTCAATTAATTGCCATCTTAAATTTTATTACTTTAATAAAAATTATTTGTGAATTATCAAAGACGAAAACATTTGTCATATGCAGACAATACTTTATTTGCAAATAAATTATTATTAAACCTAAGAAATTTTATTATAAGCAATGTATTCAAGTTCTATACACTCTATTAATACACCATATCAAAATTTGCTGAATTGGAATAATAATCATAGCATCCAGAAGTTTATTTATTCTTCTTTTTAATATAATTGTAGGAGGTATTTTAATAAATGAATGTCACATTGCAAATAATTTTGAATATTTTGTCAGTTTCCTTTACCTTCAGTTTTATAAATAATACTAACATAAATATTGTATTATTTACTGTTGGAACTAAAAAAAATAGCACGTGTCTGTTGTCATATATTTGCCCGTAGATTATTGTTAAAACGATAAATTTAGGTAATAACATTATATTTACATCCAGTACATTTTATAAAACATAAAAAAAATTGCCCAAATATACTCTATTGTAATTTAAAAAAATATTTCTTCTTGCTGTTAATATATTTTTTCAGAGGGTATGAATACATTTAGGGTTGGGCTCGTATTATCTACTGTACATGTGAATGGGAATAAAGGTTTATAATAATAATAATTCCAAAAAAATATTACTACCAGTCAACAAAATCTTTCAAATAGGACAAGGTATCCGAACATTGGTTCTACTACCCGATTCCGAACACATTGCGCATTCCGCGACTTGTGCGATTTCACAATCTACGCATAATATAAATATGAAAGGTAACAATGTATATAATATATGTACATACATCATATTTACAATTTATATTTTCAGTAGTAATATTAAAACAGTCCTAGTGTAACCAACACACTCAAGTATTCATTTTTTTTCTTTTTTGTAAGCTAGTACATATTACAGAACTGGTAGTATAAAGGAAGTGCAAAACAAAAAAATATCTCAGGTAAAAAATGTAGATCCTCTTTTTGAAAAAAGTAATTAAATTTCCACTATATACACCGATTTCAAAATGAGGATAAATATTTCATACATTTCAAACATTTTCTCTGTAAAAATTGTGAAAAGATAATAAAAGATAACACGCAATTATTTTCCAACAAATGCACGCAAATGGGCAAAATGGAAGCAGCAACTGGAAAATGTAGGTCATTGTCGTCGATATAGAGTAAATTATGTAATGGAACTGTGCAACATGGGAAATAAATTGAACCAGAATATTACATTTAAAAGAAAACACAGGTTATTTTATAATTAAAACACTGCACACTATTTTGTAAACAGAAAACTTTGTGGAATAAAGTCAGAACAAATAAAAAAGTAATAAAACAAAAAATGTTTCATTTTCTTAGAAATTAAATTAAAAGTAGAGATATACAGTGGAACTTAATTAAAGTTAAAATAGTTTTAATTTTAAAAAATGTTCGCAAAAGAGGTAAAAGTATTAAATTAAACTAGTTTCACTAAAAAGTTAATGTAAATATTTGGTCAAGGACTGCGTATTCCACTGACTACTCGTATATAGTATAATAAAATTAATACAATAGACGCTGTGTAAGTCTTCTTTATAGGCCTTAACATTACCTTCCGGCAATCCTGTCTGTTATGTACAAATTCATGCACAAATTTTATTGCAAAAGATTCTATATTTCTAGTAAAATTACTTCATAAACAAACTATGCAAATTGCACTTGACACTGACATCTTCTTCGTTAGCTTATCCCATTCGTTAGCGGTCGCTATATTTTATTTTCTTCTTCCGCTCATTTCTGTTTTGCGGGGCGTCCTCATTTAGTTCTCTCAAGTCTACCGCAATACAGTCCTTCCATCTTAGTTTAGGTCTTCGTCTGTTTCTTTTACCTTCTATTACTAAGCTATTCATTTTTCCAGTATATTCTTCATCTCTCCTCATGACATGTTTAAACCAATGTAATCGTCTTTCTTGTATCTTTCTAGAACTAATTCCCTTATTCCTTCATTCCTTATCCCATCTTTCCGTGTCTTCTACAACATCTATCTTAACATCGTCATCTCTGTCCCATTCTTTTTCTTTTCATTGACACTGACATCTGCTAGTTAAAATTTTCTTAATATAGTAACTTTTCCATGGTTATAGCATAGCTGGCTGATTTATAAAATTTAATTTCTTTGTAATTCTTTAACTCTATATCCATTGAATATGAAATATAAAATGCAATAAATTCGTATAGATGAGAATATTCTTTAATATTTATAATAACTCCATTCATATTTTTCTTTTGATTTATTTGATAATAACTGACTCCCTGTATCATTAGCAAGTTCCCTTATTTCTGGTGATGTACATTCCATATTTATATCTTCATTTCCACTTTATATGTTTTTCTTCATAATGTCTTCAGTTAATAAGTAATATATTATTATTTAGATATACTTATTATTCTGGACAACTTCAAAAACCAAAAAAACTCTAAAAACGTTCAAAACTTTAAAACGTCAAACGTGAATACAGAAATAAATAAATATAAAACAAAGAGTCATAACCATAGCAACCGAACCAAGATATTTGATATAACGCGCTAATATGCGGCTAAATAAATTGTGATTCGTCGAAAACCGTGCGGAATTATTCCAAACGGCGTACGGAATTATTCCACACGGTTTATTGGAATAATATTAATTCCAACATAATTTTGTTGTGGAATGTGTAGTTTCCAAAATAGTGTTGGAAAAATATGTTTCTTTCTTTCTAAAAAATGATTTAACATACTGTAAAATCTAAGTTCATATTCTACAAGCCCTGAGGGTATTTTATTCCACAGTAAAATATTGACAGCATCCTGATGGTATCTAAAGGTAGAATAAAATATTCTAAATCACGTTTTATGCGCGTAAGAAGTGTGATTCTAAATTTAAATATATAGGATAATATATTTGCGAAGAGATTTATGATAGTGACAGACTATAACCCTGCCTACGAAACTCTTGTGGTTGTAGTCCAATTCCGTGGAGACCTCGAAGACGCTTCTATAAATCTGAAGACCAACGATCGGAAAATGTCAAGGAAATATCAAGCGATGCTCAGGGAACGTTTATAATAACCTCGTCATGTTTCGGACAATATAACATTGTTATTAAAACAAACATTTAGAAGATGGAATTTCTAAACTCGGAAGTCGGATTATACAGATAAGATAAAATAGAACAAAGAATTAAAATTTATTTTTAATTAATCAGTATGAAAATTTATCAGATTATTCTACATAATTTTTAAAATAAATAATTTAAACTTTGTTTTTTTGCACAAAATATGGTATTCTATTGAACAAAATCTTTCAGTTAAATCTATTTTTTAAATTTCGTTTTATATTTCAGAAACGAACTATGCAAATTGCACTTGACACTGACATCTTCTTCTTTAGATTTTCCCATTCGTTAGGGGTCGCTATGTTTTATTTTCTTCTTCCACTCATTTCTGTTTTGCGTACCATTTAGTTCCTTTTCTCTCAAGTCTACCGCAATACAGCCCTTCCATCTTATCTTTGGTCTTCGTCTGTTTCGTTTAACTTGCTATTACTAAGCTATTCATTCTTCCAATATATTCTTCATGTCTCCTCATGACATGTTCAAACCAATGTAATCGTCCCTCTTGTACCTTTCTACAAACTTCTATCACTCGAGCCATTTTCCTTATTCTTTCATTCCTTACCCTATATGTCCGTGGCTTCCCCAATATCTATATCAACATCCTCATCTCTGCCATGTTAATTTTCTTTTCATTAACACTGACATCTGTTAATTATAATTTTCTTAATATAGTAGCTGTTTCCATGGTTATAGCATAGCTGGCTGATGTATAAAATTTAATTTGTTTATAATTCTTTCACTCTATAACCATTGAGTATGAAATATAAAATGCAATAAATTCGTATAGATGAGAATATTGTTTAATATTTATAATAACATTAAATGTCAAAAAATAATATTTAACAAATTTTTTTCAAGAAAAACTGTTATAATCTTCGAATGAGAGTATTTCCGATTGAGCAATTATAACCAAAATCTATAATCAAGTCTACATATGGATATAAGGAAGAGGAATACATAAATATTGTAGTTTTTGGAATTTTAGTATTGGAGATATCGCGGCCGAAATTATAGTCATACACATACGAACACACACACACACGCACGCACATACACACACACGCATACACACACACACACACACACACACACACACACTCGGAAGTGAAAATACCGGACCTAAAGTAATATATAGTTATTTTTAACAAGAAATACAGCCTTTTATACCATTATTACAAAAATAGTTCATTCAAAAATAAAAATATCTACTACATTTTCATTCACTGCTTTAGAGTGAGACTTCGTTTACCTTGCTTCTCTTGTTGACGTGAATCTACACTCGTATCACAAAGCAAAAGCAAGAAGAGTCCTTTTTACTCGTACTAGCCTCATTCAACCATCTCGGGTACCAGACTGTCTCGTACTCGGACACTCAAAGGCCCCAGGGTGTTTGAAGCTAGCTCAGCAAATATATGTACAGTAGGGCAAACACAGTAGTGAACGTGGATGGACACAGGTCTGAGATTCTAATAGTGCACTAATTATTTGGTGTAAAGCTAAAATTATTTTCATACGTAATATAACAAGTGATATGATTATCATCGATGATATTCTCGAGTGAAACCGAGCTGCAGATTTCACGAGTCCGAAGGACGAGTTAAATGTGCTGCTTCGGTTTCACGAGCAATATCTTCGATTATTAATCATATCACGAGCTTATATTTATTGAGAGAATATAATGACTTTTTTTTTATTAGCCGCATTTTTAGTCCACTTAGATAATAAATTTACTCCCAAGGGTACGTTTTTGTACCAGCCTATCGAATTTTTATATTTCCAAAATGGGATAGGAGTCAAAAATAGTCGTTCTGATGTTATATTTTCGGATCGTTTACTTATAAGTAATCTAAACAATCTTACTGGACAAATTGTGTCATCTTCAATATTTTTCGTTATCCACTTTCTATCTGTCAATTTATTTGCACCTCCTTGTGCAGTTTTTGAAAATATTGGGTTGTATTCTATTCTACCCGTGAACATTCCATCAATTGCTTTTTCTTCTTTAAAATAATTCAGCATACAACTAGGAACTTCCCCTCCTCTCCATGCCAACTCATAAGAAGCTATACGAAAAAACTTCTTTTGCAAACCTTCAGGTTCATTTTCATCCCATAGTTTAGCCATTTTTATTATATGTGCTTTATTTAAAGCTGTACCTTTCTTTTCTCAGGAATACATTGCAGTTCTTTTCTTTTAGCGTTTCTTGCATCGCGTGCTTCTTTAAAAATAATATCCGTAAAGGGATCAAATTTTATATTCCTGAAAATATTTCTCCTGTCGTATTTTGGCTGTTGAATTCCACATTGTTTTCACTATGTATTCTTTATAATTTTCTCCATTAATATTTCGCATATTATAAGCCCAATCTAACAAAATATTTGAAATTTGACGTACCGTTGTTTCTCTTTGTAATACGTAATTTCGGTTTTCACAAAATGCCATAAATATTTTCTTTTATATTTTCTTCGAAAATATTCCCAAATCTGTTCATTTTGCAGTACAAGCAAGGTCAAATAATGCAGTTAGTATTTTGATCTGGTTGCTAGGAAAAAGGTAAATAACGTTTTATCACTTGCAAAAAAAGATATCTTCCTGTTTATCCGCTGTCAAAACGATAAAATTGTTTTTTCTTTATAGCTTACTTTATATTGAAGTTAAATTATCTACGCAGTTTTTGCATGAAGGCCCGATAATAAACAGCTGTGATCCCTTCCTACCGCTTACTTTAGACAATTTTAATACAGCATATTACTTATTACGACTTGCATTTGATTCTAAGCCGACGTGGTGGTCTTGTGGCTATGCTGCTCGACCGGCATCACTAAGGTCGTCGGATTGATTCCCCATCGTGAATACCACTCGGTAGGAGGGTTTTTCTCCGGGTATTCTGTCGGTACGTACACATACTTCCAACACGATTAGTTGCTATAGAGCGCTACTTCACCACTCGGGCAGAGAGCCATCTCTGTTCACTAAGTGAAAGCTCGAAGGCGTCAATAACCAAGAATACAAGACCATGTCTAATTCTCAATCATCATTACACTGAACAAACATTTACACTGAAACACACACATCACCCTGAAGAGGAGATTACTATCTCCTATACCGGGACACTACACAACATTTATTTATTTATTTTGATCCTAAATACTATTCGTCTGCAATCACATATAATTTATATTTTTATAATTGAGGGACTAAACGCCTCCGTTTAATAATCTTCAAAATGATACCTTTTACTATTAATTCCTATATAAATTACAATCAATCTCGTATTATGGGAGTATAAAAAAGGGATAAAATGATCCTTAACGCGGTAAACGGGTTATTATACTGAAATGCTGACACATTTTATATCTTTATTCGACTAGACCAATTCACAATACATATTCCTTGTTGTCTACAAGCTTTCAAATATACTGGTTTCACTCCTAAACTAATGACCTCCAAAGGGTTGTCTCATCATTTTTGCTTTTCGGTATTACAAATTTATATCTTTGTGCTGAATGCTATGGCATCATTTCTTCACAGACTAATACCCTCCTTTGAGTATCTAAATATTCATCGCAATTTGAGTTTGCTTGTATTATATCAGATGAAAGATTCCATTCATTCAGTCATGGAAAGAGATTAGTATGTTTGTGAGAGATGTAGTCATGTTCAGGTGTAATCATCAAGCCTGAATTCCCAAGTGGGACATATTGTGCGCACATGGTTTCGTGTCAACGTCTGGTCTCTGCTCTGTTCTGTCAAAGTGAGACCTCAGCAGAATATTTGCCAACACGACTCCGCAGAAACTTGATTAATGTTGTGTGTTCGCTCTGTTTGTTGAGGTTCGATAAACATAACTCTTGTAACACCATATACAGTCAGTCACATAAGTCCTTCATACACCTTAAAAAAACGATGAATCTATTCAGTATGAGATAGTACAGTAATAATAATTATATGTAAAGTATATTTCTCAACTATAAACTTCGAACTTACACAATATAGGTTATATTTATTATAATAATGTCAGTTTTAACATTACATCAAAATTATACAATTGATTTATAATTGCGAAATAAATGTCTAATTTCGAATTTTGATGAATAACAATATTCACACGGTATAAGTTATACTGTATAGTGTATACTGTCAGTTTTGATTTTGTATGAAAACTACGGAAATCAAACGATTTCGCCCGATTTCACCCAACAACATGACGTCATCATTTCCCTCCCGCCCCTGACGATTTGAATCATATGATGGAAACGGAGTTTATGTATGGTGAAAATGATTAGGCAGAAGATTCACGTCATCAACCTGATAAAAACCTTAGAAAAAGAAATATAACTTGTAGAAATTATTAATTGTTATTTACTTTAAAAAAAAGAAAAAAAATATATACTAGTATTAAAGTAACGTATATATTAATGAATTTACAATTATTTCTAAGTCAATCCTTATTCTTTTACGGAATATAAAATTATTTGACACATAGTCATTCTTAGTAGTGACACGTAGTGCCAACGTATAGTATGAAAATGAACTACAATTATTATTTCAAATAATTTTATATTCCGTAAAAGGAATAACGATTGACTTAGAAATAATTGTAAATATCATAAATATATATATTTTACTTAATACTAATACTTTTTTTCTTCTTCTTTTAAAAATAAATAACACCCAATAATTTCTACAAGTTATTTTTCATTTAATAAGGTTTTTTTCAGGTTGATGACATGAGTCTTCTGCCTAATCATTTTCACTATATTTATATTTACGTCTGTGTTAAATTATTAAAGTATAAATTTTAAACTAGCTATTATACCATCAGGTCCACACTTTTTTAGTTGTAAATGAATCAAAATTTCCACTTAATACAATATTAATAATACAAATAAAACATACATAACAACCAGAGTAGAATATACAGCTTTTTACTATTTCAATAAGGGATTTAGCTTTAAATATTTGATATTAAATTCATTTTGTTGTGTGTGTATACTGTGTAAGTTAATAATTCAAGATAGATTCGTCGCATCGTAGCTATACAACTTTGCTACTTCGTGTTAGCGACATTTATCTCTTTAGAGTGGAATTCCTCTGCCAAGCTGTCGCAGACTCGTGAATTTCTTATAACCCCCAAGAGATTAAAACTAAATTACCCGAGAAGAACAAACAGCCTGTCCTGCAAATGGACCTGTAGAATTTTTACTCGACAATTATTCGGCCAGCATGAATAGGACAGAATAAATAACGACTTCAAATTATCGGCAAATGGAATCGGCTAGTGTAATTGCTATTTGAATAATGCATAATTTTTGTTGAAGGAAATTGTATAAATGAGGGAAATTTGCTGTCTCATTAACCGAAATACATTCCCGGAAATTAATCGAACTACCGATAAAATTCAATCATTTTTGTTACAGATGTTTGAATATTCATGATATGGCAAATGGCCTCCCCATTAACTTTTTTACTGTAACGCTAATTTGAAATACTTTCCGAAAATATGATAGGTAGTTATTTACCCAACATGAGTTAAAAGTATAGTCTTATTTCACGAATAGAAAAGTTTATCCGCAAGAACCGTATGTGAGTGCGTCAAATTGTATGAGAGTATTGAATATTTTTTACTCTACACCTTTTCAACTTCCATTTCAGAAAAACTAACTTCAATTTCCTTAAAAGTGAATTAAATTTCAGAAAAAGTAAATTCAATTCCAGAAAAAGTAAATTCAATTTAAGAAAAAGTAAATTCAATTTCAGAAAAAGTAAATTCAATTCCAGAAAAAGCAAAATGAATTCAGAAAAATAAATTCAATTTCAGAAAAACAAACTTCAATTTCAGAAAAGTAACTTCAATTTCAGAAAAATAACATTAAAATATCAATTTACCTTTTCCGAAATTGAATTTACTTTTTCAGAAACTAAATTTACTTTTTCTGAAATTGAATTTACTTTTTCTGAAATTAAAATTACTTTTTCTGAAATTAAAGTTGAATTAAAGTCTCGTGGCCGCATGCCAGCTATGCTAACCATAGAAACTGCTAATATATTCATATAATTCAAATTGGCAGATGTCAGTATCAATTAAAAGTAAATGAATGTGGTAGAGATGAGGATGTTGAGAGAGATGTTGGGAAGACACGGAAAGATACGGTAAGGAATGAAAGAAAAAGGGAAAGTGTAAGAAGTTTCTAGAAAGATACGAGACGTTCATTCGGCAATCTTCACGTCGAGTACGAAAAGTACCATTTTTCAACTAAAAACAATCTATTTTTACCTATACAATAAAAACATGAAAAAAGTGCCATAGGGTTTCATTTTTTTAATTAAACTGCTATAATTACGGATGTAGAAAAATACGTAACATACTCGTATATGCAACAACTTATGCATATAATATAATATTAGACTAGTCTTTGTACTCGTTTCATAAATAATTAAAACACTGCTTCTCCCACGTGTCCGTTTTTATTATATGAAAATAATAAATGCTGTACATCGACCAATCTTTATAATAGGTACATATATCTCTCAGACAACTATTCCAGACAGCAATTTATTTTTAGATATCGTTCAACGGTAAAAAAAAGTTTCGCTTTTGCGTTTTCATACGCCTACATTATTTTTGAACAAATATCGTTTGATATGTGTTAACCTTTAAAACATCATTGTAAAAAACTGGTAAAGCTATACAAAGTATTGAATTTAAAAAAAGTTTTAATGAAAAAGTATATTCATTTACCAAAATTAGTTATTTGAGGAGTTAAATTTCAAAGTTCAATAAGTTCGCTTTTCAAGTTTTTTGTTAACACTAAATAATTGTTTTCGACATTTCTCTGGTGCTATTAGGTACAATAATAGGTTTGTAGAATTTTTGAGTCTAACTAGTTTCGTTTTTTAATAAAATACGAAATAAGTTTTATGAATTGTATTAAATTGTAGCTAGTGACATTTAGAAACAAATTTAATTGTACAGAGTCCTTCATCAGGATAAGATGTTGCAGATTCATAAACATAATTTTTTTACTAAAGTAAAGAGAATTAAAGTTAATGACATTTGATATTTTAATAATTAATTCTCGTAGTTATCCAAAGTTACAAATGCATATTTTGTTGGTATACTAATATGTATTTACTTTATGTTACTATTGGTCATAGGCGCCGACTTTTCTGTAACCCAGCGGGGGCCAAATTTTTTTTTAATAAAAATAAAAATTATTATCGTCATATATTTTATATCTTATTAGTTGCAGAAAAATTGAATAAAATACAGTTTAGTTTAAGTACCTACGAATACGTCTTTTTATATTATTTTAAACATTTTACGCCTTCTTTTGAAAAAAAGCTATTTGAAATTGTATTTAAATCGAGCTCATTTTTAATTTTTGCATGACAATTAAGTATAGCGACATGATGATTTAATCTGTGTTGTGTAATTATGGAATGTGAAACTAAATGAAAATTATAGAGACACTAAAATTAGAGCCTGGAAACGAGGTGGCAAGTTGTGATTGGCTGGGGGATTAGTCGGCTATGTTTATAAGCGTCCCGCCATTATTTAAATTCGAATATCTGACAAATTATAAAAAAAATGAAATGTAACGTCTATTAAAGTACTACAATTAATCATCAACTTTATTTACTAGAACATGTCAATATATTATCGCATAATACTCATTTACATATTTAATTTTCTCAAAATATCTTTTCATGATGGAGTTATTACAAAATTTTACTGCAACCGACCATGATCTTAGTTTAGTAAATGCAACACCAACAAAACTTTGACGGTATTGAAGTTAGTCGTTCGAGAAGTGCATGAAATTAGCTGTATTTTCTACCCTTATTACGGTGAAATGAGTAAACATGGCGGATATACGTCGTGTCCACACTCTTATTATAGTGTTTCTAAAAATTGCGGATTTAGTGGCCATCTATCGAATAAGCTCCAAATGAAATTTGACCAGTGATGCAATTCATGCAAATGCCGTGATTGAAATATTTTAAAATTAATAAGATCGAAGCTAAAGCGCGCTAAAAAAAATGTATATGGGAAAGGGGGGCCAAAACATAGGTTCGCCCCCTCTATATTTTGTCAGGGAGGCCAACGCCCCCTTTGCCCCCCCCCCCCCATAGTCGGCGCCTATGCTAGTGGTTACCATAAATAATTATCTATTCGCATCATTAAAGTGGTATTTTACTGAAAAAAAATCTTGTATACAATTGACAGATTTCTTACTACAGTCAAATTTCTCTAAAAATGGCATTCCAATTTGATGACTTTATTTAGTTAATTTATTCAAGCCAAATAGTGACGTCGATTGTTCTACTCAGTGGAGCTGACATCTATAGTCAAAATTATGAACTCTCAAGTAAGAACTGATAAAATAAAATGTATTAATTGAATACAACAATTAATACATAAATTAATTACAATACTTAATAAATTAGTTGATTGCAACAAATAACATATAAAAATCTGATGTGACCAATAGAATACCTCCCGCCATATAATTTTTATTATGGGGTCTAGTTGCCGCGTGCCTGATGTCTAGTTGCAAATCTGGGGAACCCGATTCGATCCCGATCAACGCCAAATATTTCGAATTTTAAATGGCACGAAATTGACCCCTGTGGTGCATTCTCCACGCCAGCAATGAGTGTCCACATGATACAAATATATAATCATCATTACCGAAATGTGTGTACAAAACAGATTAGCACACCCAGCAATGGGTAATATGCCGTGACAATATATATTTTTTTTATTATAATACATACCTGTATTACTAATGCTAGAAATTATGTATATTAAGTTCCTTTCCATATAACTATTGTTCTATTTACAATTTTCTTTTTAAAACGTTACTGTTATAAATTTAAAATGATTATTTTTTTAACAGTGACATTTATCTGTCAGTTACATACATTTGAGCTGAACTGTGTAACCATGGAGGTATGTTTAAAGCATAAGCTCCGAGATATAATTTTTATATTACTTTATAAATTTATCCATAAAATATATGTAAATAATAATATATAAAAAAATTATAATAACAAATTGGGAAAAAATAACATTTAAAGGTATTTTTTGAAGAAAAACTATTTTGAGCTTCAAGTAAACTGCCATTTCCGATTATCCGATTGACACCAAAATCTAATGGCTTCTTTCCATATTAGAATAAGATAGAAATACATGGTTTCAAAATTTTCTGATTGATAGTATTTAAGTTAGACCGCCCAGAAGATCCAAACAAACAAACAAACAAACACACACACACACACACACACTCACACACACACCCACACACACACTCACACACACATACACACCCATAGACATCATCGTGAAAATGTTAAAATCGGATTGTAGGGACCTTAGAACATGGTCAATTACCAAAATCTCGGTATGTGATTTTTAGCACGATACCTCCCTTACCAGGGGTAGAGGGAGGTAAAAAACAACTTTGCATGGACAACGCAAAAATCATTTTAAATTTAAATTACAAAATAGACTTAAAATTGATTATGGAAAGGGCCTTAAAGCATATGTGATTTCTCTATTCATACTTTACAATCACGTGATCACACTGGAATGCCATTCTAAGAAAAATTTGACAAGAAATTTGGTTGATTAAAACAAAAATGCCTGTAATTATATTTCCTGTGAAATCTTATAAAAAGTTTACGAACAACGTCACTTTTCCTCAAACATCATTTCGTAAAATATTCGAAAATTTTACGCTTTTAAACTTTTTAAAAAGTTTTGCTTCGTCCTAAATTATCGTCATTGTGAAGTTAATTTATTTTCCTTTTCTGAGGAATCGCAGTTTCAAAATGAAAGCAGCAGATACGAATAAAAAAATTAGTTGTTTAATACATTTTCTACATTATTGTATTATACCAGGGATGCTGAGTATCACTAAGGCCTAATAAATTTATAATTTTCCAAATTAGCAATTTATAAATGAACAACAAATTACGTGATTTTGTCATATAAATTAAACCGAGAAAAATATAATTTCTATGTATAAATTTTACAAATGCTTATTGGTAAAAAAATTGTAATCCATTTATAATCTTTTAACAAATCTCTTCTCTTACACAAAGCTCATCACACAAAAAATATGTAAATAAAAAACATTCAACGACGACTCTAATAAATTTCAAAAAAAATCTGTTTTGGCCAGCACAATACCTCTCGCCATTTTCATTTTATGTTGCATAGGGCGCGAGCAGTTATGTGACTTTGTTTGTCTTGGTAAGCAGATATGGGGGCCCGTGTCAAAATGACAGCTTGTAATAATGTACATAGGTGTCAAGTATCATAAGTTTTCATTCAAAACATTATGATTTTCCAAATCCATGTGGATTATTTGCTCGTCAAGTATATTCCATACTATTGATGACATATAAACAACATGATATCAGAATATTTTGACATTTGTGACATCTATGTAAATAACTAATAGCTGTCATTCTGCAACGGACCCACAAATCTGCTTGCCAAGGCCAACAAAATCACATGTCTGCTCGCGCCCTATAAGTAACGAATTTAACATTTCTAGACACAAATAATTGAATTTGTAATCTTCTTTCCTTCTATGAGTAATTTTGCCCTACTCCTCTAATATGTTCAAAATTCTTCAAATTCATTGACGGTATTAGCGGTATTTCTTAAGGATATATGTAATATTAACATACCTATAATTTAAATACATATTTAATTAATAATACAATAATATATATTAAATGTACTCGTACTACCCAGAAAAATCTGATTTTTGACACTGACATTTTGCATTTATCTATCAATTACAAATATTTAAATGTCTCAACTGTTTTTTAGGCAACGAGATTTATTACAACAGATTATTCTATATTATTATATACTATATCTCCAAACCTGTACGAGATATAATAAAAAAAAATTAAATGTGTCAGATAGAAAATTTAATTTTCTTTAATATAACCAAAAAAAAAAAAAAATTAAAATATTTAGAAATTCTTTTTCATGAATCTGCTGTACACACACACATATATCCACACACACACACACACACACACACACACACACACACACACACATACACACACACACACACACACACACACATACACACACACAGACATCATCGTAAAAATGTTAAAATCGGATTGTAGGGACCGTAAAATGTGTTTATTCATTAAAATCTGGTTATGCGATTTTTAGCATGAATCCAATACCTCTCTTAGCGAAAGGTAAAAAGTATGAATATAATTCGAAACATACAGATGCAATAAAGCAATACTCGGTCCAACGTTTTTCTAACTTTTCGATTCCCTCCCAAAAATGATTGTCTTTGAGATCCTCAAAATAAGCATTTACTGCTTCGATTGCCTTTTTTAAATTAATTTAAATCATTATCAAGAGCGTTGGGTTGAAATAGTATTTTAAAAAGTTGAATATGCTGCAAATTAACATTGTAACGTTTTAAATTTAAATACCAATTGACAGTACCTGATTTGCAATTCATTGTCAAAAATCTAAAATGACTCGTTATGGTGAATGCTCTAGTTCAATTATTCGTGAAATAATCAATGCGTATGCCACACCATCATCAAAAATAATAGAAAATACCATTGTCTCCTGAAATGACATTTTGCGAAAAAACATTCTTAAACCTACGGTCTCAAATATGTTTCTATGTCAATACGTCTCATCCAACGGCAGTATTTTCGATTATTTTCAAAACTCTTGATATAATAACTGATTTTTTTGTGAATTTTCGCGTGGCGTGTCAGACAGGCGAAATGCGATCTTTTAACAAGAGACATCTTATCGATTGTAACATTTCAAGCAAAAATGCTGTGTGGAAATCTACAAGAATGGGATCCCTGTATTTTTTATTACTTCTTTACTGAAAAGAGAAAAGATTTAAATTGGTTCTATCATGGAAGCATTTACGACAGATTGAAAATAAATTTAAATATGTTATTTTTTATGAGTTTTTATACAAGTATTCAAAATTCTAAAAAGGTTTATACGAAACTACATTGGCAGTGTAGAAATGGTATCCGAGGAGAGTTTTCTTCTTTATTATTCATATAATAAACAACAGATTTGCTCCAAAAACTACCTAACGACAGCTCATAGGACAGTTTATCAATAGGGCCGACGGAAGGGACGGGCGAACCGGGCGCCGGGTCGCGGCGCATCTTAACAACGATTTCGATTTTTGATCTTGGCAGAACAAAAAATAATCATAATATACAATTTTACGGAATCCGACTCGAAAATAGGGCCATGTAAAAAATATTATCTGAAAAATTATTGATTACTTCCCCAAACAATGACAATTTTGTGAACAAAATGGTGTTCCAACCGCCACAAAAAATAAAAATTATTTCGCCGAACAAGTATTGATCATGTCTTGTTTTTCAGGAGATTGTTTGGAAGATAATTAGTTGTGCGGTAGACATCGTGCTCCACATCTTTACTCGTTTTTTGTCTAATTAACTAGAGGCAAACAGAACAGTTTCACTATTAGAAGTCGTAAATTTACAATGTTAAATTGGATTTGGGAATATAGGTTGCACGAATGTACCGGAATTCGTGCATCAACCAATACCAATATAACATTGCTGACACTGCATTATTATTTTTAAAGAGTATAATTCATATTAACTGAAAAACAATGCGTAGAAAAATGACATCGTTTAATCTGTAACTATAACATTACGCAATTATATTAATATAAAGGTTTCTAATTAATAAATAATGTTTATTAATAAATAGAACAGAAATTGTGCTTTATCACAGTAACCTCAATTGCATGTGATTATGAGATATTGATATTTAATATGCAATTGCCCCAAATAATTTTGATAATGTATAGAGATAGATATACATTTTATACAGGCAATAGCAATTTCAAGATACTCTCGTAGATATCACACAAAACACAATACTCGGACTAAAGCAATAGAAAAAGTATTAAACAAAAATTGTGCTCTAAAACTGCATTTACCTGAAAGCTTTTATACTTTCAGTGGTATCTTCTTTCAATTTTCTGTAAAACAAGTCAAGTACTAAACTACGAAAAATATTACACATTTATAGCAACGTTGTAAACGTCAAATACACTTTGGGGAAAAGAGAAACCTGGAGGGAAATTAAGCACCATCTACGTTTTTATATAAAACTTATGTAGGTACGAATATAACAGTCATTACTAAATGCAACTTAGTATATTCCATTTAAAGAAGAATGGATTTAGCTATACTCAGGGCCGCTCCTTACGGGTGGGCAGGTAGTGCCCCTCATAAAGGCGCCAGACCAAGAGGAGCCCCGTTTTAAGACAGTACCTAAATAATAGTAAATTTTTATAAAAATGCTCTTATTCATAAAAAAAATATTATAAAACTGACACAGTAAAGTGATATAATTTTTTTCTCTCTCTCTAAGAGAGGTATTGGATTCATGGTAAAAATCGCATATCCAGATTTTAATGATAGAGTACGGTTTAAGGTTCCTACAATCCGATTTTAATACTTTTACGATGATGTCTCTGTGTGTTTCTGTGTGTGTATGTGTGTGTGTGTGTATGTGTGTGTGTGTGTGTATGTGAGTGTGTGTGTGACTGCGTGTGTGTGTGTGTGAGGATGTTGGAAGGACGAATTCTCAGAACTATAATAAATACTTAATATCTGTTTAACTACGTATTTTCAATCGGACATTACTGGGAAGAGCTGAAAAGGTTTTGGTAATAATTGGACAACCGGAAGTAGCAGATTCTTAAAAAAATCCTCTAAATATTATTTTTTGAAAATTTTTGTTCTTGCTTGTATTAAAGAAGAGTAAATTCTCTATCTGATACATATAAATATTTTCTTATATCTTTTATAGATTTCGACATAAAGAAATCTATTGTAATAAATCTCACAGCCCAAATAATGTCATGGAAACCAATTGAAAAATTAAAATGTGTGTAACTGACAGATAAATGTCAGTGTCAAAAATCCAGAGACATTACTGAAGATTTTTTTTCTGGGGAGTACATACATTATATTATTTTAAAAAAATAAAAACAAAAAAAATATTTCATCACGGCATATTACCCATTGCTGGGTGTGCCAATCTGCTTCGTACACAGATATCGGTAATGATGGAATATTTGTACCGTGTGGGCGCTTACCAGGCGTCACCTCACGGGCACTCATTGCTGGCGTATTATTAGTTAAATATTTAAAATTATAAGTATATTACATATCATATACCCTGCAAAAATACTGTCAATCCCATGAATGGAAACAAGAAGACAAAATTTCTTCATAGAATGAATTTAAAATTTAAAAATCTAAATATAAAGAATAGATGTAAGTAGAATTTTTGGTGTAGAGTGTAGTAGTAGTAAGTAAAATTAAATACAATAGGGCGCGAGCAGTCATGTCATTTTGTTGGCCTTGACATGCAGATATGGGGGCCCGTGTCAGAATGATGGCTAGTAATTATGTACTTTATGTAAATATAATTTTTCATTCTAAATTTCGTGATTTTCCAATTCCATGTGGTTTATTTTCCTCGAGAAGTAAATTCCGCACTCCTGGTGACAAATTAACTACGTGAATTTAGAAAATCTTGAAATTTTTAATGAAAAATTGTGACATTTGACATCTATGTACATAATTACTAATTGCCATTCTGACAGGGTCCCCATATCTGTTTGTCAAAGCCAACAATGTCACATGACTGCTCGCGCCCTATACTTACTCGTTTAATATCCATAAGGTTTTATGAATATGGTACGTTTACATTATATAAGAAGTTTGAAAATATATTGAATATTTAAAATATAGGAAAGTATTTTTTTATTGGTTCCTACAAAGTCGTTAGCATTTATGCCCGATACTGTATGTGTGATCTATGCCACAAATAGATTTGAGTTTCATAAACCCACGAACTGTCGTTCTTATTATTAGTCGTTCCATTATTGTTTTCAAAGTAATTAGGTTGTTGAAAATAAATTTGTAGAAGTGTAAATTTGAATATTGGATGAGTTACTGATATCGTTATTTGATTTTAGTGCAATATTGACTACGCTTGTTCTAACACGTTAATGTGTATGAGTAGATTTAGTCATTAGCTATATTGACGCACTCAAACATGTTTACATAATGATTTTTTTACTCAGCTTTTGTGTAATTATTTTTTAAGCTAACACGTTAGCTTTATATATTCACAGGAATAAAACGAAATATTCAAAGCATAAAGAAACTTCTTTTAGTTTTATTTTATTTATTCTATTCCTGCAAAGAAAAGGTGTACGTGACGTGTATAGAACTCAAACCAATAGTTTTTGTATTGAAAAGAATGTGTTTAGAAAGCTATTTTTATATACTTATTGTAAATAGTGTGTGATATTTATGGAATTCATGGAATAAAAGACAGCAATTTTATTTTGACTAGCATTTCTATTCCTTACCACCTGCCTCTGTGGGTAATCTATAAATCATAATATATTCCGAATTAATAAGTATCTCTAAATCTATAGAAGATATAATCAAATTTTTAAATGGTTGAGAATTTAAAGATCTTTAGTATTGTATTAACATAAATTTTCAAAAAATAATATTTAGAAGATTTTTGTTAAAATACTACTACTTCTGGTTGTCCAATTGTTACCAAAACTCTTCTCATTAATGTTAGATTGTAAAATCTGTAGTTAAACAGGTTTTTAGTTGTATAGAATTTGAGAAATCGTACCTCCAACATCCAAACACACACACACAGAGACATCATCGTAAAAATGTTAAAATCATATACTAGGGACATTAAAACGTACTTATTCAATAAAATGCGGATATGCATTTTTTTTTATATTGTTCTCAATCAGACAATGCGTATAATCTCTGGCTCCACTCAAGTGGCTTCCAGTCCTTAGTCATATTGAACCGCCTAAGATCCGAAAATGCAAAATTTTAGTTAGAGAGTATAAAAATGCATGTCAAAATTTAGATTTACCAGTTCATCGGGTTGTAATTGAATTTAAAAGATTGAAATCCAGAAATCCTCCAATAAAAACTGCTAAACATTTGGTTAATGAAAACTTCAATGGGTCAGATGCGCGGCGTATTGAATGGCAGAATCAAACTGATTCTACTGGGTATTCAATATTAAATACACGAAAACGTCCGGATGGCTTTGATCCTCCACGCAAAGTTTGGGTTTCATTAAACAGGGTTAGAACTGGGCATGGTAGGTGTGGATCTTCATTTTACAAATGGGGTTTGCGGTCAGATCCAAAATGTGATTGCAGCGCTGAACAACAAACAATCAACCACATTGTAAATGAATGTCCACTTCGAACATTCCAGGGAACAATGGAAGATTTCTTTCAAGTTACTCCAGAAGCTATCGTATGGTTAAACAACCTCGACTTGGACCTATAATAAATATTTATTTCAAATTTTTATAAATTTTATTATAATATTTATTGTGTATGTAATGCCATAACCTAATAATAATAATAGCATGAATCCAATACCTCTCTTAGCGAGAAATAAAAAGTTTAGAAAGGGTGAGTGGATCAATTCTTCTAACAATGTAATATACCTACTATTAGTATTTAATGCCTTATAAGACATAGAATTTTCCGAAACAATTTAAACCAAAGTATAATACAAATATTTTTTGGTACCAAGTAAACCGAACATTTCCTTCTTCTTGGTTGTTAGAAATTCCGTTTGAGGTTCAAAAATAAACATTTCCCCTATAACCGCATCAAATGCTCAACTCAAATATTCTCAAAGCTGTATTTTATTTCGCAATCTGCGATCATTCGCAGAAATAAAATGCATTTAGAGTTTTTCCGGTCACGTTGCTTCCTCGGGCGACGTAAATTATTCATTCGTTCTCAGAGAGAGTCAGAAACGGCGACCAGTTTTACACATGATGTGTTATTCATATTTCCGACCATCGAGAAGGGAGGCTGAAGTGTCGCTTTCAAAATTTATAAACTTTATGAATGAAGACGGACTGGCAGGTTGACAGGTGAAAGTGAAATTAACATCAAATTGCCTTTGAAAATATGTTTACCGCCACTTATCACCTGTCACATGGAAGTGTTCAATTACAGGACTATATGGCGTGTTTCAATACACCTGGAAAAAATCGGTTGTGGCCAGCACAATACCTTGCGTCAATCCTGTGTACAATGTATAAATTCCATACATAATTTTTCTTGCAAAAGATTCTAAATTTCCAGTAAAATTATTTCATAAACAAACTATTCAAATTGCACTTGACACTGACATCTTCTTTTTCTTTAGCTTTTCCCATTCGTTAGGGGTCGCTATTTTTGCGTTTCGTTCTCATTCAGTTCCTTTTCTCTCAAGTCTTCCGCAATACAGTCCTTCCATCTTATCTTTGGTCTTCCTCTGTTTCTTCAACCTCCTATTACTAAGTTATTCATTCTTCTTCCAATATAATTCTTCATTTCTCCTCATGTCTGTTCAAAACAATGTAATCGTATTTCTTGTATCTAGAAACTTGTAACACTAGAGTTATTTTCTTACCGTATCTTTCCATGTATTCCCCAACATCTACTTCAACATCATCATCTCTGCCACATTAATTTACTTTTTATTTATACTGACATCTGCCAATTTGAATTATATGAATATATTAGTAGTTTCCATGTTTAGCATAACAGGCTGATTTATAAAATTTAAGTTCTTTAAAATTCTTTAACTCTATATCTATTAAATATGAAGTATAAAAAGCAATCAAATCGTATAAAGAATAATATATTCTTTAAGTTATAATAACGTTAAATGTCAAGAAATCAAATTTAACTGTTAAACCTTCAAATGAGGCTACTTCCGGTTCACCAATTATAACCAAAATCTAATCAGTTGTTCTTCTGGATGTTAACTTGAGGAATACGAAAAAATAATAATTTTTGGAATCGTGGTATTGAAGTTATGCGATCCGAAACTTTCGTCACACACACACACATACACACATACACACACACACACAAACACACACACACACACACACACACACATCGTAAAAATGGTAAAATCGTATTATAGGGACCCTAAAACATGCTTATTCACTAAAAACTCATCATTGAATTTTTTGACCAAAGACAATACTTTCCTTATCTAAAGGTGACGGAAGGTAAAAAATTAAATGGTACACTGGCTTGGATAAAATTCACGTACACCTTAAAAATGAAGTAATTGAGTTTTTATCTTTTTCCCTTCCGTCACTTATAAGGTAAGAAATGTATTGTCTTTGGTCAAAAAATTCGATGGAGAATTTTAGGGTCGCTAAAATACGAATTTACTGTTTTTACGATAATGGCTGTATGTAGGTGGGTTGGTGTGCATGTGTGTCAGTGCGTGTGAGAAAAAATTATCCTTCGATAACTCCAATACTACAATTACAAAATAGTATATTGTGTTATTAGGAGTAAAAGTGATAGTTTGTGTGGCGAGCGTGGAAGTTTGCACGACGAGCTATGCGAGTCGGATAAATGCACGCGAGGCACACAAAGACACTTTTACTCCGAATGATACATTATATTTTTTCTTAAAACGTAGATATTTAAAGAAAAATATGTACTACTGACGTAACATTTTCGCAAGCGTAAATTACGTTTGCGATTTCAATTGCCCTGTGTTATAAACGTTGAAGTGAAAATTTTCACGTTTCGTTTCAATAAAAACTGTACAATTTTATATCGTCCTTGTGTGCAATTATGTCGGAATTTGAAGTATTATAATGTACGCCCCCTGAAGTTGTTCAACTGGATGGAAATTTAACAGTGTGGCTGAAAGATATGTCCAGGAATCACTGCAAAACAATATAAACTTTTCTTATCACTTTAATTCTAAGTACTCTAAAGTTCATTATCGTCCCTGTAATTGTAATCTACAAGTCTGGTATTCTTTAATATGTTTTTTCCTCAAAAGTAAACTCTATTTATATTTCAATTAATAGATTATTCATTTAAATTTGACAGCTATTGATGGTATTTAGTAATTTTATTCTTAGATTACCTAGTGTGTTCTAGTGGCATTTAGGGCGATATTACAGGTTTCTTTTATACAAGTTACTTCTTATTCGTTGATTCTGTATAGGTTCTATGAATATTTATTTATATATTTCTACCTTGTGAATCAAGTCACAAAAGATGCAACTTTTATGACGTTTGAAGAAAAATTATATTTTTATACGTCCATATGGAGACTTGATCAGATTTTGGTTTTAATTCGACATACGGAAGTGCTCTTAATTGAAGTTTTTGTTGAAAAAACGCAGTTAAATTTAATCGTATTTTGACAATTTACGTTATTATAAATATTAAAGAATATTTTATTCACTATAAGGTTTGAAAAGCATATATTTTGTAATTTATGTCGTCTTTTTACGGAAAATATAATGGAAATTCCAAAATTTATTTGTAAATAACTTTATACCTATTTCAAATAATAAAGAAAGAGTAAATAGATTAAATTTTCATTCGAAAAATATAGAAGTGGAAGCCTTATGAAAGATAAAAGGCTTTTGTGAGACGCAATAACACGATAAAATTAATAAAAGATCCTCCTTTATTAATTATAATATATTTCACGTCAAGAATGAGAGCTAGATAGATATAAATTATAAATGTGAGTGTGACATAAAAAGAACAGCAGCAGCACAATTTAATTCATATTCTCTGTTGTTTAATTACTATTTATATTCATTACTCTGTCAATCTGCGAGATGAGACGATGAGAGCACATTTCAGTAGAAATATTCATTATAAAAATATTCAACAAGAACAACGGTGGAACAGTGAAACAAGCCACATATAATACTACAGAACCATAAAAATAACGAAGATATGGATAACAAGAAAGAAACTCTCTTCATTATTGGTTTCAGCAAGATCATACAGTATGTTCAATAAATAACTTAACTCGGAATAGGCTATGAACAGAGAACCGTATGTCTGGTCGTTATTCAATTCAAAAGTCAACTTGCCAAAATTAATCCTAAAATAAATATAAATACGAGATCTGGCTATTAAATAACGAGACTGCGCGCGCAGAAGGCGTCCTAAAGGGGAAGGGGGGGAAACGAATGCAGCGTTGGATAGCTGGAAGTGTCTACTATTCCGGTACGAAAAAACATATTTGTGTTTCTGTAGTAGTATTTTTTCTATAGAGGTAAGAAAGATAACAATGTCTGACGAAAAACACGAGCAACGGATCAATGTGAAATTTCTCGTTAAATTAAAAAAAACTCCGACTGAGTGCTATAAGTTGTTGAAACAGGGCTATGGTGAGAATTCTCTATCTCGTGCGAGTGTTTTCCAATGGTATAAACGGTTTTCTGAAGGCCGAGAGAGAACCGCAGATTTAAAGCCATGCTAATCATTTTTTTCGACATCAACGGCATCGTGATGACTGAATGGATTCCCGAGGGTCAAACTGTAAACCAAACTTACTATTTGAAAGTTTTGGCAACATTGCGAGAACGAGTTCGTAATAAACGGCCGGAGTTGTGGAAAAACAAGTCGTGGATTTTACACCAGGACAACGCACCTGCCCATAACGCGCTGTCTTTGAAGCGTTATTTAGCCGCTAGAGGCACTCCAGTGCTCGAATACGCGCCCTACTCGCCTGATTTAGCATCCTGTGACTTTTTTCTGTTTCCGAAATCAAGTCTGCCTTAAAAGGAACCCGGTTCGAGTCGATGGAAGAGGTGAAGCGAAAATCGGCGGAGCTCCTAAACGCTCTTACAAAAGAAGACTTCCAACATTGCTTTGACCAATGGAAAACACGAATGGAACGGTGTGTGGCGAGGGGAGGGGAGTACATTGAAGGGGAGCATTCGATTATAAAATAATTTTTAAAATAAAACTCTTTTTCATAAGCAGTCTCGTTATTTAATAGCCAGACCTCGTATATCATCACAGCTTATTACACATTTCTGGATGTTCCAATTTCCATTTATCCGCAGATTTCGATAATAACGTTATTTGTACACATATAAATGTAGACAATAGGCATTACATTTTGTCATGTAGAATAAAACAATTCTAAACTCTAAATTTAATTTTTCTATTTTTATCTTCCGTCACCCTAATGAATAAGCACGTTTTGGGGTCCATAGAATACGAATTTACTATTTTTACGATAATGTATGTATGTATGTGAATGTGACGATCGTTTCGGATCGCATAACTCCAATACCACGATTTTTTTCGAATTCCTCGTGTTTAGATGCATATGCAGACATGATTAGATATTGGTTATAATTGGTCCACCGGAAGTACCCTCATTAGCAACTTTTAACAGTTGTTCTTTTACGATGTGATTGCATTTTATACTTTATTTTCATTCAACTGCTAATATATTTAGATAATTCAAATTGACAGATGTCAATATCAATGAAAAGTAAATGAATGTGGCAGAGATGAGGATGTTGCGAATAAGAGAAACAACTCGAGTGTTAGAAATTTCTAAAAAGATACAAGAGAGACGATTACATTGGTTAGAACATTTTCATGAGGAGAGATGAAGAATATATTGGAAGAAGAATGAATAGACTAGTACTAGAAGATATAAGAAACAAAGGAAGACCAAAGATAAGATGGAAGGACTGTATTGCGGAAGACTTAAGAGAAAAAGAACTGAATGAGGACGACACGCAAAACAGAAATGAGTGGAAGAAGATGAAAAATATCGACCCCTAACGTATGGAAAAAGCAAAAGAAGAAGAAGAATATGTCAGTGTCAAGTGCAATTTGCTTGTTTTTGAACTAATTTTACTAGAAATTAGAATCTTTTGCAAGATACATAATACACCGGATTGACGGAAGGTAATGTGCTGGCCACTTTTTCTTCAATAAGTGAATGTTCCCGTAGATCTTCATCTACTACAACTTTTTAAATCATTGTCTTCTACTACCAATAAATAAATATATCATCACGGCATACAGATATCGGTAATGTTGAAATATTTGTACCGTGCGGGCGTTTACCCGGGGTCACCTCACGGGCACTCAATGCTGGCGTGGAGCATGCACCACAGGGGTCAATTTAGTGTCATTAAAAATAATATCGAAATAACGAATCCCTAAGAAATACCCTGTATATTAGTATATCCTTGTCCATGAATTAGAAAAATTCACCTTAATCAAGACAGAAACATTGGAACTAATCATACATCGTTTAATGAATTCGAACGCTGTTTGCAGAAAAAATGTCTCATTTCTGGCTATCCCGCCTTCCAAATTGACCTAGTTTACTTTGCAAACGTAATTTAAACCTTCTTCCTTGGAGCAAAAAATCTAACAAGATAGTAACATGGTAAGGAGCAAGCACTATGACTCGGAATCGAAATATTTCCCAGATATGTTAACAGACTACCAATAATAATAACAGAGAATTCTAGAAAAGCTTGTTTGTATTGTAGAAATGAATCCTTGGGGACTATGTCGGTGTTATGGTTTGTCGATACTGCATTGTTCTCCATTTTTGCACCAACAACAACGTAAACAACAAATAAAATCTTTCATTCTTGCTAACGAACTGCAGTCGCGCGGATTTCAAATTACGCTGTTGTAACAATGGGGCTAAACATAGGAAAACAACCAATGGCATCGATTTAGAGAGGATCGTGGCTCAACCGAGGACATTACCGGTTGATCCGTTCGCAAGAGTGAGGAGGTAGTGAGCCAAGCGGAAGAATAAGCGATGTTTTTCCGATCGCCCGGTAAACAAAATATAAATCGAAAAAAAATGTCCTATCCTCCAGGCAGCTCAGGTTACAGCTCTTTATGAGCATAAAATAGAAAGTATTTTTTGAAAGAAAATAAATCGCAAGGGATTTTTATATATTAGTCACTCAGAAAACTGAATATATGTTCAATATTATTTACTGTTTAAAATAATACTTATTTAGTTTAGCATAACAATAATAGTACTCGTATATTACATCCGAGGTGGGATATGTTTCATTACAGCCGAGGGTTTGTGTTTATTACCGAGAGGCGAAGGCTCGAGGTGAGATACAGCGCGAGGCTGTAATGAAACTCCCACCGAGGTATGTATACTATTTTATTCACAATCATCCTCTTTTTAAATCAATAATTCTCAGAATATATAAACATTTCCAACCAGTGGGGTGGAAGTGAAATCTGTTATTTCAAACTCAAGAGATTGTCATTGCAGTTAGGAATGACGTATTTCACAACCTCTAAAAGGTTAGGAATCGACATATTACTATAATGATTGTGAATAAAACTACATCATTGTTTTCGTCAATAAATTTTACTTTTAATTCTTCAAAAGCACTACAGCATTTGCAAACCCAAAGTCTCAAGAACCCATAAGTACCAGAGGTACTTGTCTTCGTACTAAAACAGTTAAAAGTCCTTATTCTTCCAAGGACACTTGATTATCATGTAACCAAGGCGACAACAGGGATCCTGCAATGTAACCAGGATTATATACAGGCTGGTGACTACTATTGCCACACATAAAGACTTTTCATGCTCCCCGAATTATTTTAGGTAAAAAAAAGCTTCAAATAAAAGTCGTGGAGCATCTGAATCTATAAGCAGAATTAATTTGGCATGTTTTGTAACTGCAGAAATTAGATATGAAAATGACGAAAATCACCACAAAATTAGCAACAGCCTTGCAATTGAAACAAATAAATTAACCTAACTTGACAGATAAACCATTAAACATTTGTTAATTTTTGTTTCAATTCCATAGCTATTTCTGCTTTTTTAATTTTTTATTAAAAATTTACAATATTCTGTCCGGTTTATATTCGATTTTAAAGTTCTAAATATAACCAATCAGTGTATATCATGTAACTTTTCACTGCATGTCATATTGTAACATTTTGTTTGTTCCAATTTTAGGTTCCCATATCTTTTTTCATAACCATGATTTTGTTATATACTAACGAACGAGATTATTTTCTAATTAAATGGGGAACGTTGTTGATTTTTATAATGAAGAAAAAAATCTGATGTGGCCAGCACATTACCTTCCGTCAATTCTGTGTATTATGTACAAATTCCATACATAAATTTTGTTGCAAAAGATTATATTTTTCCAGTACAATTATTTTATAAATAAATTATGCAAATTGCACTTGACACTGACATCTTCTTCTTCTTTAACTTTTCCCATTCGTTAGAGGTTCCTGTTTTATTTTCTTCTTCCACTCATTTCTGTTTTGTGTGTCGTGCTTCTTTAGTTCCTTTTCTCTCAAATCTTCCGCAATACAGTCCTTCCATCTTATCTTTGATCTTCCTCTGTTTCATCTACCACAGCGTTTCTAAATCTATGAGTCGCGAAAGTGTTGTCAGTGGGTCGCGTATAAATTATTCAGAATTTTATAAAATTTATTACTAAATGCCAAACATATTTTTCTAAAATATATATATTTGAATTTGTTGATCATATTATGGTATTAAATTTATATTATTTTATTTATAAATTTTCTTATTTTCATAAATAGATTATTGTTTATATTATGCCATGAGTTTTTATTTTTTAAATATTTTTCTATATAGTGGGTCGCGAAACCAATGCAATAGTTAAATTTTTGTCGCGCCTTGAAAAGGTTAAGAAACGCTGGTCTACCTTTTATTACTAAGCTATTCATTCTTCCAATATATTCTTCACCTCTCCTCATGACGTGTTCAAACCAATGTAATCGTCTTTCTTGTATCTTTCTAGAAACTTTATCACTCGAGCCATTTCCCTTACTTTTCATTCCTTATCCTATCTTTCCGTGTCTTCCCCAACATCTACATCAACATCCTCATCTCTCACATTCATTTTCTTTTCATTGACACTGACATCTGTCAGTTAGAATTTTCTTAATATAGTAGCTATTTCCATGGTTATAGCATAGCTGGCTGATTTATAAAATTGAATTTCTTTATATATTTAATATTTATAATAGCATTAAATGTCAAAAAATAATATTTAACAGCGTTTTTTCAAGAAAAACTGTTAAAATCATCAAATGAGGGTACTCCGGTTGACCAATTATAAACAAAAGTTAATCAAGTCTGCATATGGATGTAAGGAAGAGGAATACGTAAAAATTATAATATTTGAAATTCTAGTATTGGAGATATCGCGGCCGAAATTATAGTCATACACACACACACACACACACACACACACACACACACACAAATATAGACATCATCGTAAAATCGTATTGTAGGAACGCTAAAACGTGCTTATTTATTGAAAACTCACCACCGAATTTTTTGACCAAAGACAATACCTTCCTTACCTAGAGGTAACGGAAGGTAAAAAAAAATTATAGTATATTGTGTTATTAGGAGTAAAAGTGAGACTTTGTGTGACGAGCGTGGAAGTTTAAACGACGAGCGAAGCGAGTCGGATAAATGCACGGGAGGCACACAAAGACACTTTTACTCCGAATGACACAATATATTTTTTCTTCAAACATAGATATTTAAAGAAAAATATCTACTACTCTATCGACGTTACATTTTACGTAAATTACGTTTGCGACTTCAATTGCCCTGTAGCTATGGATACTTATTTGTTCACTTTTTGTTATAAACATTGAAATGAAAATTTTCACGTTTTGACGTTTAAATAAAAACTGTGCAATTTTATATCCTCCTTGTGTGCAATTATGTCGGAATTTGAAGTATTATAATGTACGCCCCCTGAAGTTGTTCAATTGGATGGAAATCTAACAGTGTGGCTGAAAAAGATATATCCACGTCCACGAATCACTGCAAAACAACATAATCTTTTCTTATCACTTTAATTCTAAGTATTCTTATGCTCATTACCGTCCCTGTAATTGTAATCTGTAAGTCTGCTATTCTTTAATAATGTTATTTCCTCAAAGGTTAACTCTGTTTATATTTCAAATCACAGGTTATATATTTAAATTTGACAGCTATTGATCGTATTTAGTAACTTTGTTCTTAGGTTACCTATCGTGTTATAGTGACATTTAGGGCGATATTACAGGTTTCTTTTATTAAGGCTACTTCTTATTCGTTGATTCTGTATAGTTTCTATGGATATTTATTTATTTTATTTCTACGCCGGCGGTGTAGAAATTAGCTACCTACTTCTACCCCGGCGGCGTAGAAATGAAACTTCTACCTTGTGAATCAAGTCACAAAAGATCCTACTTTTATGACGTTTGAAGAAAAACAATTTTGTTCACTTTTGTTCCAAGAAAATTTATTTTTGTTCTTATTTTGATTTCTAAGGTCTTTTCTGGCTACTCTGGTTTTTGAGTTTAAGATAAATCGCCTCATTTTGGCATATTTAAAACGTTATTAAACATTGACTATAAAATAAAATCTATAGAAACTGAATAATTAACAACTTTCAAGCTTAAAATAAGTTTACACCATTCAGATGTGAACTGTATACTTTTAGTTGTTTTTCACGAATAAGTTTACCATCAATTCATCCATATTAATTTTGAAAAAACTACGATGTCTGCATATAGGCGAAAACACAAAAAAGAGATTAAAACCTTTTTCATCAGAGCCATTCAAAGGTAAAAGCAAAATGACTGGTAATTTCATTTTACGATATCCTATTTTCCTATGACCATTAAAAAATCTTTTTCATTGCGCTGAATCAATATAATCCATATTGAGGTAGGAAAATAAAAATTTCAGGATTTAGGGAAAAGAAATAAATAACGGTTACGTGATAATTAAAATCTGTGAGGTAGCCGCGTATGTGCCGGACACTAGGGAAAATTATGCGACGTAATGGTCGACCCAGTGACCCAGATTCACATCTTAGCACTGATTCAACAGATACGACGGTGATGAGTTGACATAAAAACCTGACAACCGCCTTCATTCACAATAATGAGGCGGGAGATATTGTCTACTTAATTAAAAGTTTTCTTTTAAGTTGGATTAGCGCAATATACAAAGAAAGTGTTGAATATATTACGGCGATTATGAAAGAATAAAGCTGTTATTAAAAGAGGAAATTAGAAATTTAAACGGTTTCATAATTCACATAGGGAAATTTATTCTCAATGAATAACATATTCAGAAATGAAATATCTATAAAAACTTGGCAAATTTAAGTTTGCTTATAGATTCAGATGCAGATTTCTATATACTCCAGAACTTGTATTTGAAGCTTTTCAAGCTCGTTTTTAATCGAAATAATTAGGGAAGAAGGAAATTAAGAAAGTATGATTTTACATGTTAAAGTCCTATGTTCGCGAGTGCCGGTCACCACCCTGTACGTATGTTTTAATTTAATTTTACTGTATTTTTGCCCCTCCAGCTAACACTTGTTTTCGACGTCCCAATTAGATTTTTCAAATATGCATTTTATAATTAATTGAATTTCGTACGACATTGTCAATTTAACCAAAAGTTAAAATTTAACTCTAAGCAGTGCTATTAGCCATTAGTATGGCAACCATACCAGTGACCAATTTGATTTACACCAATTTTTCTCACTTGAGCTTCACGTCATTGATTTCTGAATCGGTAAACTCACAAGTAATTCTATATTTATCTCTTTCTTACTTATGGTTCTATTTTCATACGTAATAACAAGTGATATGATTATCATCGATGATATTCTCGAGTGAAACCGAGCTGCAGATTTCGTCCGAAGGACGAGTTGAAATGTGCTGTTTCGGTTTCACGAGCAATATCTTCGATTATTAATCATATCACGAGTTTATATTTAATGAGAGAATATAATGAATTTTTGCAATCTAACCTAACCTAACTTTTGATATACATATATTCATATTGTATTAAAACATGGTACTTACGAGTTTTATTTGATATTTCGGAGTTTGAATTATTGTTATTATTTATTTTTATACTTAAAATTAACTGTCAATGTCATAAATAAAGAAAACAAATCCCTTAGTAACGACTATAAATACGGTGATAATTTCCTTGTCTTTTATCATCGCTGTGATAAACACGTAGCTAGGGAGATTCTGAATGTTGATTGGTGGAAAATATGTCACGTGACTAAGGAATTATATTCTCGGTACAGTAAATTTTTTGGAAGATTTCCGATCAAGGTCATCTACGAATTGTATGAATTCAGATTTTTGCTCCGTTCATTTTGACAAAGTCAATAGTGTCGTTGCATAGTTTTTATGAGGGTACGTAAGATACTACTGTTATTTTATTATTATAAATATATGTTACAATAAAAGCAGAGATGGGCGAATAGTACCCGCGAATACTCGAATACACCGAATACTGGAAGTATTCGAGATTCAAGGTTTTCGAATATTAACATCAAAAGAAAAAAGTCGAATACTTCGAATATTGTACTTTGTACAGTATGAGCAGGCGAGCAGACGACTATATCTTCAGTACTTCTGGTCTAATTTGCGACAAGAAAAGGAGCAGACTAGACCCTGAACGCGTTCGAATGCTCGTGTTTTTGAATAAAAACCTAAAATAAATTTTGATTTTCCATTTACTGTTAATAAGATTTATTTGGAATTGTTAAAATAAAGCAATGTGTAACCTAAAAAAGTAAGAATTAAAATATAATAAATAATATCATTCCTAAATTATAAAATTATTTGTTACCTTTTCTTCTTTATTTATAGCTTACACATGTTCATTATGAAGTAAATATTGAAGTGTTATTTATAACTAATATTAATATTATTTTTTATTTCAAATTTCAATATTAAAAATATTCGAGTATTTGAGCTATTCGAGTATTCGAAATATTCGAGTATTCGAGCTATTCGAGTATTCGAAATATTCGAGTATTCGAGATCCATTTTGTATTCGAATTCGAATATCGAATTTGAAAAATCTGATATTCGCCCATCTGTAAATAAAAACATTCAAAATTCAAAAATAAGTCAATTGGTAAGTTTATTAGCCAAGGTAAAACCATGTGAAAAATAAGATACCGACACGATGTCAGTGTCAATGACACTGACAGAAAATAACGTTATTCGTACGGGTATGAATCAAGGTAATGTATCTGAATTAATAAATAAACTTACGTTATAGCCACTATAGCGAAATTATTGTCAACAACGAGCATCGTTCTAAAGTGGAATGTCCCAACTTCGAAACAATATGAATTTTTGAAAGACAAGCGTGTTATATTCATCCTTATCGCACACGCCTATAGCCTTTGCAAAGGAAATAAATAAATGTATGCCAATTTGTTGTTCATGATACAGATGACCTTGATCGGACATCTTTAAATTATTTTACTGTACGTATGTCTAATAGTTATATAAAATTCGAATATGACATTTGGAAGCATAGACACTTAACATTTTTGCAAGCTCGTTCGCAACCCATATTCAGGCGAAATTATTGAAGTTAGTTACCTTTATGGCTCACTCTGTTTACGTTACATGTTTGGAAATTCGAGAAGTATGAATTTCATTTTGAATAAAAAAATGTGAAATATCTCAAATGTAGGTTTGACATTTTAGATGTACATATTTGTCAATGTCAATGTTATTTTTATAATTTATTACAATGATTTTCGTTCTTAGGTAAATATAATCTTTGGAATAATCGTAAAATGGAGTAGTATTTTAGTTTTAAGAATGAAATAATTCAGTATAAAATCTACAAATTAGGTTAAATTTTGAACAGTTTTTGATTATGAACACATTAATTTCAAACGACAAATTATGCCTAATTATGAACGTAGTCTGACATTGAAACATCAAAGAACATAAGTTGCAACCTTTTACTTGCCGCACGTGTAAACATTTAAAAATGAAGAAAATCTTATGCCAACTACGTACCAAAATTCTGCTCCGTAGGCCGTTAGAATGTCGGTTAAAATGGTTTGTAAAAAATTGGAACAGACAGACAGACAACGCAAGTTAAATAAATGGATGAAAAAATATGTGATTCGTCGTGATTATGATAAATAACTAAAGGTGTATAAATACGTACACAACGCGTTACTACACTATTAAGGTAAAATACATCATTTTAATAATAAAAGTGCAAACTGCAAAATAATTCATTATAAAATTGCGAATTTCTCCGTGAAACATACATTAAAAATTACAAAGTTACGTCTCGTTTCACCAGTTTACAACTTCTAAGTCAATTTCAATGGAGCCATCATTAGAAGTCTGCCAGTACAACAAGTAACCACAGTGCTCATCAGTGTGGTGTAACCTGTGGCCTCTAGCCGGTCCACAATGGCCGACTCAAAAGTTGTAAACTGGTGAAACTAGATGTAACTTTGTAATTTTTATTATAATGATTGTTTCACGGACAAATTCGCAATTTGCTTTTTGCAGGTTGCACTTTTATTAAATTACTTTAGTCAAAGCATCTCTCGGTAGATAGCTCTGCGGGTACTAACATATATCTATCGTAGATCATCATATGATCGCCGCCAGCACAACGAATTGTCTCTGCTTCAGGAGTCCACGGTTTACACCACACTAAGGCAGTGGTCACATTGAGTAGAATGCAAGCGATCAACCAAGATCGACTGTCATAGATCAATAACGGCCGACCTAAATTTTAGGAGATATGTCGACGTAAATATTTCCACAAAAATGATACCAACTGAAATTGAAAGAAAATTAATTTTTTCTTGCACTGAAACGCCGCAAATATATGTGACAAATCTTATGAGTTTTCCATTGTCTTGCAATTATTACTGTATCCTGGTGTGCTTTGATCATAAAATTGTACATTATTTCTTACACAGTTTTTCAACTATGGTCTATTTCATTAATTCTCCACATTTCCGTCATGATACTAGTAATATGGCTGTAATATTCTAACAATATTCTTTTTAACCAGTATACAAATGTCAAAACAGTTAAGTTGGTATGAAAAATATAACAACACTGAGCATGCGTAATCACATGAATCGCTGTCGATCGACTAGAAAATCAAACATGTTTGATATATCAAACCGCTCGTCGACGTTCGACATCGTTCGACCATAGTGGATGCATGCAGTGTGACCATTCCCATAAGCTAGTGTTAGTTTAATTTTTAATCGATCGCAATCAATCGGCGTTAGTCGATCCCACTTGACCAAGTGTGACCACTGCCTAAAGAGCACCAATTAGTGCGAAACGCGTCTGTGGTTACTTGTTGTGCTGTCGACTTCTGCGATGGCTCCATTGGAGTTGACTCAGAAGTTGTAAACTGGTGAAACTAGGCGTAACTTTGTAATTTTTATTATTTTAATAATAATTATATTACTTTGAAAAAAAAAGGTCCATACATTCGTATTTTGTAAGTGTAACCATGATTAGTCTATGACGTATTTATATGACGTAATTGCCTTGTACACAAAACTGTTTGAAATCTGTTAGTAATCATGTTTCCATCACTACCAATAGCATTTGATGCCTATGAACATCAAACTATGAGGTATGCTCAAGTGAGAAAAATCAGTGTATATTAATAGAAACAAATAGCAAAATAATTAAACTTTAATTCACAAATTTCAATTCTCCAACTGTCACGTACACATAACAATAAAACCGTGATTAGAGTGAAATCGTGTTCTGTTTAGAAATTAATTAAATGTTTAACAAATAACAATCCTCGCTTTATACATCCATCGTAATTACACAAAAATACTGGTAAATGTACACGGTTTTCGGATTCAATTGAAAATCTCATTTTTCAATAAAACAAATTTAATTCCCTTGTGTACATACATCGGCCCCAATTTGCTGTTTCACTTTTCCACTATCACATTTCAACTGTCAAATTTTAATTTCCCTGACAGCCGAGAAAATAGTTGCAACCGCAAATACGATATATGAGTTACTGTAGTACACCAATGCAATACTAATGCAGACAGAACTACTAGGAGTTTTTAAAGTAATTCAATATCGTAGTGACATATCTGTGAAAAGAAATGCGAAGAACTAAATTGATTGAATCAAATATACAGACATAGACGCTGTAAATCAATACGTGTCATTCAAACTTTACAAAATCTACTGCGACTTTGTTTGTATCTGTGAAATACTTGTGAATCATTTTACTATTCAACGAACGTATGTAGCATTAGAAGTTTTTATAAGTTGAAAATACCATACTCATTTTTATTATTTGAAATTATTAACATCTGCAAAAATAAATATATGATTTTTGAGTATAGATTATTACAAATTTGTCTAACAAAGTTATAAATTATTAAAATATATAAACTGTATCAATAAAACCGTCGGTTTTACAATAGACTATTCCACTATATGTATTTTTTACCTCTTGCTAAGAGAGGTATTGGAATCATGCTAAAAATCGCATATTCAGATTTTAGTGAATAAGCTCGTTTTAAGGTCCCTAGAATTCGATAACATTTTTACGATGATGTGTGTGTGTGTGTGTGTGTGTGTATGTGTGTGTGTGGATGTGTGTGTGTGAGGTTGTTGGAGGCACGATTTCCCAAATATAATAAAAATATAAGACTAAAGACCTGTGTAACTACGGATTCCTCAATCTAACAGTAATGGGAAGAGTTGAATACATTCTGGTAACATTTGGACAACCGGAAGGAGTAGTATTTTAACAAAAATCTTCTAAATATTATTTTTTGAAAATTTATGTTATTACAAATATTGAAAAACAAAATTCTCTATCCGATACATTTAAAAAAAATATACCTTCTATAGATTTAAAGATATAGATATATAATCTATAAAATAATCTGTTGTAGTAAATCTCAAAGTCTTCTCACAGTCCAAACATCTCCATGGTAACTACTTAAGAAATTAAATTGTAATTGACAGATAAATGTCACTAATGTGAGTGTCAAAAATTCAGAGATAGTACTGAAGGCTTTTTCTGGGAACGATATTTAATATTTGTTATTGTATTATTAATTATATATTTAAAATTAAAGGTATATTACATGAACCCTTCAGAAATACCGCTAATCCCGTTAATGAATTGGAAAAACCTCGAACATTTAGAAGAAATGGAGAAAACTTGCAGATAGAATGAATTTAAAATTATAGAAAATACGTAAATGTAAAGATTAGGTGTAATTAGAATTTTTTGTCAGTACGAGAAATGTTAAATACAATACTTATATATACCACAATGGAAAGGGCGCGAGAGGTAGCAGATTTTTACCTCCCGCTACCCATCGTATTCTAATATGGAAATATCTGATTGGATTTTGGTGGCAATCGGATAACCGGAAATGGCAGTTTACTTGAAGCTCAAGATAGTTTTTCTTCAAAAAATACCTTTAAATGTAATTTTTTCTCAATTTGTTATTATAAAAATTAAAGATTATTCCATTTTCTACAAGTTTGCTTTAATACTTTTTCTATATATTGTATGGATAAATTTATAAAGTAATATAAAAATTATATACATAGGTAAATGGCGGGAGGTACTGTGTTGGTCACATCAGATTTTTTTTCTTGAAGTCAGGGGCTGATTTTGGTATGCGCTTTATTGGCCGCAGCCCAGGGCCTCTCGCTATTATTTATTCTTGAAAAATTATTACAAAAAAATGTCAGTACGACAATAAGTTTATATATATAAAGAGTGAATACTTGAAACCCGAACGGGAAAATCGTTTTTCGCCGACTGTTGCTCGCCATTTCAACAAACAACAATGTTTGTGGTATTAGTAAGAAATCTGACAGCTGACAATTATTTCGCTTTGTGCCTGATTTTGCGTTTTTCCCAAACAAAGGGCAGGAATTGTGATGATATGAACCATAATCGTTTGCTCAGCCCTATTTTACTGTTATTTCAATGTGTGACACAATTTTAAATAATTGTTACTGGATATAAATATTGTTCAATCAGCGAATTGCTGGAAATGTGCTCATCAGCGTATACTCTGAAATGTAAATCATTATTGCTTTCATTAAATTTTAAATGAATGTAAATCAAAGGAAGTTTTACGCACAATGCAAAATTGTGCACTCTGTGAATTCAACAATTAGCTATACACCTAAATATAAATTAACTATTTTATAAAATAAACATACATATATGCAATGTCACGTATGTAATATATCAATATTAAATTTTAATAAAATAATAAATATACATATACAAATCACGAGCAGAAAATTACAATATTTATAATGTATTTCATAAAAAAATGATAACGTTATTATTACAGATATACAAAATATAGCGAGACTCTCGCTCGAGAACAAAACGCGGCTCAAAAAATATGCGAAAACGAGAGCGAGATCGAGATTACAAATCCGAAAACGAGACGAGATCGATATTTTATATTTCTCGTCTCGCGTGCATTGCTACCCGGGTTTGTCTAGATTATAAATTACAACTTTTCTTTACTTTATGCAGCATTATTATTATAAAGTGTAAATAAAAATTCAAACTGTAGATAAAAAGTCAAAGTGTAGATAAAAATTACTTATCTGCGTTTAATTACTATAGCCACTGTTGATGTTAAATTGTTACTTTGGCAACAAAAAATGAACTCACAAAGCCTACTTTAATAAAATACTTATCTACCATAATCTGTCACAACAAAATTGTGCGTCTCAAAAAATTAATGTAAACATATTTATTATTGATATGCAATCACAACTTCGCACCTTTAAAAACTTCCTAGTATCTATATCCTCGTAAAATTCTGCCCCCTTCTTTGGCACCTTTCTCGAAGTTTCAGCAACAGTTAAAGCACAGAAGAGAGATGGAATTCACATTCCACGCTTGTCGAATCCATCAATCAGTAGAGACGATATCAAACACATCGAACACAAGGGATTCCCCGATACAATGTGCTATATACAAATGACAAATACGCTATTTTTCACCCTTAATGTCTATGATAAATGGAACTCAACTAATGGTACGATTTATGTTTCATATTTCGAGATAAAAATAACACCGGAACTGATGTAAACTAAAATGATGGATGTCGTGAAGAATAAGTTGTTTGGGTTTAAATTATATATTAAAATTATAAATGAATATGTTTAGTATGAACAAACAAACTTTTGTTAATTATATATTTCCGAGTCAATGTCAACATATAAGCATAAATAACAGCATAATTAATTACATAATTTTCATGTTAAACAAAACATGTTCCATTTTAATTTGTTAAAAACAATTTGTCACTAAAAGCAAAAACCTTTCATCTATTCTATAGAAACAAATACTACATAATAATGTGTATATGTAAACTAATAAATTACAAAATATAAATCTTTTTTTTAATCCTTTCTGTATACAGGATTACATTACATGTTACACCTGTTTTCTGTCCCACGTTGAGGTTATGTGGGTTGCTTGTACAGATATCGCTATGAGAAAATATTAAAATTAGAATATAGTTTCCTTTAAAAAACATCTGTTGTGGCCAGCACAATACCTCTCGCCATTTTCATTTTATGTTGCATAGAGCGCGAACAGTCATGTGACTTTGTTAGCCTTGGCAAGCAGATATGGGGCCCCGTGTCAGAATGACAGCTAGTAATAATGTATATAGGTGTGAAGTATCATAATTTTTCATTGAAAACATTATGACATATGACAATTGTGACATCTACGTAAATAACCACTAGACATCATTCTGACACGGATCCCGATATGTTTGCCAAGGCCAACAAAGTCACATGACTGCTCGCGCCCTATAAGTAACGAATTTAACATTTCTTGTACACACAAATAATTGAAATCTATGAGGAATTTTGTCCTACACTTCTAATATGTTCAAAATTCTTCAAATTCATTGACGATATTAGCAGTTTTACTTAAGCATATACGGGGTGTATCAAGATAATGGAACAGTGCCTTTTATTCATGTATATGAAAAGTTACACAAAAAAGTGATTATGATATTTTGTAAGGCATAGAGGTGGACACATTTTGACATAACTATTATTATTTAAAAGCCAGTGGTATCCAACTTATGGATCAATGTTACATTTTTTTAAATGGCACTATATATTTTTTATTAACTCATTAAATAGAGAATTTTCTTCTGAATTCAACGATATAATAATATCATACCCTTACATTGCGAAAAATTTGATAAAAATTAATTCAAAATTTGTTTCATTTGTATTTTAATTTTTTTAAGTAGGTTGTGCAAACATTTCATCATTAAAACAAAATAAGATTATCTGTCATTTTTGTATTTAATTGTTATTCATTATTATAATTAAGGTAATTTTCTTTACCTTTGTAATAATTAATTTAATAATGGCAGCAGATTCAACAAATTCTGATTTTATTTATTGATGACCCATAAAAATGTATTCCTAGCATACAATTACTCAGACTAGTGCCCGGTTCAGAAATGTTCATCAACCCCCTGTTCGGTTAGCGGTTCATCAAAACAAATAAATTCGAATCAGTTGGCATTTAAATCATTGCTGTCAAAAAATCGCGTTGCATTTATTCGATTTGATGAACCGCTAAACGAACAAGGCGTTGATGAACCTTTCTGCAACCGGGCATTAATAGAAATTACGCGAAAAAAATAAAGAAATTTGTAATATTTTTAAAAAAATAATTGAATATGTAACAATGACATACAAATATTTTAATAATTGAATGTTTACATAGCCTACTTAAAAAAAATAAAATACTAACTTTGAATTAATTTTTATCAAATTTTTCGCAATGTAAGGGTATGATATTATTATATCGTTGTATTCAGAAGAAAATTCTCTATTTAAAGAGTTAATAAAAAATATATGATGCCATTTAAAAAAATATAACAATGATCCGTAAGTTGAGTACCATTAGATCTAAAATAATAATAGCTATGCCAAAATGTGTCCGCCTCTATGTTTCACAAAATATCTTAATCACTTTTTTGTGTAACTTTTCAAATTCACGAATAAATGGCACTGTCCCATTATCTTGAAACACCCTGTATGTTATATTAATATACCTATAATTTTAAATACATATTTCATTAATACAATAAGATATAATAAATGTACTCGTACCTCCCAGTAAAATCTTCCAGTAATGTTAGTACACTGCTGATTTTTGACACTGACCTAATGCATTTATCTGTCAATTACAAACATTTACAAAATTAAATTGTTACTACATAAATTTATTATGTTACTGATGCGACTGTCGCGTCTAAAGGTACGGTTTCCTAGACGCGACAATCCGCGGCGACTAGTCGCGCGGCACCTCTGCGTATAGGCAAATAATTGTAAGAAGTGATTTCCTCGGCGCGACCGCGACTGCGCGGCAAATCGTCTGCCGGGGCGACAAACGAATGACTGGTATAGTAAGGTACGGTTTCCTAGACGCGACAAGCCGCGGCGACCAGTCGCGCGACACCTCTGCTTATAGGCAAATTATAAGAAGGGGTTTCCTCGGCGCGATCGCGACTTCGCGGCAGATTGTCTGCCGCGGCGACAAACGAATGACTGGTATAGGGAGGAATACTCCGCGACAGTCGCCGGCGACCGAATGGCGAAATCAGCATTTTCAGCCGCAGATGATGAGAAATTAGTTGAAGAAGTTCGAGAAAAAAATGTTTTATATGATAGTAGCAATGATAAGCATAAAGATGTAATATATAAAGGCAAAATATGGAAGGAGGTTGCAGAGAAAATAGGAAAATCAGGAGAATGTAAATGAAATAATATAAAAAAATGAATGCTGCTATAAATTGAAATTTACATTTGGAAAATATAATTATTTTGTAAAATAATTCGCTTCATTTCGAACTGCAGTTGTCGCGTCTAGGAAAACAGTAGTGCTCTGCGACTACCGATCGGAGTAAAGTCGCGGCGACCGACCGCCGCGGCTTGTCGCGTCTAAGAAACCGTACCTGGAGTACTCCGCGACAGTCGCCGGCGACAGGATGGCGAAATCAGCATTTTCAGCCGCAGATTATGGGAAATTAGTTGAAGAAGTTCGAGAAAATAATGCTTTGTATGATAGGATCAATGATAAGTATAAATATGTAATATATAAAGACGAAATATGGATGGGGATTGCAGAGAAAATAGAAAAATTAGGTAATTGTAAATGAAATAATATGAGAAAACTTAATGCTGCTATAAATTAAAATTTACATTTGTAAAATGTAATTATTTTGTAAAAAAATTCGATTCATTTCGAACTGCAGCTGTCGCGTCTAGGAAAACAGTAATGCTCTGCGACTAGCGATCGGAGTAAAGTCGCGGCGACCAGCTGCCGCGGCTTGTCGCGTCTAGGAAACCATCAGTTAGTTAGCCGCGCGACAAGTTATTTTATGACGAGCCGCGGCGAAAAGCCGCTGCGACTTGTCGCGTCTAGGAAATCCTACTAAATGTATTTTTATTAAAATATTGAAAAAAAACTCATATTTTCGAATTTGAAATATTGTATGAGCACATTTTCCTTTTCTTTTAAAAAGTTACTTGAATTTTCATCTACCTCTTCCAATTTCTTCAATAACATTTATAAAATTGAATTGTTACTACATAAATTTATTATATTACTAATTGCCAGTTCACCCGCTATGTCTTTTATTCACGATTTCTTTTAAAATATAGCCATTATTTTAAAATATCAGAGTTTTCTTTTCAACACCCATTTTTCATTACCTATATAAATTAATAAATGAGATTAATGTAACAAAATTATATGAATTATTGATTTTTAGTTACTATACGATATAATCCTTCCCGTATAAAATTACAATTTTACAAGTCACTTCTCCCGAATTTCCTCTTTGTAACACTGAGCCTTCATCTTCCATTAATTTGAATTCATAACCCTGGCTGAATTAAAATTCTTCATTCCGTTTAGGAGATGAGAGTTGATTATAATTTTTAATTCGGGCAAGAAGGGTTGCGAGTATGGGTTGATCCCGCAATAATTAATGTAATAATGAAGTGAAATGAAACGTGAAGGTAGAATGAGGAACAAAAGACGAAGTGCCGAGTGCGTAGTCCATTAAGAAAATAGAGAAAAGCTTCTGAATTAATTAACTCGCTAAGTCGCCGGGGTTGTATTTCAACAAGAACGCAGATAAAATCAATGGTATACAAATAAAATCAGAATTTGCACTAAATTCACTCCTTGAATAGTGAGTACTAATTAAATGAATGGTACAAACGTACCTTAGAATGTAATCTACCTAGTCATGAGAGAAAATAATTAAATGTAAAGTACAGAGGTACCTAATATTTTTTTTTCTAGAGCAGATTTTAAAGTGTGCTATGTTCAACCCAAAATAGATGACTAGTAACATTTTAACCGCAAGGGTAGATAAAGTAATACTTTAACAGCAAGGGTAGATAAAGAACTTTAATTTTTATTTAAATAAAAATACATTATAAATTTTGGCGATTCATTCTTGCGTATTCCTCTTCCTTACAACCATATACACACTTGATTAGATTTTGGTTATAATTAGTCAACCGGAGGTACCCTCATTTGAAGATTTTAACAGTTTTTCTTGAAAAACTGAGTTAAATTTTATTATAACTTAAAGAATATATTATTCTCTATACGATTTGATTGCATTTTATATTTCATATTCAACAGATATAGAGTTAAAGACTTATAAAGATAATAAAATTCATAAATCAGCCAGCTGTGCTAACTTAACCATGGAAACTGCTAATATATTCAGGTAATTCAAATTGACAGATATCAGTATCAATAAAAAGTAAATAAATGAAAAAATAAGGGAAATAACTCTAGTGTTGGGCGTTTCTAGAAAGATATAAGAGAGACGATTATATTGGTTTCAATATGTCATGAGGAGTGATGAGTATATTGGAAGAATGAATAGCTTATAACAGAAGGTGGAAGAAACATAGGAAGACCAAATATAACATGAAAGGAGAGAAAAGGAACTAAATGAGGACGACACACAAAACAAAAATTAGTGGAAGAAGAAAATAAAAAATAGCGACCCCATAACGAATGGGAAAAACTAAAGAAGAAGATGTTAGTGTCAAGTGCAATTCGCATAGTTTGTTTATGAAATAAATTAACTGGAAATAAAGGATCTTTTGCAAGAAAATTTATGTGTAGGGCGCGTGCAGTGACGTGACTTTGCTGACTTTGGCAAGCAGATATGTGGACCCGTGTCAAAATGACAGCTATTAATTACGTCCATAACTAACAAATGTCATAATTTTTCATTCAAAATTTCATGATATTCTTATTTCATGTGGTTTATTTATTATCAGGGGTGTGGAATTCAGTTACCGAGAAAAGGAATCATAAAATACCAAAAAATGAAATTGGATGATGGCAAAACAGAAATGAATGGAAGAAGAAAATAAAAAATAGCGACCCCTAACGAATGGGAAAAGCTAAAGAAGAAGAAGATATCAGTGTCAAGTGCCATTTGCATGAAATAATATTACTGGAAATTTAGAATCTTTTGCAAGAAAAATTATGTATGGAATTTATACATTATACACAGGATTGACGGAAGGTATTGTGCTGGCCACATCAGATTTTTTGTCTTGAATTCTACTCATACTATAGTAGAAGTCCCAATAGTCCCATTATTCTACTTTTGAATATAAAAATGCGTTCGCTCCAAGTTCGGAAAGTCAGCACTCGACTATGGCACATCGTAAAAGTTGCTTCATTCGGTAAAATGGTAATTTAAGGAAATTATACGTAATATACTAGATAGTCTCCAAAATACAAAAATATGCAAATATGGAAAATAATTCAAATGATGTACAAATATTTCTTCATCCTTGTAAATACATATGTATTAAAATATTGAAAGCTGCTTTTAGAATATACATAATTTTACATATTTTGTATTCAATACTTTGACCTAACAACTTATTTAAAGCTTCATATTTACTGCCTACAAAAAATTCACTTTGATATTTTATTACAAAAATTATGTAGGTGAATTTTCATTCTATATACGCTTAAATTCCTTTCATAAATAGATATTTTTAGTCTAGTAATCAATATCTTGGTCATTAAATCTTTATAAATGATGACACGTCTTTGAAAACATTTTGATGTGTATTTACACCTGAATACCCCACTGAACTTTACTCGTTGATAGAACATTTATGATCATGAGATTAAATACTACGAGACGTAAGCAGCAAAATGAAATACGAGGCGATTTTTATAAAGATAAAATTTGCAAGCAATACAATAATTAGTAAAGATAAAATTAAAATTCATGAAGAGGCTCATATTATTGGCTGATAAATATTAAAACAAGCATAAAAAATTTAGATAGGTATCTATCGCTAAAAAGTGCCGGTTTAATAACGCTCTTGGGCGTTACTAATGAAAAGGTGAATGTATTATGTATTGTGACGTGCGCCCCTGACTTAAGAGTATATGAGCGCCGCTACTGGTAGAATATTCCGAGCGATGACGTAATCCCCTCGGGGAAAACCCATACGCGTTCAGACTGGTTAATTACATCCGGTGGTGTGATTTGTTTGTGTTAGATGATGGTCGCGTCAGAGAGTTCCAGAAGGATACTGGGCTGTATCAATACCGTCCGAAGGACAGCGGAGACATAGTCTGATATATAGAAGCAACGAATAATGAAGTTGATATAAATAAACAGTCTACAAGTTGTGAACATAAATAAATATAGCTATATATATATATATATATATATATATATATATATATATATATATATATATATATATATATATATATATATATATATATATATATAATTGGTGAAAGTTCGTCACTGATATAAACTGTAGTAGTAATTTTGTGGGGAGTCAGTGAAAGGGCAATATTTTAGTTAGTTCTGGTTTATTTCATCAAGCTTTCGGATTTTATTTAATCCTTCTTCAGGATGCTGTAAATTGAGTCAATATAACAACATTGTATTATACATTTGGTGTGGTAACTTACAATAATGTGAAGTTGTATTTTACAATAGTTTCGTTTATGAACATGAGAACATTAATACTAAACAGATTTGGTGAACTGGAATACAAAATTTACAATAGTATACAGTCGTACAAAATTGTTTTGTTGTAGTTACTTACATAATTAACCAGTTTATGGAAATTTGATTTCATCGTCCTTGATGAATATTGGAGATATTTTAATAGTGGTTTAAGCTGAATTACGATTTATAATTTTGACAAAATTTTGGTGTAGTAGGCCGAAAAGTTTTTTTTATTTAAAGTCCTGATGCGTAGTTTCGAAAAATATGTATACAATGTTCTTCATTGTTTAACTTGGTGAAATATATTATTCTTTAAATATAATTTAAGCAGAATTACGTAGATAACAAGAATTAATAAAAATTTTGGTGTAAAAGGGCCGAAAAAATTAAGTTTTATGAAAACAAATTTGGTTTGTGGATGCTACGTTGAAGAGCACATGTTTTGTACTGCGTAATTATTTTCTGTGTTATGACCACGACGGAGTTTTGTAGCAGTTGTCTAAGATGGTGGACTGGCGCTGAATTTGAAAACTGGCGGTAGAATGAGAAATAGTTGTTACAATCAGACACTAATTTGTGTAATATTATTTATCTGTTGTTGGTTTTGTGTTCTGTTTTTATTGGTTTTTAATATTTCAAAAAGATTTATGTATATAGAGCTCAAGCCATCTATGTCTGTTTTTTTATTAATTGTGGATGGTGTATTAAATATATGATACATTTCTAAGAAGGTTCGTTTCTGACAATTGCTTTCTGTATCTAAGATTTTAATGTTTTGATAATCCATTGTATGCTTTGTATTTGAAACATGTAATGAAAGTGCTGATGAATGTGGTTTAATTTTGGTGTCACTTTTGTGTGATGTTATTCTGCTTGACAATTGTCGTGATGTTTGTCCAATGTAACATGAATTACAGTCCTTACAGGGAATATTGTATACTACATTAGAGGCTTGTAATTTAGGGGTTGGAGTTTTTATTGTGGTAAAAATGGTTTTAACTGTGGTACAACTTTTTTTGGCTATTTTTATGGTGTCGTCTTTTAATATGTTTATTAATTTTGGAGTGAGATCTGTAATGTATGGTAATGAGCAGTATTTGATGTGTCGATTTTCATTTGTTTGGTTTTCATTGTTAATTTCTGGGGTCTGGCGGGGTGTATTAAATATTAAGTTGTTTAGTAAGTTTTTTGGGTAACCATTTTCTAGCAACACGTCTCTCAACCGTGACAAATTTTTTTGTTGAAGTGTTGGGTGTGAAATTTTATTTATTCGGTGTTTTAATGCAAGAACAACATTTATTTTAATTTGTTTGGGTTGTTGTGAATAATAATGAATATATCTTTGTGAAGATATTGGTTTTATGTACCAGTCTAATTTTAAGTTTCCTATGTTATCTCTAATTATTAGGGTATCTAAAAAGGGTAGGCTGTTGTTATTTTCAATTTCTATTGTAAACTGTAAGTGTCTATTATATTGGTTGAATGTCTGGAGGATGTGTTGAACTCCGTCAGCAGGTACTGCGGTTACAATGTCATCCACAAATTTCTTGATGAACGGTAGTTCGAAGTTTAATTTAGGTATACATATATCTAATAATGCATCCATAATATATTGAGCAACTATGGGGCTAATTATTGCTCCCATAGGGCTGCCAAGAATCTGTTTGTAGAAAGTTTCATTGTACACGCAATAACTGCTGTCAAAGACGAATCTTATAAGGTTTATGAATTCTGTCTGATTGAGAGTCGTGTTATCAGAAATGGTATCCCATTTTTCTATTATACTGTTTATTGTAGTTGCAATTGTTATGTTACTAAACAGGGAAACAACATCTAAACTGATGAGTATATAGTTATTTGGTATTTTGTAGTCATTTATGAAATCTGCAAATTCAAATGAATCTTTAATATAGTAATTATTGTTTTTATTGTATGATGTAGTTAAAATATCTGTAAGGTATTGAGCTATTTTACTGTTGGGTGCATTAATTGATGATATGATTGGTCTAAGTGATAGGTTTGGTTTATGTATTTTGGGTTGACCATAGTATTTGGGAGCTGTGGAATTATATATGGTTAACGTTTTTGCAATATCTGGGTGTAAGGCTAGTTTGTTTTTTAGTTCAGAAATTAGTTTATTAGCTTTTTGTTGTAACGTGTTTGTTGGGTCACGTGTAAGGGGTGTATAGGAGTTTGGGTCGTTTAGTATTTCAAGTGATTTTTCTTCATGTGTTTGTTTGTCCATAATGCATGTTACATTGCCTTTATCGGATTGTATGACTATTAAATTTGGGTTTTGTTTGAGGAATTTTTTAGTACTGTAATACAGGTTTGTGGTGTATGAATGTTGTTGTGTAGTATGAAGGTAATTGGTTATGACATTGGTAGTTTGCGCTCTACACACATTTTTGTTATGTTCATTGAAATTAGCAATGATGTATTCGATGTCACTTAACAATCTCCGAACACATACCTGGTTTAATGAAGGAGTTATGCAAAATTTAGGACCAAGACTAAGTAACGTCTTGACTTCATTTGGAATAGTTTGGGAACTAATGTTTTTAAACCATTTAGGTTGTGTTCGTAGTTTGTTCTGTTCTATCGTAATCAAGTTTTTTAATTTAGAGGTGTTAGTTTGTTTGATTTTATGGAATTTTTTGTTGAATGTTACTTGTTGTTTTTGTTTGAAGTTATTAAAGAGATAGAGTGGTGTGGAATTTAAAATATTATCTTCATACCTTTTGAGTTGTGTTTCTAATTGATTTAGATTTCTGATAGTAACATCTATTTCTATTGACAGAATTTGTTTTTTTAGCCTATTGTACATATTTTCAACTTGTTTGAGAGTTTTGGCACTGTAGTCTTGGATGTTGTAAGGGTGTTGTTGGTAATTATGTGTGATGTGTTGCGGAAAAACTCCATGTTGACGGCATTTTAGTAGAAATATTTTCCTGTTCCTGAACGAAGCTATCTTGGTGTTTGTGTTAGCCCATAATTTGTAGAAATTCATCGCTTGTAAGCCAAATTGTTGGTGGATAAATTGAAAGAACCCCATTTCTGTTGATAATTGGTGAAAGTTCGTCACTGATATAAACTGTAGTAGTAATTTTGTGGGGAGTCAGTGAAAGGGCAATATTTTAGTTAGTTCTGGTTTATTTCATCAAGCTTTCGGATTTTATTTAATCCTTCTTCAGGATGCTGTAAATTGAGTCAATATAACAACATTGTATTATACATTTGGTGTGGTAACTTACAATAATGTGAAGTTGTATTTTACAATAGTTTCGTTTATGAACATGAGAACATTAATACTAAACAGATTTGGTGAACTGGAATACAAAATTTACAATAGTATACAGTCGTACAAAATTGTTTTGTTGTAGTTACTTACATAATTAACCAGTTTATGGAAATTTGATTTCATCGTCCTTGATGAATATTGGAGATATTTTAATAGTGGTTTAAGCTGAATTACGATTTATAATTTTGACAAAATTTTGGTGTAGTAGGCCGAAAAGTTTTTTTTATTTAAAGTCCTGATGCGTAGTTTCGAAAAATATGTATACAATGTTCTTCATTGTTTAACTTGGTGAAATATATTATTCTTTAAATATAATTTAAGCAGAATTACGTAGATAACAAGAATTAATAAAAATTTTGGTGTAAAAGGGCCGAAAAAATTAAGTTTTATGAAAACAAATTTGGTTTGTGGATGCTACGTTGAAGAGCACATGTTTTGTACTGCGTAATTATTTTCTGTGTTATGACCACGACGGAGTTTTGTAGCAGTTGTCTAAGATGGTGGACTGGCGCTGAATTTGAAAACTGGCGGTAGAATGAGAAATAGTTGTTACAATCAGACACTAATTTGTGTAATATTATTTATCTGTTGTTGGTTTTGTGTTCTGTTTTTATTGGTTTTTAATATTTCAAAAAGATTTATGTATATAGAGCTCAAGCCATCTATGTCTGTTTTTTTATTAATTGTGGATGGTGTATTAAATATATGATACATTTCTAAGAAGGTTCGTTTCTGACAATTGCTTTCTGTATCTAAGATTTTAATGTTTTGATAATCCATTGTATGCTTTGTATTTGAAACATGTAATGAAAGTGCTGATGAATGTGGTTTAATTTTGGTGTCACTTTTGTGTGATGTTATTCTGCTTGACAATTGTCGTGATGTTTGTCCAATGTAACATGAATTACAGTCCTTACAGGGAATATTGTATACTACATTAGAGGCTTGTAATTTAGGGGTTGGAGTTTTTATTGTGGTAAAAATGGTTTTAACTGTGGTACAACTTTTTTTGGCTATTTTTATGGTGTCGTCTTTTAATATGTTTATTAATTTTGGAGTGAGATCTGTAATGTATGGTAATGAGCAGTATTTGATGTGTCGATTTTCATTTGTTTGGTTTTCATTGTTAATTTCTGGGGTCTGGCGGGGTGTATTAAATATTAAGTTGTTTAGTAAGTTTTTTGGGTAACCATTTTCTAGCAACACGTCTCTCAACCGTGACAAATTTTTTTGTTGAAGTGTTGGGTGTGAAATTTTATTTATTCGGTGTTTTAATGCAAGAACAACATTTATTTTAATTTGTTTGGGTTGTTGTGAATAATAATGAATATATCTTTGTGAAGATATTGGTTTTATGTACCAGTCTAATTTTAAGTTTCCTATGTTATCTCTAATTATTAGGGTATCTAAAAAGGGTAGGCTGTTGTTATTTTCAATTTCTATTGTAAACTGTAAGTGTCTATTATATTGGTTGAATGTCTGGAGGATGTGTTGAACTCCGTCAGCAGGTACTGCGGTTACAATGTCATCCACAAATTTCTTGATGAACGGTAGTTCGAAGTTTAATTTAGGTATACATATATCTAATAATGCATCCATAATATATTGAGCAACTATGGGGCTAATTATTGCTCCCATAGGGCTGCCAAGAATCTGTTTGTAGAAAGTTTCATTGTACACGCAATAACTGCTGTCAAAGACGAATCTTATAAGGTTTATGAATTCTGTCTGATTGAGAGTCGTGTTATCAGAAATGGTATCCCATTTTTCTATTATACTGTTTATTGTAGTTGCAATTGTTATGTTACTAAACAGGGAAACAACATCTAAACTGATGAGTATATAGTTATTTGGTATTTTGTAGTCATTTATGAAATCTGCAAATTCAAATGAATCTTTAATATAGTAATTATTGTTTTTATTGTATGATGTAGTTAAAATATCTGTAAGGTATTGAGCTATTTTACTGTTGGGTGCATTAATTGATGATATGATTGGTCTAAGTGATAGGTTTGGTTTATGTATTATATATATATTTATATTTATATATATATATATATATATATATATATATATATATATATATATATATATATATAAATGTGGTGATATAAATATTCGTTAAATAAATAATCTTAGTGTTTAAGCATTTAATAATATTCTTAGTCTTATCGTTTAATAAATGTGTTATTTTAATTAATATTATTTCTCCTATTTTTACACTTCACCCATATAAATAAACGTTACAGTATGAAAATAATTTTATCCCCGACTGTCAAATAATATACCCATAATTCAACCATATTTTTTATCAATTAATGACTTAGTTACTGTTGCTAATTGAGTAATATTGACAGTTCGATGGAATAATATTATTCAATCGTTATGTCAAATTCAAATCTTACCTTTCAAAGGGTACAAACAAATTACTTTTAATAAGTATTTTTTTCCACATAAAAAGCCAAAATTATACTAGTTTTCTCATTTTATATAGTTTTATTTTCTTCTTAAGCGTAAAATGTAGCTGAATAGTCGGTTTAAAGTTTTCTGCTAAATGTTAAATTACTTTATAATTTTGTTCTAACAAATACCTAGCGATCAACGCTAACTATGTTTATGTTTGTAAACAAATAATTTTCAAAAATTTGTTAGGTTATTTCTGATTTTATAATAGTACAGTCTGTTATTATTTGACAGTTGTGGATAAAGTATAGTATTCTATTCGTATGTAATGGCTATTACTCACTCGAATGATTTATATCACTCGCCTTCCAGCTCGTGATGCAAACTTCATTCTCATGAGTAATAGCATATATTACATGCTAATTGAATGATATACTATTATCTGAAAGTTGTTTTAATTTTCGAACAAACAATTATATACGAATATAATGCAGGGTTTCTGAAAAAGGTTGCTTGGATTTTATTGGGCTCAGATTATTGGTATAATTTTTAATTAATAATGTATATAGTAGTCACTTTTATACAGGGAGACGGACCTTTATGTTTTTAGGTTCGGATTTGGTTTCGAGTCCAAGCAAAATAACGGTTAATATCGGTTCGGGTTAAAAAATTCAATAGAAAAATAATTCAATAATATATTGTTATTAGGCAGAGAAAGACATACCTTTGTCAATAGTGCAAGGTTAAATTGAAATGATTTGTGAATCTAAATATTGACACCCAAATAATTAATTATTATTTCGGCGTAATGTCTTCTAATATTCTTTATCTAATTCCGTTTTAAAAAGTTGAATTTTACCTAACTTTATGACGTTATGAAATGTCACTTTTTACATAATTGATAAATATCTTTACATAACTGAGTTGAGTGAGTTGCGTAATAGTTATTTATGCAACAAGAGTGTAAACACATTCTTTATTACATGAGGTCAAGTATTTCGTGACGAGGCTTGCCATGTCACGAAAATTATTGACCGAATGTCATAAAGATTGTTTACACTTGAGTTGCATACAATATTTTTTTATATGATTTTAAATAAAATTCCTGAAACATATTAGTAATTTAACAGACGACCAGACGACAATTTGAACACACCAAATACCGAGTTCACATTGAACAGATAACATCAGATCTGATGTTGAATACTGCACTTCTGTTAGTATTACCAACATGAAAAACTAAATTTAGGTAAGACAATTTAAATCCCAAACGTGTTTTGATGGTGGTAGTTCTGTTATGTGTAAATAAAATACGAAAATCGTTTACTTTACACATTGTCTGCAGTGTGTAAAGTATCAACTTTACACATCGGAGTATAAAAAGAATATTACACAACTGACAAAATGAGAATAAAACAAACAAGAATATATCAATAATAATTTCTTTAATATCAATTAACGAATTTTTTGTTTTCTTCTGCATTTTCCTTATTTTATTCAACAATTCTGGGCTTGTCAACAGTGTACAAGGGGCATGTTTAACTGATGTAACCAGGGCATCTCTCCTGATTGTCCGGGATAGATACCCCGGCCAAATACCAAATTCAAAATTAGCGCCAGAATATCAATGATATCATAAACACTAACCTATACTTCATTTATATCTATTGCAACACAAAAACAATGATGAAAGTACGAGTACTAAACTTAGTGTACTTGTCGAAAGAAATTATGGTGATAAATTTTACGAAGCTGATGAAATTAATTTTTGCAAATAATTTACCTAATTTTTTTTTTTCGTGTTCAAACACGACTCACTCACTTGCACATGCTACAGCCACAACTGATAGAAGCTACTAGTGCAACCTATCGAAAAGTAGTAAAGTTATTCCGCTAGGGCATCTTCCCGGCGCGGCATCTGTCCCTGACTTACCCTATTAAATGAAAATTATGGAGATATAATGTAATGTAGTGCGTATTACGAATAAAAGAACCTGTTAAATACAAATCTAACATACACTTGTATCGACAGAGCATGAGCATACTTTTTACGAAAATGTACCGTAAAAGTTCTGTATAAAATAGTTTAGAAAAATCACACGTTACGATACGCCACGGCACGGTATTCGTTACGTTACGGCTTACGCCTATATAAATCCACTATAATTTATTTCTTCAATAAAAATTCGCTTCAACCATATCGTTCAATTCGTAATTTTACGTAGATTCCAAATATAAAAAATATATAGAGCGTTTCATTTGAAATATGAAAGTTAATGTCACTTCCAGTTATACCGAAAGCGATACTATCGCATGACAAATACCATGATTTCTGAGCCTCTAAGCCTAGTTTACAAATATATCAAGATAATTAACAAATAATTATAAATAAAAAATAATAATAAGAGGCCCGTTTTTTTTTCGTGTCAGCCTGTATACAATTAAAAATCTATAATTTCAAATACATACTATACTAACCCCTAGATTATTTTCAGCCGACCGTCCCGACGAGAAACTCCAACGCAAGACAACAGTTCGCATGGGGGTGCGTGTGGTCCAGCGCCCTACAGCACCTCCCCCACCCTTTTTATTAAACATGGTGCAGGGCCAGAACCAGGACACCAAGAGCAAGCATTCGGCCCGGATATCCACGTTGTTTAGTCGAAGCAGTGGAGAAGATAAGAATAACAAAAACGGTTGCAGAACAGCAGCAGAAGTGGAGAAGAGTACGCATATGCTTCGCATGAAGAAAGAGGAATCTCCCGCGAAGGTGAGAGGAGAAATTTTTGGAAAGAGGATATGGTTCGATACGTCTAATTTAGTTTCCAAGGCATCGAACCCGCGAAAAACTGGGTTCGGTTCAGGTTCAGGTTAATTTATTTTTTGAGAGACGGGTTCGGGTGCGGTTCTGGTTCAAACATTAATAAAATTTGTGTTTTTTTTCCGGGTTCAGGTATGGGTTCAGGTTCAGTTCGACCTAATGAAAACTGAATTAATGTTTTTGAAATAATAATCTTTATACAAAAAAAAATTAAAATGCGAGCCGGAATTTACGCAAGACAATAACACGAACACAATTTTCACGAACAGACAACACAGGCGTCGATTATCGGCTATATTACGATTACGCGTACATTTCGAACTCAAAATGAAACTGAACCGGAGCTGAACCCTGAACCCAAATATTAATAATGGGTTCAGTTCCGATTCGGGTTCAATTGAAAAATATATTTAAGGTTCGGTTCTGGGTTTGGGTTCGCTAAAATGTTCGGGTTCGATGCCCTGTCAGTTTCTATTAATAATTATGACTTGATGACCACAGTTCAAATCCCATCAACAAATTTCATTGTACGTGCAAAATTTGAGTAAAACAAAGTCGCTACATTGACATTCAATAGTGTTCATATTCGTTTTGGCAGTACTACATACCGGGTGTATACTTTTTTATGGACCATAGGAAATTCAAATCATTATTTTTTTATATGGCTGTAAATTCTGCCTAAAGTGTAAATATAGTTTGGATCACGAAAAATTACAATCCAAGGTCACTTGTTCAAAGAATACACAACACTTTATACAGTGTGGGTCTGGGAAGATGCCCCCCCCTTTAACTTTTTGATTATAAGTAATTGAAAAAAAAATGACTCGTATAATAATTTTATTTAAATATACTATTTGATGGCAGATGTAGATATTTTTTATGACGTCAGGTTTATAAGGTACAACTATCAACTTTTATTTTTTAAATAGCAACCTATAATTATTTTACTAAAATATAAACCGTCATTTTTTCTCTTTTCAATGATGTATTAGTTTTTATTAATGCATTTGAAAAAATTCGAGAAAAATAAGATTATTAAGATATATGAGAAATAATTTTTATTCAAATATTCGAGGTGGCTTTGTGTAAATAAATAAATAAGTAAATAATAGAATAGAATAACTTTATTGATCGTAAATAAGATTAAATAGCAAGAGTTCAGTAATCACTGTTCTTCAACTCTGCTAATACAAAATAATAGTAATGTTTACATATAATTACAATAATGACAGTACAGTATTTATAATATCATGAAATCATAGTAAAAATAAAAAGAAATAATGCTTCAAATAATATTAATTATAAGAAATATATTACAATTGGAAATTATTCTTCATGCAGTCATCGAAATATTCTTGTATTGAATAATATTCCTTAGAAACTAGTATTTGTTTTATTGTAGCAAGTGCACGCCTTATAGAGAGAACTTTTATATTTTCAGGTAAGCAATTGTATGTTTTAATACTCATATAATAAGCTCCATTTTCATATGAAGTTGTTTTGTGTTTGGGTATTTGTAAGAATTTATTATTATGCCTGGTTGTGTACTTTGTTGAGCATTTAAGTTATTAAATACATTTTTAAAAAGTTCAAATAAGTATATACATGGTACAGTTAATATATATATATATATATATATATATATATATATATATATATATATATATATATATATATATATATATATTTTAATTTACTACGACAGGACTCTCTTGGTGCTAATTTGCATACAGTTCTAAGTGCAAGTAATTAAGTAATAATAAACAAGTAACAAACAAATGTATACTTTGTTTATATTAATTTAACTGTTTAACATTGTTAAATTTTGATTATTTTCACATATCCACCTATATAATATTTGAATAAAAAAATTTTCCCATATTTCTCAATTATCTTATTTTTCTCGATTTTTTTCAAATATAGTAATAAAAACTAATACATCGTTAAAAAGAGAAAGAAATGGCGGTTTATATTTTCGTAAAATAATTATAGGTTGCTATTTAAAAAATTAAAGTTGATAGTCGTATCTTGTAAACCTGACTTTATAAAAAATATCAACATCTGCCATAAAATAGTTTATTTAAAATAATAAAATAATATGAAACATTTTTTTCTATTACTTTTAATAAAAAAAGTTAAGGAGGGGGGTGTCTTCTCAGACTCAGAATAGGCTATGAACAGAGAAACGTATATCTGATCATTATTCATTTCAAAACTGAAATTGTCAAAGTTGATCTTGAAATGTAATTTTAAGAAGAAAAGATAATAAAGAAAGATACAGTATTGTCATTTGCCGTTTTCTAATTTGTTTCCATTTCTAAAATAAGATTCATGAAAATTTCATTACACAATATTTTTGACAATATCACGTGTAAAATTGTCATACGTTGCTTTGTTCATAGCCTGCTCCGAGTTAGATTTTTTTTTACACACTATAATATAATATGGAACACAATATTCCAACTAACTAATAATACAATTTAAAACTTTCCATATTATTTCCATGCAAATATTTTTAATTTTATGTAAAAAAAAAAAAATAATGAGTAATGCAGTAACTTTTACAACGTAAAAGTTATATTAGTTTTGTTATTAAATCCATATGTATACGAAATTCCTACAAATTTCTATCAAAAGTATAATTTTCATTTGTAATTTAAAACAAAAGGAAAACATCAAATAAATCTGTATTAGTATTAGTAATATACAGTAGAAGTATTATTTTATAATTTTCATATGTCATAATATTAATTATCAAAGTAAAATGTAAATTTTTTTTTTTTGTTCCATTTTTCAAAATATTAGCTTTAGGCTACCTTTCATCGAACATTTAATGAAATTTGCATTTGAATATAGTAATAAAGCTCTCTTACGCTATTCCCAACGTCAACGCGATATGAAAAATGCGAAGCACTTCATTCCGAGTCAATTGACTAACTGCATTTAAACCAATTTGTTAACCTTTCTGCAATAATTAAACCCCTAGACTATGCAATCAAAACCAGACAAAAAGAATCGTTTATTCAATTTATTACGTTTTCAATAAACAGAACAGTTGTTTTTAATATTAACTTCTTTGACAAAAAATACATAGTTTTTGTTATTAATTTTGTATATGTAGTAAAAATAGCAAGCAACATATGTAAATAGGTTAGATGTTAGATAGTTATTTGTCATTCAAAAGTGTTAATAGAAATGTAAAAAGACTAAAAACAGAGATAGTAAACGTACGTAGGTATGCGATATTCGTATTTAAACAATACTACACAGAATAAATTTAAACAAATTTGAAATATAAAATTGCTATGATAATATCAATGATTTATTTTATTTGAACGGCTTTCAATGAGTATACAGAGTGAGTCTGGGAAGACGCACCCACCCCCCTTCAACTTTTTTATTGTAATAGTAAAAAATCTGTTGTGGCCAGCACAATACCTTTCGTCAAACCTGTGTATTATGTATAAATTCCATACATAAATTTTCTTGCAAAAGATTCTAAATTTCCAGTAAAATTATTTCATAAGCAAACTATGCAAATTGCACTTGACACTAACATCTTCTTCTTTAGCTTTCCCCATTCGGTAGGGGTCGCTATTTTTTATGAAAAAAATGTAATTTTTGGAATCGTGGTATTGAAGTTATGCGATCCGAAACTTTTGTCACATGCACACAGACACACACACAGATACACATACATACATACATACATACATACATACATACATACATACATACATACATACATACAGACATCATCGTAAAAATGGTAAAATCGTATTATAGGGACCCTAAAACATGCTTATTCACTAAAAACTCATCATTGAATTTTTTGACCAAAGCTATACCTTCCTTACCTTAAGGTGACGGAAGGTAAAAATGGTTCATATAAAAGATTTATTATTTTAAATATACTATTTGATGGCAGATGTAGATATAATATGTGAAAATAAACAAAATTTAACAATGTTAAAAAGTTGAATTAATACCAACAAAATATACATTTGTTTGTTACTTGTTTATATTTTAGTAAAATAATTATAGGTTGCTATTTAAAAAATAAAGGTTGATAATTGTATCTTGTAAACCTGACTTAATATAAAATATCTACATATGCCATAAAATAGTGTATTTAAAATTATAAATCATGTATATGAGCCATTTTTTTCTATTACTTATAATAAAAAAGTTAAAGGGTGGGGGCGTCTTCACAGACTCTCCCTGTATACCGCTTAAATTTCATAATGGATCGAATAACAATTTATTGCAGATGTTATAAATCATAAATTTCAAACAATTTGCTCATCAATAATATCTATGAAATGTTTGAAAATTTCCAGTTTTTGTATGAACATATAAACCATTCACAAAAAACTAAATATAACAAAAAAAAATGATATTAAAATTTAAATTACATTATTAAGTAATTAAACATAATTAATGAAGTAATTTGAAATGAACTATTTTTCCACGAATTATTTAATTTAATAAATGTTTTAATAAACTTAAGTATACCTATTTTACTTTATTAACTAATACGAATATGCAAATGTAAATAAATTATTATGCATTAATATCAATTTCGCTAAAGCAATTTTCTCGCTTAGTATTCTTTTATAGAAAATACAACTATCATTCTATACTACAGTCATACAAAAAAGTATCTGTACGAGAATATAATTGCTTAGTTACGTGACATGTTTTCCGCCAATCAACATTCAGAATCTTCCTAGTTACATGCCTATCGCAACGATGATAAAAAACAAGGAAATTATCACCGTATTTATAGTCGTTACTAAGGGATTTGTTTTCTTTATTTATGATATTGACAGTTAATTTTGAGTATAAAAATAAATAATAGCAATAATTCAAACTCCGAAATATTAAATAAAACTCGTAAGTACCATGTTTTAATACAATATGAATGTGTATATCAAAAGTTAGGTTAGGTTAGATTGCAAAAATTCATTATATTCTCTCATTAAATATAAGCTCGTGATATGATTAATAATCGAAGATATTGCTCGTGAAACCGAGCAGCACATTTCAACTCGTCCTTCGGACTCGTGAAATCTGCAGCTCGGTTTCACTCGAGAATATCATCGATGATAATCATATCACTTGTTATATTACCTATGACAATCTAATTTAGGAAAAATAGCAGTCTAAAATCCAATATATTTCATTTTATTTGAAATCGTCACTAAAGTACACAAAAACAGTCATTAAATGTTCAGAAATCGGCACTAAGGCGCTTTCCTTTTACGCTCGGGTGCATTTTCGCAATTTTTCGATTTCAAATAAAATTTAATATGCACCCCGGCACAGAAGTTCCTTTTTATCACTCATATGGTTTATTTTCCTCGGTCCTAAAGGCCTCGGTAACTATTTTTTAATTCAAAATAAAAAGCATTATGTTAGTTATTATATATAAAAATATAAACAAATAATATAGTTATTTTATGGGGCAAACATTGAAAGTACATATTCATAATTTCATGACAAAAAATCTGTTGTGGCCAGCACAATACCTCTCGCCATTTTCATTTTATGTAGCATAGGGCGCGAGCAGTTATGTGACTTTGTTGATCTTGGCAAGCAGATGTGGGGGCCCGTGTCAGAATGAGAGCTAGTAATATACATAGGTGTCAAGTATCATAAGTTTTCATTCGAAACATTATGATTTACCAAATCTATGTGGATTATTTTCCTCGACAAGTATATTCCATACTAATGGATGACAAATAAACATCAGAACATTTTGAAATTTTGAATGAAAAATTATGACATATGACAATTGTGACATCTATGTAAAAACTACTAGCCGTCATTCTGACACGGATCCTCATCTGATTGCCAAGGCCAACAAAGTCACATGTCTGCTCGCGCCCTATAAGTACACACAAATAATTGAAATTGTTTCTCTTCTTTCGTTCTATGAGAAATTTTATCCTACTATTCTATTATGTTCAAAATTCTTCAAATTCATTGACGGTATTAGCGGTATTTCTTAAGGATATATGTAATATTAACATCTGTAATTTAAATATATAATTAATTAATAATACAATAATATATATTAAATGTACTCTTACCTCCTAGACAAATCTGACAATGACATTTTGCATTTACATGTCAATTACAAAAATTTAAATATCGCAACTGTTTTTCGAGGAACGAGATTTATTACAACAGATTATTCTATATTATATTATACTATATCTCCAAACCTATACGAGATATAATAAAAAAAATTAAGTGTGTCAGATTGAGAATTTAATTATTTTTAATATTTGTAGTAACAAATTTTCAAAAAATAATATTTAGAAATTTTTCTTTTAGAAACTACCACTTCCGGTTGTCCAATTGTTACCAGAACCTATTCAACTCTTCCCATTACTGTTAGATTAAGGAATCCGTAGTCAAACAGGTCTTTAGTCTTATAGAATTTGAGAAATCGTGTCTCCAACAACCCCACATACACACACACATCCACACACACACACACACACAGACATCATTGTAAAAATGTTAAAATTCTATGGACCTTAAATCGTGCTTATTTAATAAAATCTGGATATGCGATTTTTAGCATGAATCCAATACCTCTCTTAGCGAGAGATAAAAAGTCTCCGTACGATAACCAAAACATTTAAATAATAAACCATTTATTTATGTTTTATACAGAAATAATATTTTGATGAATCTCTCTTAGTTTTTCTACCAATAACTAAGCGATGAGCCATTGAATCTACCAAATTTTTGGCTATTAAGAGCTATCAGAGAAATATTATTAATTAAAATAATACGTTTATTAAACGATAAATAATTAGGATAAATATTAAAAAGATAATAAAAATTACTAACACTATGATTAAATAAGTATAAACACTAATTTAAGACTAAGAATATTAAATGCTTAAACACTAAGATTATTTATTGAAACAATATTTATTTCACTATATTTTGTTTATATAACTACATTTATTTATGTCCACCACTCGTAGACTGTTTATTTATATCACCCACTGTTCATTGCTCGTTGCTTCTATATAACAGACTGTCCTCTCGGTATTTATACAGGCCGGTGTCCTTCTGGAACTTCCCGATGCGTCAATGAGATCGAATACAAAGAATTATCCCACCAGATGTAATTAAACCAGTCTAGACGCGTATGGATTTTACCCCGCCGGGGATTACGTCATCGCTCGGGAATATTCTACCAGTGGCGGCGCTCGCATTCGGATGCATCGGGTGGGCGCGCTACAATATTATTGGATAATTTCAGTATGATTCTGTTTCCTACCCCTTATAGTTTCTACAACAAATTGCCACCTGAATATTAACTAAGATTCAAACTTAACGAAACACAAAAACCTCCTTCTCAGGAACGGAGAGACCCATATCAAATTGAATGTAGCAGTGTGCCTATTGGGATATCATGAGACTAATAATAATTTCCCCTGAATATTTTTTATTTTAGAATTCGAGTGCATCAGAAGCCACAACCACCGGTCCCAGCGACCTCGCCAAGCCCACTACATTGAAGAAAACCCCAATGGTGAACGGTGTCGAAGAACCTTCTGAACCTACAGACTCTGGGTCCGCAGTAACTAGTTCCGGACCAACGCCCGGTAGCGTCCACAGCACTCCGGCGAAGCACAGTTCCGGACCGCCTTCCGAGCAAATCTGCAGCGACAATGAGGTAGGAAAAGGAAAGTTCAATGATTATACAAAGGAAGGTTGTGTTACCGCCCCGTATGCAAATAGGGGATGTAGTCTAGTTAGTACGAGAGAAAGTTTTTGTAAGAAAAGGAAAAACTTATACCAATATGTTATAGGTATGTACAGTAAAAAAAAATTAAAGATATCCGATCAAGGTCATCTGTATCATGAATGAATTAACAAATTGGCATACATTTATCTCTCTTATTTGCAAAGGCTATAAGCGTGTGCGATAAGGATTGATACAACACGCTTGTCTTTCAAAAATTCATATTGTTTCGACTAAGTTAGGACATTCCACTTTAAAACGATGCACGTTATTGATAATACTTTCGCTTAACGTAAGTTTATTTATTAATTCATTACCTTGATTCATAGCCGTACGAATAATGTTATTTTCTGTCAGTGTCACTGACACTGACGTTGTGTCAGTATCTTATTTTTCACATATTTGGTTTTACATTTGCTAATAAACTTACCAGTTGACTTATTTTCGAATTTTGAATGATTTTATTGTAACATATATTTTTATAATAATAAAATAACAGTAGTATCTTATGCACCCTCATAAAAACTAAGCAAACGACACTACTGAATCTGTCAGAATGGGCGGAGCAAAAATCTGAATTCATACAATTCGTAGATGACTTTGATCGGACATCTTTCAAAATTTTTACTGTATATACATGTTTACATGAATAAATTCACGCTTATACCAAATGATGAGTTAGCATAAACCAGAAAGAAACCATTCATGTAGCAATCATCCTTCGCCACAAGTATGTTATAAAGCTAGAAATATTCTTTTTTTTGCACGATCGGGGTTTTTTAGCTCTCGCTAAGAGTTGTTACCAGTTGACTTATTTTCGAATTTTGAATGATTTTATTGTAACATATATTTTTATAATAATAAAATAACAGTAGTATCTTATGCACCCTCATAAAAACTAAGCAAACGACACTACTGAATCTGTCAGAATGGGCGGAGCAAAAATCTGAATTCATACAATTCGTAGATGACTTTGATCGGACATCTTTCAAAATTTTTACTGTATATACATGTTTACATGAATAAATTCACGCTTATACCAAATGATGAGTTAGCATAAACCAGAAAGAAACCATTCATGTAGCAATCATCCTTCGCCACAAGTATGTTATAAAGCTAGAAATATTCTTTTTTTTGCACGATCGGGGTTTTTTAGCTCTCGCTAAGAGTTGTAGGTATGGGATTCATACTAAAAATCGCATATCCAGATATTAGTGAATGAACACGTTTTAAGGTCCCTACAATTCAATTATAGGATTTTTACGATGTTATCCGTGTGTGTGTATGGATGTTGTCAGTATGGTATCTCAAATACTATAAGGACTTAAGACATGCTTAACTACGGACTTCTCAATCTAACATTATTGGGAAAAGCTGATAAGGTTTTGGTAACAATTGAACAGCCGGAAGTGGTAGTGTCTTGAAAACTTTTCTTATTACAAATAATAAATATCATTAAATTCTCAATCTGATACATTTAATTTTTTTATTATATCTTCTATAGAATTAAAGATATAATATATAATAATATAATATCTGTTACAATATATCATGCTGCCCAAACAACTCCATGGAAACCAGTTGAGATATTTAAATGTTTGTAATTGACAAATAAATGCATAATGTCAGTGTCAAAAATCAGCAGTTTTACTGACATTACAGAAATCTTTTTCTGGAAAATACATTTAATATTTCTTATTGTATAATTAATTAAATATTTAAAATTATGGGTATATTAATATTACACATATCCAAGAAATACCGCTAATACGAATACTGTCAATGAATTTGAAGAATTTTGAACATATTAGAAGAGTAGAACAAAATTCCTCATTGAACGAAAGAATACTCCTAAATACAATTATTTGAATTATTTGTGTGTACAAGAAATGTTAAATTCGTTACTTATGTAACATAAAATAGAAATGGCGGAAGGTATTGTGCTGATTACAACGTGATATGAATCACTTACCGATCAGGAGGCGGAGGCGATTACTAAATAAAAACAACGATCTAAGCTTACTTTCATAATGACAACCATAAATTATTAATATGTCTAAATATTTTTCAAAACTTTTGTTTAATTTTGTGCGACGATCGTGCAAAAAATGTAATAAGCATTGCGGACAGTAAGTGCTCTTCTACCGGTATTGGATGTATTAGAGATATGTACTTCGTCTCAATCTTCAAAATCAACCTCAACCGGTATATAACACGATTTAAAAAATTAATATATAATTGTTATTTATGCAATTAGTGCAATAAATGACTGAAGGAGTTGTATACAATATTTTATACGATCAAATATTATTCAATAAATGTATACAAAATTAGACATTTTTTGGTTGCAATTGAAAATATTTATATTTCAATACTTTTTTTTAATAAGAAGATACACTTTTCCCGGATTAGTCCTCAAAGTTCGACGATGCAGACTATTCCAGTAAAAACTAAAATACATAAGACTTTTGACATTTTCTCTACGCAACCGGTTTAACATTTGTGTTAAAATGAAAGCCTATATTCCAAATTCACGCATTCGTCATGTATTCAATTACCATACATGAAATGATTTTTGGCTATTGTTTATTTGATATTATGTACATTTGTTTATCCACGCGTGTTGTTTATATATGCTAAATATAAGTAGTTCATGCTTTATTTTCATTGAATATAAATATTAAATTTGTTTAACTCATAAAATAAACATAAATACACGTAAAATGTAACAAATTTATAAACGTATTTATTTAGTTATATTATCACATAATCATGTATTAACGCCCATACGCAGAAATATTAAATTATTTTTCATCCCGCTCTACATTAATTATTATTACCCTTTCATGACATGTAAACACGCACAACATGTGTGTTACGCTGGTAAAAAAGACATACAAAAATGCACTTTTACTAGGTACCATAAAATGTCGTTTATAACGCTTTTATTACGTTTTACGACAAAGTTAATGTACTATAGACCTAATTACGGTTTAAAAATAAGCGTCAAATAAATTTTAAATTCAGGGTAATAAAAATATAACAGTATATTGTAACATGTAACATAAATGTAACCCACAACCACAAATGAAAACTGAAAAACAAAGCCAGAAAAATATAATAATATAATAAAGCAATACAAAAAAAATCTGTTGTGGCCAGCACAATACCTTCCGTCATTTCTATGTATTTCATATAAATTCCACACAGAAAGTTTCTCGTATTTTTAGTAAAATTATTTCATATACATATTGTGTAAATTGTACTTGACACTGACATCTGTAATTAGTAATATTGAATTATTGAAACTGTTTCCATGGTTACGCAGCAAAGCTTACAAGATTTATGAAAATTAAATTATAAATTCTTATCTCTAAATACATTCAATATGAAGAAAATAATCTAATCAAATCGTATAGAGAATAAAATATTCTTTAATATTTATAGTAACATTAAATGTCAAAAAATGACACTTTAATTATTTTTTTAAGAAAAACAGTTAAATGCTTCAAATTAATGTATTTCCGGTTGTTCAATTACCAAAATCTAATCAAGTCTTCATTTAGATGTAAGAATGAGGAATACTAAAACATTGTAATTTTTGGAATTGTAGTATTGGAGTTATCGCGGCCAAAACGATCGTCACGCACACACGCACTCCCATACAGACATCATCGTAAAAATAGTAAAATCGTATTCTAGAGACCAAAGACAATACCTTCCTTACGTACAGGTGCCGGAAGGTAAAAATACTGTAGACGAGTACCTTGGTAGTTTAGTTTAAGATCAGTTATTGTATGATATTTTTTGTGACAAAAATAACACTACATATTTTTTAAACAATTTACTTAAATATTACTCAATTGTTTTCGCAGCATCCATTATATCATGACTTAGCAATTTAATTATTCATAATATTCTCTTTTGTTTTTGTAATTTATTTCTTCAACAAAAATTCACTTCAAGCATATCGTAATTTTACGTCGATCCCAAATATATATATGGTGTCCCATTTGAAATATGAAAGTTATTGTCACTTCTGGTTAAACCGGAAGCGCTACCATCATGCCAAATACAATGATTTGTGAGCCCCTAAGCCTAGTTTATAAATACAGGGTGTTAATAAAAAAACTTTACACACTTTAGCAGGTGATAGTAGAGATGAAAACAAGAAAAAAATTCTAATACACTTAGGTCCAATACTCATTGGTTTTTAGAAAAATTATGTATGGAATTTGTACATAATACACAGGATTGACGGAAGGTATTGTGCTGGTCACATCAGATTTAACAACTAAGGACTCTAGGTGTTTACGATCAATTGTAAACAAAGTTGCAGCCGTCGTCGAAGAGACTCACGCACTTGATCGTAAACACCTAGAGTCCTTAGTTGTTAAATCTGATGTGGCCAGCACAATACCTTCCGTCAATCCTGTGTATTATGTACAAATTCCATACATAAATTTTCTAAAAACCAATGAGTATTGGACCTAAGTGTATTAGAATTTTTTTCTTGTTTTCATCTCTACTATCACCTGCTAAAGTGTGTAAAGTTTTTTTATTAACACCCTGTATATGTAAAAGATTCACTTTTCGGTGCTACGCCACTAGGTTAGAGACGCGGCCAAAACCACTTGACATTCCTAAAGGCAATGACACCCCCGACCCTTGGATGGGTAGTTTAGTTGTGTTTGATTGTTTTATGGCTACAGTTCCATGTGGATATGTGATAGTGCCCATAAGGCAAGCAGTTTGCTGTAATTAAAAGTGAGTGTTAAACTCACGGTCATCCCAATTGTTGTACAGGTATGGCGTTCAGGTGTGGATCACCAGATTCTTGATATGCATGGTATATGTGAGATATACATTGGTATTATTTGTTTGTGGCCGCGAACTAGTAGTTCCCTAATTATCAGAAGAGTTGTCTGGGACAACTCTGGGTCCATAGAGCCATGTGCTCTGAAGGTGTGAGAAACACCAAATGAGAGGCTGAGATACACGGAAACATCTGGGACGTAAAAGATAAACCTGGGGTTTATCATGATAGGTCTGGGACCTATGTGTGGCCGTAAGTTAAGCTCTCATAATGGGTCGGAGACCCATGGACCTCTGGGAGGTTGAGCTCTGGGAGCTCAACATATCTGGGATATGAGTAGGTGGCTACGGTACCGCTAGTGGCTCCGAAGTGACTATTCATGAGAGCTGTATTCCAGCAAATTGTCACTGCACTGGGCGCATACTTTTGCGGATAGGGGTACCGGAACCCACGAAGTGTTAGGCCGCATTTGATATGAGGGGCACCTGTCCAAGTCTGGGACTTAGAAATGACTCGCGGCATCAACCTGAAAAAATCTTATAAAAAGAAATATAACTTGTAGTAATTATTAGTTGTTATTTATTTTTTAAAAAAGAAGAAAAAATATACTAGTATTAAAAAACGTATATATTAATTAATTTACAATTATTTCTAAGTCAAAAAAATATTTTGAGTGGCCTGTTTTTCAGTGTCACCCTGTATAGTTATTTTTATAAAGAACAAATAAATAAATTTACAATGATAAAAAATATATATATTTTATAATATTTACATAAACATGAAAGCTGTTATATGAATGCAAACAATAAAATTCGTAACATACACCAATGTTTGCTGTAAAATAATTATTCATGCTTGAATATTGTACAGATTTATAAATAAACAACTTTGTGAAACATAACATGATTGTATGAATATTACATGTTATTCATGTTGAGTGACACGTGACAGGTGTCACAAATAAACAAATAATCAAGTAGTTCAGTGTGTATGTTTTGTTAATAATATATAATTTAATGTCAAATATATTTTTTATGATGTTAATCAATCTCAATCTTTTCTATATGAATAAATGTTTATAAAAGTATAGTTTTATTCTACAGGTTATGGGCCCAGGCTCGCATGCAGGAGTACTATATTGGTAAACTTCTTAGTGATCAGCAATAGAATTTTTTGGAGTTGTCATTTCTAGAGTAAAATTTTAAAATGGCTGAAACTCGGGCTGATTTCAATTATAAAGCACAAGTGGAGCATTTAAAAGGGCAAGAGAATTGGGCGAGATGGAAAAGGCAAATTACGTTAGTCCTAAAACATCATAAGGTTCTAGAAGTAGTAAATGGAGAGCTTGTTTTGAGTGACAAAAATAAGGATACTTTTGGTTCTAAAGATTCACTTGCGCAGTTAATTTTGATCAGTTCGCTGAACTCAACAAATGAGGAACTGACTTCGTCATGTGAATCAGCAAAAGACATTTGGGAAAAATTAGTATCAGTATATGAACAAAGCTCAAGTCAAAGATTGGATCGTTTGTTAGAAAAGTTCTTCTCGTCTGAGAAAATGGGACCAGAAGAGGATATAGTTACCCATATTGCTCGACTGCAGCATGATTTTAATGCTTTAAATACTGAATTAAAGAATGTTGTAGGTTCTCAGTTACATGAGCTGATTTTGATGGGTCGCATTTTGTCTACTCTACCCACCGAATTTTTTGAATTCAAGAGTGTTTGGGAGAGCGTTCCTATTAAAGAAAGAACTTTGAATAATTTGACTGAAAGACTACGTCTTATAGAAATGAGACTTCCAGGGAAAAATGAAAGAAAAGATGAGTTTGCACTGATTGCCAAAAAATAAGAATAAGGAACCTATTCAGAATAATAAATCTGATGAAACTAAAAGAAAGTTTGTTCCGAAATGTTTCAAATGTCACAAATTTGGTCACATTGCAAGAAATTGCTACAGTAATAAATCACAAAAGGGTCAAACGAAAGGTGATGCGTATGTTTGTGACAAGGTAAAAACGCTTGATGTCAAAGGTTATGATTGGGTGGCTGACACTGCTGCTACAGAACACATGACAAGCCATAAGGAATATTTTCATGAATATGAAAGTTTTAAGGTTCCAAAATATGTGCAAGTCGGTAGCGGTGAGTATATTTCAGCATTTGGACAGGGCGTTATTATTGTTAAAATGAATGATGGCAATAAATGGAATATTAACCACCTTCAAAATGTTTGGTATGTTCCAGAAATCAGTCGAAATTTATTCTCTGTTAGTCGAGCGGTGGATAAAGGATGTGAATTTCACGCGAATCAACACAAGTGTACTATTTTAAGAGGACAAAAGACCTGTTTAATTGGGAGAAGGGTATGCAAAGGATTGTATGTTTTAGATATGAAAGTTCAAATTCCTTCCGAGGCAACTGAAGTGCCTGAGACTCACATTTCTGAGACACTCCAGTTATGGCATGAAAGATTATGTCATCAAAATAAGCGGTATGTGAGAAAGGTACTTAATAGGAATGGTATTAATATTGATTTGGATGATGAACTTTGCGAGGGATGCGTCTATGGGAAGCATCATCGAGAACCTTTCCATACCAGAACAGATCGTCCTTCTGAGTGTGGTCAGTGGATACATGCTGACGTTTGTGGACCGTTTCAAGAAAAATCTATTGGAGGTTCCCGTTATTTTTTATGTCTCAAGGATGATTATTCCAAATTCAGAAGAATTTTCTTTTTAAAACAAAAATCCGAAGTATCAAACTGCATAGAAACATTTATCATCGAAGCTAAAGCTTTGAAGCACACTGTTCGAGAGCTGTTTTGTGATGGTGGAGGTGAGTTTATAAATTATGAAATGAGCAAAGTTTTGCGTAAGTATGGTGTGTCCATGAGACAAACAGTTGCATATACTCCACAACAAAATGGAGCTTCCGAACGAGAAAATAGAACCATTGTAGAAGCAGCTAGGTCCATGATACATGCAAAGGAACTGCCAATTAAGTTATGGGCTGAAGCAATTAGCACAGTGGTGTTCGTCATGAATAAGACTGCACCGAGTTCCGAAGAAGAAAAATCCCCTATTGAATTATGGACAAACTGCGAGAAACCAAAAATCCACTACTTTAGAGTATTTGGAAGCAAATGTTTTGCTCATGTTCCAAAGCCTACAAGAAAGAAGATGGACAAGAAAAGTAAACCTTGTTACTTTGTAGGATACAATGGGCACAATGGTTATCGTTTATGGGATGAAATGAACAATAAAATAATTCTGTCCCGTGACGTGATTTTCGAAAAAGAAGTGGCTACGCAAAAATTGAAGTTAGAGAATGAGACTTCAAAACAAGATGATAAATCAAAAGATGATATTTTAAAGGAAGATACTATTTCAAAAGAGGATGACGAATCAAAAGAGAAATCTGATTTTATAGTACAAGTTCCTGTTTTTGAAGAGAGTATGAAAGAAAACCATGAGGAAGATAATAACCATGAAGAAGGTGATGTAAGAAGGAGTCAACGCATTAAACAATTGTCTTCTAATTTAAATAATTATGTATTAATGGCTGACGGTTGTATTTCACTAAATGAAGCTTTAAAGTCAGATGAGGTACATTTATGGCGAAATGCAATGCGTAGTGAACTTGATTCGCTAGCCGAGGATAATACGTGGACTTTAGTGGACCCTCCTGAAAATAAGAAAATAATAACAAACCGATGGATTTTAAGAATTAAACGAAAGCCTAATGGAGATGTTGACCGTTATAAAGCTCGTCTGGTGGCGAGAGGATTTACACAAGAAAAAGGTATAGACTTTGAACAAACTTTCAGTCCAGTTGCGAGGTTTGATACTGTGCGTGCTCTTTTAAGTGTGGCTGCTGCTGAATCTTATTACTTAGCACAGTTTGATGTTCAAACAGCATTCCTTTACGGCGAACTTAGTGAAGAAGTGTATATGTATCAGCCTGAAGGATGTGATGATGGAACTGGACGTGTTTGTAAATTGAATAAAAGTCTATATGGACTTAAACAATCTCCACGATGCTGGAATCAAAGATTTGTCAAATTTATGAGTCGGTTGGGTTTGAAGGTAAGTCAAGCTGACCCTTGCTTATTTATTAAAGATTGTAATAGTCGAAAACTAATGGTGGCTGTTTATGTTGATGATGGCATTGTTGCTGGCGATGAGAGCGAAGTTGAAGCTTTTTTAAGAAAATTAAAATCAGAATTTAAAATTACTATTGGCACTTTAGAAAGTTTTCTTGGGATGCAGATCAAGAAATGTAAGAATGGAATTTTTCTACACCAGGAGTCTTACATTAACAGTATTTTGGCAAAATTTAATATGAACTATGCTAATTCTGTGTCTACACCTACTGAAAAGAAGAATATAGTAGAAGAAGATTCAATGCTTGATAAAAGTGTGCCATTCAGAGAAGCTGTAGGAAGTTTGTTGTTTTTAGCTATGGCAACCCGTCCCGATTTGTCTTATGGAGTAAGCGTTGCTTCAGAAGTACTGGATTGTCCAAAACGATCAGACTGGTTTGCAGTAAAACGAATTATGAAGTATTTAACTGGTACTCGTAATTATGGATTATTTTATCAGAGAAATGTTAAGTTGGAATTAAAATGTTTTTGCGATTCTGACTTTGCCAATGACGAAAAGATGAGGCGATCGAGAACTGGTGTTGTGACTACATTAGGAGGAGGAATGATAACCTGGTTTAGTCGCAAACAGCTCACAACAGCTTTGAGTACGACAGAAGCCGAATATATAGCAGCGAGTGAAGCCGCAAAAGAAATAGTTTGGGTAAATCGACTTTTGTGTGAGATTACTAATATTTCTTGTGTTCCAAAGCTATTTATCGACAATGCGAGCACGATTCGTCTGATCAAGAATCCAGAGTTTCACAGAAAAACGAAGCATATAGAAGTCAGATACCACTACGTGAGAGAGAAATATTATGACGGGATCTTCTCTCTAGAACATGTATGCAGTGCAGAGCAACTGGCAGACATTTTCACAAAATGTTTGACTGCTGGACCATTTCAGAAAAACAGACAGTCTCTTGGAGTTATTTGTTTAAGGGGGAGTGTTGAGTGACACGTGACAGGTGTCACAAATAAACAAATAATCAAGTAGTTCAGTGTGTATGTTTTGTTAATAATATATAATTTAATGTCAAATATATTTTTTATGATGTTAATCAATCTCAATCTTTTCTATATGAATAAATGTTTATAAAAGTATAGTTTTATTCTACAATTCAAATATTATATTGTTAATGAAATATAAATTTTTCAAGAAAAGATTTTTTGATGCAGAATCATGAATTATATAAATGTAACGTATAATAAAATTGAACATGGTAAACACTTCTAAAATTTAATATTAGTTTTCTTTTGTATAACCATAGACTATACTGTTTTTTTTTTACCACAACGTATTTTACTGTTTACAGAGCAGTCAAATGGAACACATCCGTACAGATACACCTGCAGCTCGTCGTGCTTCAGCCCTGTTCCGCGATTTGCCTGCACCAAGAGCTGCCGTGGACAAGCCTTTCCTACTTAGTGATGGACGAATCACATTAGAAGCCTCTTTAAATAAAGCCATTTACTCGCATGGAGAACCTGTCCAAGTGCATGTTTCGGTGCACAATAACAGCAGCAAAACTGTCCGGAGAATCAAGGTCAGGAAAAAATAACGAATAGGTCGTTGTATACAGAATATTCATGTTATTTTGTCCACTATTGCTATCTCGAGAACTATAAGAGCTACGAGGTCGGTTAAATTAGCAAACAATTTCTATTTTATAATTTTAATGAAAATATTTTTTTTTTAACCAGTGCTTCACAAATGGAGACCAACTTGAGTATTTTAAATCTAAATTAGTAAAATTAATTATTAAAACATATTTGTAGGACTGTTTCTACATATATTCAAGGCACTAACATTTGACTATTAAGCCTGGTATATAGATTGCACAGAATAGAATGGAATAGAATAGAATAAGGAATGGAATAGAAATTTTTAACACCATTTACAGATTGCATTGAATAGAATAGTTTGGAATAGAATGACGTCACTTTTGTATCACTTTTACATTAAATTAACCAATTTATTGGTTATTTTTGTCTTTCACTAATTTCATTTAGAACCGAGTAAATAATATCATTGTTTGTTTCTGCTAAAAAAGATAGTATTTCTGCAGGAAAACTGTTGTCCACAGTAAGTAGGTTAGAGGTTGGGCCAAATGCAACGAAGTCACACGAATATTAACGGAGCAAGCCGAATGGAATAGAATAAGAAATAAAATTTGGTTATTTCCTATTCTATTCCATTCTGTGCAAGTATAAATGGTTCCATGCATTTACATTGGTTTATATTTCTATTCCCTGTGCTATTCTGTTCTATTCTATTCCATTCTATTCTATGCATCTATAAATCAGGCTTTATTATTGATCAAAATAATTATATTTATAGGATGATTTAAAGTCTTATTTCTAATTTGTGTTTCATATACTTCTTACTTTAACCGTGCATAATTATTTGTTTATTTTAAATATTGTGTCATAATAAAATATAATTATTAATTTTTCTTCATTAACAAATAATTTTTCTTTTTATGTACCCAGCAACTTATTCAATAAATTATATCGTTGCAATTACATTTTTCATATTAATTGTTATTAGCGTAAAATATTACGACAAAATTAGAATACGTATATAAAAATTGTCAAAATATATTATTTATCAATGATTTCGCAGCATCCTATTTTATATTGGAATTTATATTATGCATTTATGTATATTAGTAAAACTAAATACTTAAGTATTCATTTATTTTGAAATATAATAGATATATGTCATAATAAAAAAAAATACCATATATTATTTTATTTATGTTTATAAATGTAACAGAAGCAGTGCAGATGCAGGTTATATTAAAGATGGCGTTCAATTATGTACGAATAGCAGAGCTCATCCGCCACTCTATAGTTTCTTATAGCTCATAGAAATATAATAATTTTACAATCATTAATAAATCTAGTAAAACAGAAATTGTTTGCTAAATTAATCGACCTCGTAGCTCTTATGGTTCTTGATATAACAATAATGGACAAAATAAAATGAACACAAATAAAAAAATATTTATCAAAAAAAAAATGTTTTTTACATGTAAGAGTGTGCGTATGTACATATTACGAGTAATATAATAACAAAACAATTAAATATAATTGCCAATCTAAAAACAGTCGTATAAAAAAACTCACGTGAGTGATCAAAACAAACAAGTATATAATTTTACTGTACGGCAAGGGTGGGGAAAGCCCGGCTCGCGGGCCGCCTAAGGCCCTCAACATCATTTGATGTGGCCCCCAGGCTGAAGTCAAAATTCAATAAATATAAGAAAAATTGTTGCGAGTAGTAATACTATCAATAGCAACTAACTTAACACACCTTACTAAAGAGAAGTAGTTGGAGTCATCACATTTATGGTTAAATAATTAAATTTTTGACCAAATACGAGCCGAACCCCAAATGTATTCGTACCCTCTAAAATAAATATATTAACAGCAATAAAAAATATTTTTTTAGGTTACAATAGTTAAGACTATATTTGGGTTTTTTTTATTTTATGTATTTAAAAGTGTACTGGATTTAAATACAATATTATTAATTAAATTTCTCATTTAAACAAGAATCTACGAGCAAATATATGACAAAAGACAAGTCCCAAATTTTTTCGTTCCAACAGTAAATAATACAATATTTATGTAAGTATTATCTATAAAATTGAGGGTAAAGATAACTGACAATATACTCAATTAATTATCATCAAATTACTTTAATAAAAATTATTAACGAATTATTAAAAACGAAAACATTTGTCACATGCAGACAATGGTTTATTTGCAAATAAATTATTATTAAACCTAAGAAATTTTATTATAAGCAATTATTCAAGTTATACACTCTATTAATACTCCATATCAAAATTTGTTGGAGTAATAATCATAGCATCCAGAAGTTTATTTATTCTTGTTTTTAATATAATTGTAGGTGATACTTTAATAAATAAATATCTTTTTTGCAAATAATTTTACTAAAAAAATAAAATTTAATATAGTAATTAATTATTGTCTGCTTATATATATACTTTACCTTCAGTTTTATAAATAATACTAACATAAATATTGTATTATTTACTGTTGGAATTAAAAAAAATAGCACGTGTCTATTGTCATACATTTGCCTGTAGATTATTGTCAAAATGATAAATTTAGGTAATAACATTATATTTCAATCCAGTACACTTTATTAATACATAAAATAAAAAAATCTGTTGTGGCCAGCACAATACCTTCCGTCAATCCTGTGTATTATGTACAAATTCCATACATAAATTTTCTTCTAAAAGATTCTAATTTTTTGGTATTTTATGATTCCCTTTCTCGGCAACTGAATTCCATTCTCCTGATAACAAACAAACCACATGAAATAAGAAAATCATGAAATTTTGAATGAAAAATTATGACACTTGTCAGTTATGGACATAATTAATTGCTGTCATTTTGAAACGGGTTCCCATATCTGCTTGCCAAAGGCACGCGCCCTATACATATTTTTTTTTTGCAAAAGATGCTATATTTCCAGTAAAGTTATTTCATAAACAAACTATGCAAATTGCACTTGACACTGACATCTACTTCTTCTTCTTTAGTTTTTCCCATTCGTTAGGGGGGTCGCTATTTTTTATTTTCTTCTTCCACTCATTTTTGTTTTGCGTGTCTTCCTCATTCAGTTCCTTTTCTCTCAAGTCTTCTGCAATACAATCTTTTCATCTTATATTTGGTCTTCCTATGTTTCTTCCACCTTCTATTAATATATTCATCGCTTCTCATGACATGTTCAAACCAATGTAATCGTCTTTCTTATATCCAGAAACTTCTAACACTAGAGTTACTTCCCTGATTCTGTCATTGATTTACATTTTATTGATACTGACATCTGTCAATTTGAATTACCTGAATATATTAGCAGTTTCCATGGTTAAGTTAGCATAGCTGGCTGAATTATGAAATTTATATGAATTTTTTTATCTTTATTATTCTTTAATCCTATATCTGTTAAATATGAAATATAAAATGCAATCAAATCGTATAGACAATAATATATTCTTTAAGTTATAATAACATTTAACTGAGTTTTTCAAGAAAAACTGTTAAAATCTTCAAATGAGGGTACTTCCGGTTGACCAATTATAACCAAAATCTAAACATGTCTGCATATGGTTGTAAGGAAGAGGAATACGCAAGAATTGTAATTTTTGGAATTCTAGTATTGGAGATATCGTGCACGAAAAAGCGGTCACATACACACACACACACACACACACATACACACATACACACACACACACACACACGCACATACGAACACACACACACACACATACAGACATCATCGTAAAAATAGTAAAATCGTATTGTAAAGACCCTAAAACGTGCTTATTCAATGGAAACTCACCACCGATTTTTTTGACCAAAGACAATACCTACCTTCCTTACCTATAGGTGACGGAAGGTAAAAAATGCCCAAATATAAGTCTTAACTATTGTAATAAAAAAAAAAACTTCTTGCTGTTAATATATTTTCTTCAGAGACTACGAATAAATTTGGGGTTGGGCTCGTATAATAGGTTAATTTTTAAGTTGATAATTTAGTATGGCCCACCTATACATATACAAAATTTCTTTCTGGATCGAGTAATGCCAAAATATATATCCTGAAACCAGTAAACATGTAAATGCATTTATTTTTGATCATTGATTGATTTGAAAATAATTAAATATATTCAATTTTACACATCAATTCTCCATTATAATAAATTATTAATAATTGTCATAATTTATTAACATAATTCTAGAACACTCGACACTCATGGCTATTGATATTCGATTACTAGAACAAGGACACAACTTTTCATTTAAACCCTTGAATATAATACCCCTTTGTTCTCTATTTCATGAATTTTCCAATAACCATTTATCATATTTTTTCAGGTATTCGTAGTTCAGCACGTAGACGTCTGCATGTTTTCAAATGGCAAATTCAAAAATGTTGTCGCAATAATTAACTCCAAAGATGATTGCCCAATCGGACCAGGAATGTCCCTCGGCAAAATGTACAATCTTCAACCAACCAAAGGCGCCACGAAAAATTGGATCGCTTTAGAAGATTCTTACTCCAAAACAGAAACAAGTTTGGCGTCAACAGTCACGTGCAACTCCAACATTCCAGAAGATAGAAATGTATTCGCCATCTACGTATCATACTATGTTAAAGTGAAGCTTTTAGTTAGTGTTATGGGCGGCGAATTATCACTAAAATTACCTTTTACACTTATGCATACTTGTCCTGAATATGGTCTACTTGGAACTCAAGCCAAACCCCAAAGCGAACAACCGCTAAAACTGAATCTCATACCTGCCACGAAAACTGAAAAAGATACAGAGGAGGACGTCAAGCCAGAAAAGGATGGGACGTGAGATCAGGAGACCAAGAATGCAGAAGTAATAATTGAAAACGAAGATCCTATTTTAAAAAGTAAAAGAAGAGAATCGACTTGCACTTATGTCCAAGTACCGAAAGTAGTGAAGAAAATTCCTGAAAATTTAGACGAAATAGTACAAGAAGATCAAAAAACTGAAGAACCAGAACCGGAAGAACCTACAAGGAACAATAATAGTGTAAATAAGAAAGACGGGTTTAGTTTGCAAAGAGCTTGGTGTTGTTTAACCGGTAGACGGACATCCTAACGATAATTGTTGTATATAAATAATTGTTAGACTTTAATTGCTGTGCAGAGTTTTTCGTTTTGCTACTAGCGTCCCAAATACGATTTTTTTGTGTATAAATATATGTAATCCACCACACTAAAGACGCATTCACAGTCCGAAATTCGGTGAAAGTTTTCTTATAAACTTGTAGAAAAGTTTGCGAACTCCTAACTTTTCCGGCTGATTTAACTGATGAACGCTCCGTTCTATTAAATGTATAAAATATATTTTAGTTTGAATGAACTCATTTGTTGACATAGCCGGATTTACCATTAAGCTAAATAAGCTGCAGCTTGGGGCCTCAAGTATCAAGGGGTCTCAAATAGTCAAAAAAAAAAAAAAGAAAAATAGTATTACTTTAGTTTAAACTCATTTGACTTGGTCATAATTTATAATGAAATTACAAAACTTTCGTTTCTAATAAAACAATTTATTATTAAATTCTTGAACTAATCGTCAACCTTGTTATTTATTTCAGGTTCCTTATTTTTTAAAGAATGGGGGGAGGGGGCCACAGACGTACTTCAGCTTGGGGCCTCGAAAATGATTAATCTGGCCCTGTTGTCTTACTTTGATTGTGATTTATTTTATTATTTCTTCAAATCTGTCTTTTTCAAGAAAGTAAAAAACAAAACATGGAACTTAATAATAATTAATATTAAAAATTTGTACTGCGGAGTGTACTTTTTAAATTGTGAGCGCACGAAGTTCATCTGCGCTAACTTCATGGTCAAGATTTGAACGTTATGCAACTGAACGAAACAAGAAATGAACCGGGCGATGTATAAACATTATGACGCTTCATACCTAGTCGAAATTGTGTATTAGAAAAGAAATCTGCCGTTTTCAAGAAAGTATAAAACAAAATATGAAACTTAATAAGAATTATGATAAATTATTTGTTTGTTATAATTTTTGAGCAACTTTTTTAAAGACAATGGCCCATATTCCGAGCGTACTTGTATAATAAAAGCGCTTTAATGGAGCACACTCCTCATAAGAACATAAAGTAAAAGCCCCCTCAATAAAATCGCTTTTTTGCAGCGCGCTTTTATATTAAGTATGTTCTTATGAAGAGTGTGCTCCATAAAAGTGCTTTTATTATAAAAGTGCGCTCGAAATATGGGCCAATAACTTTTGTTACTTTTGCATTGCAAATAATACACATTGCGATTCAGGAAACCAGTATTTACTTTTTAGAAATTATATTGTTAATTGACAATCTTTCAACATCTATATTTTATTTTTTTACAGGGCGTACAACACTTTTCTTATAAAGTCATTATCAAAGTAGTTGTTATTTCAATAGTTACGCATTTGTTTTTCTTTTGAAGTTTATTGCACAGTGATCAAAAAAAATCCTAACTCGGTGTAGGCTATGAACAAGGAAACGTATGTCATTTTTTTTTAAAGTATTTAATTAAATGTCAAATTGACACGAGATATTGTCAAAAATGTTATCAAAAGAAATCAAAGCTTTTCTTGAATCTTATTTTAGAAATGGAAATAAATTAGAAAATGGCAATATACTTATTACATTTCAAGATCAATTTTGACAATTTGACTTTTGAAATGAATAATGATCAGACATACGTTTCTCTGTTCATAGCCTACTACGAGTTAGGTTTTTTTGAACACACTGTATTTTTATCTAAAACCTTAACTTAACCAATTCAATAGATAGTGCTCATATCAGCACCAGTTTTAAATAGGCGAAATTAAAAAATGGCGATATTCAACTGCTGTCATCTGACATAATCATAATGTCATAAAAATTTTGTATATTATAGTCAGTAGGTATGAAATATAAAATATTATCTACCTGCTTTACAGATAAAGACGATACTTGACACTGCACATAAAAATTGGCGATGGGAAATAAGATCGTAGCGCCAAAGTGGCTGTTAAAGGAACTAATGTTAACGGGATAATCTGACATTTACTAATTGTATTTATACATTAAGTGTATAATATTAAGAGATATTACATATATAAACATAAATATTATAAACATAATAGATAACACTTGTGTTTATACAATCAATAAAATGTCACGTGTATAACTGGCCCATCAACCATAATTACGAAAAATACCACCAGATGTCATATTGCTTATTTCCCAACGACTACAACACGAGATGTCACATGTCATGTACACTGACACTAGTTTGAAATTACATTGCGTGCCTCTCAGAGTATTTATTACATTCAAAATAGAACTGTCTATGATATATAATTCTAACTTTTGCCAAAAAAATAAAATGACATGCAATTTTAATTTTATAGGACAATCTAATAAATGGTAAAAATTGCCAGGGAAGGGTTGCTATTTTATTTACGTTGTTGTAATATTTTTTAACAAGTTAATGAATACACTGACAAACAATTGATTAATTTTCAGAAACGTTGAAATATTTTTTGGCTGTGAATGCGGCTTAAATGATATTATTTGTACGTAACATAACACATTTGTAAAATATTAGACTATAAGTTTTACATTCATTTAAAAAACTATTTCAAATCTATTATAATAAAAAAATTAAATATTATTATTTGTCGCTGATTAATGTAGAACAACTTTAATTTCTAGTCACAAGACTGATATTAGAACATCAGTATTATGTTGTTTGATGTGCTAAATATTAGAAAACGTATTAAACTATTTAGATAGTAAACGTAAGAATAAAACAAAAATGCTATTATTCTCTGTTCCCTTTCATAAAAGTAAAAATTGTATCAAAGACGTTCTTATGAAGTTTGTTAAAAAAAGTTATATATAATATTTGATACGATTTTTATGAATTAATGGCTGGGACGTTAGAGCAAAATGAACTTATCTATTTGTATATTTGCGCAAACGGCACCTATGTAATGTACTGAGTTAATGACCAATAAAACTTACTAATTTATTAATTCGACTATGATCAGTGATAAAAATTAAAAAGAAACACTTATTAAAAGCCTAACACTTGAAATAGTCAATTAAATTTCCTATACTCCTACATTACTAAAATACTATTTTCCTATCTATTAACTTCGCATTCAAATTGTAAATATTATATGTATATAAATAAAATAAATGTTTTAAAACATATCAAATCAAAAATGAGTGAAAATGGACCGGTAAAAAAATATACCATATATATTTTGCTTTTGATTTTTACCGGTTTAACTCACTTGTAATAACTATTACTGTGCCCCCATATTGATATTGTGCTACTGTTTCTTGCTATATATTTTGTAATTAATGTAATTACAAATGTTATTTTAATAAAATAGTGTAAAATATCCTACCGTGATACGGGCAGGCTTTATATCCTCGAACAATCATCTTGCAAACCTCCTCTCCGTCAGCTTCTTCACCATGCACTTTAATCAAAATGTATTTGAAGACACCTTTTGGGTCGATGTCTACATCAGACACTTTGCTTAAATTCTCAGTCATATTGCAGGAAAATGCGCGAGTCCACCGAACTGAAACAAAATACCCATGTTACGCCACTGCTCAAGGTAAGATAGAAATGTGGTCAGTATCAAAACAAAAAGTACATTAGAAGTGAATTAAATCAAAGTGAACATTATTGATTACTTACTTAAATTTAAGTTAGTAAAATGTTTGACAAGGGAAACCATTATTTAGTGATTACGCAATAACAACAATAAAAATATTAACGAACCGCTGTATAACCTCACTTTAATTTACATTAATAATAGTTTTACTACTATTTTACACTGATTTACATATTAAAAGGTGAATAAATATTCAATACTATGCTTGTCAATGATGCTAGAACGGTTTGGAATACACTGAGAGGTATTATTTGTGTATATAAACCGGCAGAAGTGTCATGCAATCAAGTACGAAAAACAATAGTTTCAAATGTTTGCAAAGGTAAGAATAAAGTGAAAATACCTTGATTAATAATAATTGTAATAAAATACACACTTTATTGATGAAATACGGCTTCAATTCACTCGAATGACGTTTATTTCTGCACTAGTTTAAATCCCTACTGACGAGGTTTTACTTGCTCATGCGTACAGACATACACGTAACGTACTGTATTTTCAGAAGGGGCTGTTTTTATTTTAAATTATTTCACTCTTCACTATACTTTATTTCACACAAGAAAATAGCGTTGGTTTAGATAGGTAAATAAATTCTGCCTTTTAATTGATCAGGATGCAAACCTAGTTTACAAAAACGAAAAAATATCTCCTGTTGTCAGTTATTAAATAAAATCTACAGAATTAAGTGATGTTTAGTTGTAATTTTTTGGTAAGGGAGGTATAGGGATCGTGCTAAAAATCGCATATCCAGATTTTGGTAAATGACCACGTTTTAAGGTCCCTAGAATCCATTCTTAACATTTTCACGATGATGTCTGTGTGTATGTATGTATGTATGTATGTATGTATGTATGTATGTGAGTGTGTGTGTGTGTGTGTGTGTGTGTGTGTGTGTGTGGATCCTCTTTACGCTCTAACTCAAATACTATCATTCAGAAAGTTTTGAAACCATGTATTCTAATATGGAAAGAACTTATTAGATTTTGGTGGCAATCGGATAACCGGAAATGGCAGTTTACTTGAAAATCAAGATAGTTTTTCTTAAAAAAAAATACCTTTTAAATGTAATTTTTTCTTAATTTGTTATTATAAAAATTAAAGATTATTCCATTTTCTACTAGTTTGCTTTAATACTTTTTCTATATATTGTATGGATAAATTTATAAAGTAATATAAAAATTATATACATAGGTAAATGGCGGGCGGTACTGTATTGGTCACATCAGATTTTTAATATTCAGGTCTTGTACATTTTTACAGATAATAGATATTTACACATCAAGTCAGTTAAGATGTTTATTCATGAAAAGAAATACTTTTATTTATGAATCAGGATCACAATATTAAATGAGAAGTGTGCCATGATAACAAAATATTCACCATGGTTTTACAAATTTAGCGTGTTTAAAAATTTTAATCACTCGTTGCTCGGCAACCCGTGACTAATGAAACCTTGTTACTAAACACCCGTTTTACAAACTTAAAACTAACATCTAAACATCAATTTTACGCACTATCGTAGATAAAAAAAAATAATTCACTAGGAAATAAACAGTTACTTATAGTTGTTGCTATGAAGTTAATAATGTAAATTTAAAACGTCAAAATTGAATAAACATATTTATTATTGACAAAGTTTGATTTCACGAATTTAAATTATTTATTTAATGCCACTTTAATGCATATATAAACGGTCGGCTCTCAAGCGCCATCTACTATTTTCTTACGTGAAACGAAGTATAATTTGCACTCAATCTAAATTAAACTCGTTAGAATTAATGTTAATTATTCTAATAAATTTAATAGCTACAAATCTAAAATTCATTCAATCATTCATCATTCTCAAGTTTTAGATCTTTGTGAATTAAAACAAAGACCAGCAATTAAAAATGTTACAATAGAAGGAGATCCCACAAAAGAATTAATAGTAAAAGTTCATGATAGTTATGCAGATCATCCTTTAGTAATAGGACCAAGATACCAGCCTAAAGATATGCGATGCACTTGGGCATCATTTCTTGGCAAACAAACCAGTGGAGTTTTATGTAAACAAATTTAATAATACCTATGTTCTATTTAAATTTATTCCTTTCCTTTTCCAGTACTTGGACTAAATGGTGGAACAAAAACTGTTCAAAAAATATGCCAAGCTCGGCCAACAAAGGCATACCGAATAAAAGGCAAATTTGGAGAAGCTACAGACAATTATTTCAAAGATGGTAAAATCGTAGAAAAATCGACTTTTAGGCATATTAAAAGGCACAATATTGATAAACTTACTGCTTCAATGCAAGCTTCTCATCAAAGAAAAATGTTCGAGTACGTGTTAATAATAAAAATGAGGTCATGCAAAAAAATAGCTATTTTTAGTACAAGTGAGCAAAGTATGTCTTTTTCTCACGCGTCCAGAAATTGGCCGCAAGAGCAAAGCGAGTGCGCCAACTGGACAAGTGAGAAAAAGACATGCTCACGTGTGCTACACATGATTTTTTCCGCAATCTTGAAATACAATTTTCCCAAAAAAATAAACCATTGTACTTTGTTTATTAATGAAAAACTCAGAAGTACATTATGTTTACAATTGAATTTAATTAAATAAAAATAAATACAAAAAAAAATTATTCCATCATGTAGAATGGTGCTCAGAGTATGCAACCAATTATACGCTTGTGTATTTTACTCACTTGTGAAGAAAGTTATTTACTTTGCTCACTTGTGAAGAAAAATATTTACTTTGCTCACTTGTGATTCAATATGCTACTTTGCTCACTATTTTCAGTTGAATAATAATGAATTTTGCTCACGATTGTGGAAAAAAATATTTTTTTTGTTCAAATCGAATAAACATAGTGTAATTTATAGTACTGTATGATTAAATTATTTTTTGTTTAAATATGTTACGGATGGTCGCAAATAATTCTTATCAATCTTTTGTTGTATAAAATTGTTTTAAATTATACTTTAAAAAGTTGCAAAAACTAGCCATGTTGTGACGTCACGTTTCAGTACTGCAAGTTCAAACCACAGATCTACATATAATTTATATGTAGATCTGTGGTTCAAACTCATTTCATAGAGACTTATCATACGAACACGGAATTTTTAAAAGAAAAAAATATGTAGACTATAAATCGAGAACTACATATCTAAATATGCTATAATATATTAATATAACATTCTGTTCGTTTTTATATAATTTTCAATTGGCCTGAGGTTATCCACAAGTTACATCAGCTATGCTTTTTTATAAAGACTTGGTATTAGACGCTAGAAGTTTGTTTAGCTATAGAAACGCACACGAGGCATTGAATTGAATATATTTTCGCTAGTATTTTGGCACGATGGCACAAAACAACGTTTCACCGACATGTTTACTTTCGTAAATTTCAGGTATCTTCAAATGTCACTTTGACGTTTAAAACCTATCGTGAAAATCAAAATGGCCGTTAATAGTGAAATGTGACGTCACTGGGCGAGGGACGAGACGGGGAAAATCGGCCGCTTTTTGAACGTCATTTTTAATTGCAATTTTTTCATTATTAAAGATCGATTTGAGGAAAAATAAAAAATACGGGTCTATTATTTTTCATTACTCTATCGATTAAAGTTTAAATTAAAAACCATGCATGACCTCATTATCTTAAAAAGAATGAGTGCAAAATGTTTTATTTTAGATTAAGTGGAGTTGACATACAGTCTCAAGCAGCGTACGAATTAGCATCTAAGGGATTAATTCGTCCTAGTGATTCAGTTATTCCACTTCTCTATGGAATTAAATGTATTCACTTCGAATCTCCTGAATTTACAATAGGTAAAACAAAAATCTGATGAGTATAGTTGCTTTTAAATGATTTTTTTTAGAAATTCAATGTATTAACGAATATGAAATGTACTTGAAAACATTAATTCATGAAATTGGAATGCAACTGCGTTCAACTGCACACTGCACCAGTTTACAGTGTATTAGACATAGTTATTTTAATTTAGATCAGGCACTTCTTCGCAAACATTGGACTTTACAAAATGTTCTTGATAATCTATTTCTTTGTGAAAAAACATTAAATACACATGAAAATTTACTTAGGAAGCAAACAGCTGTACTGCAATGAAAACAATGTATAATTATTCTTTTTTTATTATATTTATGAAAACAAAAAATAAAACAATAATTTAAGTATTTATATTTTTTATTAACCTATCCACAAAAATACATTGTGAATCGGCTTAAACGTACAAAAAACTTTGTAATTAAGACTCGGCCTGACCAGCTTCGAGTTTCTTCATAAAAGAGGCCTTCTTCTGGGCAACGCGGTTCTTGCGTTCGCTTCGAGTCAACTTTGCCCTGTTCCATCTCTTCTTCGTAACTTCCTTCTGTTCTCTTTGGGCTGGTGAAGGATCAGAACGGATACCGGCATGGGCTTTCTTGTACGTACTTTCAATCTAAACAACAAAATTGGATTAATACATAGTGTACATTGATTATAAAAAAGATATAATTAGACATAAAAATGTATCCATTGTCATCTTGGTACATTTATTTTAAAAGTATCATTTGTTTCAATGGAATTTAATGTTGTCCAGCTGCGACACAGCAGGTGTAGTATGAACCTCTGCTGAAATTTGGCTGGACGTACTATATTACGAGTGTTATTCAAAAACTACCAGCCAGCAAATTGGAAATACTTCAAACCAAAATGTGTTACAAACTTCCTCGTAGGGAACAATGTAATGAATAAATATGTGTAAAACAATTTACAAAATAAATGTAGATATATTTAGATAATCTATTTTGCGTTTTCAATTGATTCCACCTTCTTTCTTGATTATAGAAAGCTTTTTTTCGTTGATCTGCTGGTTCTTCCTGGTAGCGGAATTAGTAAGAGTTTGTTATACAACCCAGAGGTGCGCAACCTATTTCTTACTAATTAGGAAATATAAATACACATAAATTTCTGGGGAATTCCGCGACCTTTAAAAATTCTTCCCCTGAAGGGGGCAACTCACAGGTTGCGCACCTCTGGTACATAGCAGAATTATAATAGTTGTTAATGTCATGGCCAACTTCATTGAACTGCGCTACACTTATGGCTGTTTCAAATCGGTGTTGTCCCACATAAAATTTTGTCGTGAGTTTTTTACAGATTTGGTACGGATAGTAGTGACATATAGTTATTTTTATTTCAATTAGGAGCATAGTGTTAGTGTCCCTGATTCTCCTTTGTGGTCTGTCAATGAAATTTAGGTGTGCAAATATGCTGTCAGTTTATTAACAGTAAATACAAAATATTTGAAAATTAATTTGTTATAATTTATGACACGCAAATTTCGCAAAATATTATAATGTTACGCCATGCGTGGCGCTACTTGACGTACTCAATCTGTAAATTTTGTTCGGGTAATTTTAATGACATTTGAAACGGCCATAATGATCCTAGCGCAATTCAATTTTAATATTAGACGGTAGTTCCATCTAGCAATGTTGTACTGGTTGCACTATTGCAATTTGATTGCAAAAGGTTTGATAGAGTCCAATAAATCGAAGGCGATTGCTCAATGGCCCAGGAACGAAATGGGAACAGAAATGTTGTCAACACATCATAACTTTTATTTGGTGATGAAACTAGTTGAAAGTTACAGGAAACGTGTATAATTAACTGAAAATAATTTGTATATACACAAAATTTGTTTGGCAATTAAAAAGAGAGGTTGGAAATGTTCTCGTTCCCGAGCTATTCTGCAGCCGTCTTCAAAGAAAATTTGTATGCGAAAGGCAAGCATATACAGGTGTAACACCAAAACCGACCACAGCCATTATTTTCTTTATTACTAGTTACAAAAAAAAAAAAAATACTATAGAACAAAATTGTAGGAGACCAAGGAGGACATCCCATTTTATAAACCAGTGCTTAAGAATTATTATTTTGATGAAAATTATATAATTTCTCACAGAAAAAGTCTACATTTATTTGTGATTTTATTTTAATACGCTAAAAAAAGTAACTTTTATAAAAAAATTAATTCAATTTGCTTGATTAACAAACGTACAAAAGAATGTGATTATTGAATAAGATGCAGAATTTTATTCATTTCAAGTATTTTTGTCTAAAATAACTTGGGAACTTTTGCGCAAGGAAGAACTGATTTCCTATGTTAAATGTATATGGCCAGTTTTTCTAACTAACATCCTGTATATATCATTGAATTTACTGTTACTTACGAAAGCACCCACCTAATAGCAATATCGTTTTATTTAAAAATAATAAAAAATCTTACCTGATCAGCGTTGATTCCCAACTTGATATACTGGCTAAACTGTCTCTTGAAAGCTTCGGGGTCCTCCTCTTCCAGAGAGCGCATGTAGTCAGCAACGTGAGTTCCAAGGATGTGGGACTTGTGCACCTCAGCGTTGAAAGACTTTGATTCAGCGTCATAACCGGGGAAACGCTTAGTCGAGTGAGGAATGTTGAGACCTCCGTCGACGGCTCCCTTCATGGCTCCGAAAACACGGGCTCCAGTCGTGGTACGGTTCAAACCGACGTCCAAGTAACACCTATCAAACATACGCACGCACACGGTCAGCCTGTGCTACAAACCGTGTCTCGCGGACGCGTATGTAGACAGGAGGACATTGTTTTACGAAGAAACTGAAGACTGAAGAAGAATGGTTTAGTCTTTTAACCTTTAAGTAGTCACGTGGCGTAATAATGAGCCAGAGAAATAAATTAAAAGTTTTATATTTCTTTCATTTTTTTCTCAAAATTTGTCTTAAGGTAGTTGGATCATGAGAGCAATGCCATCTATTGATTCCGTGCCAAACAATGTAGACAAACTCTAGAGTTGCCTGCCTGCTTCAAATCACATGGCTATTTGCATATTATGTTTATTCTGCTAAGTATCGCAACAGCTAATGGTTGTAATCCTAAGGTTTAACAAAGTAAAGTGCCAAAAGTTAGAAATCATCGCGGATGTTTCTCAAAACGTGGGCGGCAGTAGCCGTGTTCCTTCGGGCTGTAATTCGCAATCTAAATTATCAAAGTAATTATGATTAAGAAGAAGTATGTTTTCTCGTTTCCTATTCGTTACCCCACTTTCTGATTTTGTGATCATTAGACAACCTTCCTCTTTCCCTTCTGAATCATTCTTTTTGAGTGATCACGCGGATTCATTTCAGAGCAAATTTAAAAATGGCTGACGACAATAGTTTTTCAAGCGTAGAAATTGATGAATGTAAGGTTTGTTGCATCAAAGGAAACATGATTTTCCTACAAAAGCATGTAATGACCCACCATACTTTTGAAAACAAGAAAATATGTTACATGAAAGATTTGTTTCAAGTAAACATACTTCATATTCCTTACAAGAACATTTTTTTTTTTTTTACTTCAATATGATCAATTTTTAATATAACACTTAACAGTAGATTAGTAAAATAAAATAAATTAGTTTGCATATGGCATTTGACACTAGGTGGTGTTTATATGATTTAAGTTGTTTTCTTGATATAATTTTTTAATCATGATTCAAAAGGATCACGATTAAACTAATCAGGATTCACAAAATTACAATCATAGCCCGAAAGAACACGGCTAGTGTCACCAACAATGCGTGTGAAAAATTCAGAGATTGAAAATATCTGATGAATTTCCAATTTGAATTTGTTATATCTTTGAAATCAGATGGGCATGTATGTATTTTTTAACTAGTTTTTCCCCCAGACCTTCATTTATATTCACCTAGTTTTTAGTCAAAAATTTATGGGTTATCGCGATTCTAGAGGCAATTATGTCGATGATTTCTTGAGCTACCTTATACTCGCCATGTTAAATATTCCAACTTTGGAGTTCAAACTCCGATTGGAACTGGGCAAGTGGACTAAAATTTTGGATTTACATCGAGCAATACTTAATCCAGCTATACGCCAAAGATTGTTAAGATTTCATGGATTTCACTTCATGCTCCAACTACCTTAATTATTAATTAATTTGTGCCAATATAACAACGCAACTACTTAAAGGTGAAATTCAAACAAAACAATCTAAACAGATTTTTACTAAGAGGATGTAAAATTATTTCTGGAAAATGAGTTCGAATCAGAGACACATTATAATCAGGAAGCTGAAGAGCCAGAACAAATCCCCGAGATCCTTGCACATAGAACATGTGCATGGGTCGAAAAAATGAACCGAACAACTCCAATCAGATGACGCGCATGTGTCTATAAGTCATCATGATCGAACTGTTTCTTGCATCTAAACATACCTCATCAACATAACAAAATTCATACCTGAAAGCTCCAGGGCCATTGTCAACAGCTTCAACATTGTATTCTTCTCCAGTAACTTCGGTCTGCCCTTGATATAAGTTGTCCAGACCAAGCTTCTGCAAAAGACGTCTAGCTACCAGAAGACCGGTGCAGTAAGCAGCGGCGTAGTTGGTCAATCCAACCTTGATTCCATACTTAGGCAACTCAGAAGAGTAAGCGGCGCAAACAATCTTGTCTCCCTCAATGCGAGAGTAAGCCACCTGGCAAGTGATGGTTCTGTTGGAAATGCGAACAATCAGGCGGTACTTGGGGGTGTTGTACTTGTTCTTGTCTTGAACAATTAAACGTTTTCTGGCATAGTAGTCAGTTTTTCCCTCACGACGCCTCTTGTACTTGACTTGAAACCGCTTGAAGTATTGCTTGTTCTTTACTACTTTAACGAAACCCTAAACAAAATAATGGTAATAATATATTAAGAACAAATAAACACATTTTAATTTACAAAGTGTCTAGCATACCGGCGCCGGTAATATTAATCCCGGTTTTGTTATGATGTCGTAGCCAGATTGTAAATCATCACAACGAAGAGTCGTGTAGACTTACTCAAAAAAATCTGTAAGTCTTACAGATATGTAAATAACAAAATCGCAACGAAAGCTGGCCTCATGTATAATTTTATATTAATCAACAGAAACAGACGTGTTTTTGTTAAAAGACACAATTTGTTCAGAATTGCCCTATTAAATTGAAGGCTTTATCACCGTAATTCTAAATTTATAAGCCCTACATCATTATTTAGGATTTTGAAATTAACACACAAATCATGTTTGGTGCTATAATTTGTACAAAATGTCATATATATTGTCAAAGAATAACTTCTTAGCTTCTATTTTTTGAAATATAATATTTATCATTTAATCTGAAGCATGAAATTAAATAAAAAATAAATAAATATATCATCACGGCATATTACCCATTGCTGGGTGTACCAATCTGCTTTGGACATAGTTTTCGATAATGATGATAACATATTTGTACTGTGAGGGCGTTTACTAGGCGTAACATCACGGGCACTCATTACTGGCGTGGAGAGTGACCCCGAGACCCCATAATCTTACCTTCCGAATCAAATTAAATCTAATTGTGTAATTCATTTTTGTCGTTATAAAATATTCACATACAAACCAACATACCATTTAGTATGCCATTCGGATTGTACTTATGTGAAGTAGACCTAAATCCTAAATGCCAAAATACATCGGACACAGTCTAAATCCTAAATAATGGCGTCATTTAGGTCATACATTTAGGATTTAGATATTAGGGTGATAAAAGTGCTATATCATACAGCCTAAATATAAGAATAACCTCAACTAAAACTCAAAATTAACCCCGAGTATTCAGAGTAACTTTTGGGCAGTAGGTGAGGTTATTGTTAGTTTTAGAGAAATTAAAAGCGAAAATAATAACACGAGGCTCATTAAAATGTGGCTGTAAGCTATTCGTTTCTTAAAACGTCTAGCCATAATTACAAATTGTAGGTAATTTCTCGACGTGATGTGGATTAGTTGTTACAATTACTCAAAAGTTCAAACAGCATTTATTCTTACTATACCAACGTTTCGGTGCACCCATGCACCTGCTTCAGGGTAATAAGATCTTACAAATTGTTACTATTCATGTACAAAACATTCAGTTAATTTATTAATCGTACAAAAAATTCAAAGAGCATACACGTCCATTTGCTCTAAAAACGTTTTGTAGAGGGATTAATACGGATACCGACGTCTAAATCTATTGAAAATAGGGACAATACGGCATTTAGTACACGTGACTTTTACAGCCAAATTTCCTCTGTACATAAATCGATCATCATCCGTTTAAACAATGAATGTTAATCGCAGAAGAATACACTAATATATTTAACAATGCATAAACTAAAGACAAGCAGCATTATTTTTGTAGTATTACTTACCATTTTCGATTAATAATATTAATAATTAAATATCACCTCACTACGAAAACACGAGCATTCACGACTGATGTCCGTTAAGAAAAAGATGGAAACGCGTTTGGTAACTTTTGTGCATGCTTATTAGCAGTGGTGCAATCACACACAACATAATATCCCTAGAACTAATAATAAAATATTCTTCATTCATGGGACAAATAAATTAACAGCAATAGTTACGCACAAATAACAGTAAAAGTTTATTAACAATATATTAATATATACATAAAAATAAGCTTAATCCTAATTTTCAGCCCAATCTAAATCATCACCCCACCCATCTCCTACTTCATGGTTATCAGAAATCAAATTCACATTCAAATTAGACACCACACTATCTTCTTTCGCATCTTTTATTTTGTCTGAAATAATAACAATATTAGTCATTTCTATCACTGGTTCCATGTCTTGGAAAAAGTCAAATTCGTCTGATTTCTCTACCGAATTATTTTTTTGATTCTTGATATCTAATTCCGAAATATCTGGTAGCGTTTTATTACCAAAGGAGTTCGTGATTGTTTTTGGCACGGAACTTAAGCTTAGAATATTTTGCGAGGAATGTATTGGTTCAGTATCACTAATCACTTCAGGTGTTATTTCTTCAAAAGTTACACGGTTCGGGACGAATTCTTCAGTAACATTTTGATTTGGTTCATTTGCATCCCAGTCTGACCAGTTTTCTAGATCATCTTCGGCCGACTGATCTATTTCTGTAGTGGAAATTTCTTCTTCGCCTCCATCTGGACTCGGTCTTTCTGGTAAATTAAGCATTTGATTGAGGTACAATGCTGGAGAACTAACTGTCGCTGCGTCTAAATCACTGAGTTCGTGATTCTGCTCTTGAGGAATACTATTTCGGCGAGAATTTTTCCTGGAGGATTTCTTAGAAGTGTGAGCAGCAGGTCGGCCGTCGTTGAATAATCTTGCTCGTTTGCCCCCAATTACTGTTGTTGCACCCAAAATAGGGACCAAATCCGACAAAGCAATTAAAGTTACAGATACTAAATTATCATTTGTATCTTTTATACCAATTAATAACTGAAATTAAAAATAATAAATTCATATACTAACATTTTTCTTAATTTATAATATTACCTCTGGTAAAATGTGGTTTTGTAACTGTTCTTTAGTAAAATAAGCGACAAATTTCTTAAAATGTGATAGTAGCAACAGGCGTATTTGTGCATCTCGAACTCGAAATATATGAAGCAATTTTGGAATAATTATTTGCTTAAATGTAGATTCGGAGAATATGTGGTCATCATCTGAATTTTCTACAATATTAAACATACAACAATTAACGTGGGTAGAATCGTGACTGTCTGGTCTATAATACAAACAAATTTATGGGTTCAGTCAATTTATTTAGAAAATAATTCTATTCCGACGTTTCGGCTGTACTGCGGCCTTTTTCAGGGAATGAATAGTCAATTGTTAATATAAAAATATGTGTAAAACATAAATGTAGCAAAAAACATCATTTGGATACAAAATGTATAAATAAATAAATATATAATTGTAGTTAAAATGCATTGGAAATAATCAGAAATATGTTTTATGGTCAAAAATTTAAAACTCTACAATGTGGTTCATAAGGTTTTTAATTTCATTGCACCACATTGTAGAGTTTTAAAATTTGACCATAAAACATATTTGCGATTATTTCCAATGTATTTTAACTACAATTATTTATAACGAAAAACAAAAGTGAAATTGTGTCTTAAGGTTTATAACAGGCGCCTGTAATTAAGGATAAAGTATTTCTAAAAAAATCACAATATCGTCAAGAGCTTTTTGGTATTACGAAATAGTTATTAACGTCATTACGGCGATATGACGCAAATAACGGATGCGGCTGATGTTTGTAAACCGAGGCGACAGCCGAGATTTATAATCAGCCGAGTCCGTTATTTGCATATCGGCCGTGTGGCGTTCAAAATTTTTCGTAATACCATAAAACTCTTCACGAAATTCATTTTTTTTTAGATATACTTCATCCTTAATTACAGGCGCCTGTTATAAAACTTGACGGCCGGCGGCCGTTATAATAACGGGCACTGGCCGTTATAGACACCTTTTCATTTGTTTTTCGTTCGTGCGGCCGTTATAATCCTTAACGGCCGGCGTCCGTTATAGATTCCTTTTCACTTACGTGTTTAGTTCTGTTAAATCATAGTAACGGTAAGGTTTTACGAAAATTTTGAACGCCACAAGGCCGATATGCAAATAACGGACGTGGCTAAAGTATATAATCAGCCGAGTCCCAATGACGTTAATAACTATATACATTTTGTATGCAAATAACAATGTTTTTTACTAACATGTTACACATATTGGGTAGTAGCAAGAATGGTAATTAGAAAATGACTACGGAGGAGATGACTAGCAGTATTTTAACTCTGTCAATCGTTTATGGTGTATTTTAGAAAAAAACACTTCAAATAAAAGTTGCATACATTGAGATCATACAAAATAATTGTTCTTTTTATGTTTAAATCGAACAAGCATAATCTAATTTATCGTACTGTATGATTAAATCATGTTTTATTTACACTTTTTGATGTATAAAATTGTTTTAAAGTATATTTTTAAAATGTTGCAAAAACCAGTCATGTTGTGACGTCAAGTTTCGAAACTGCAAGTTCAAACTCATTTCATAGAGACTAATCATATGACCAAGGAATTTCTAAAAGAAAAAAATATATAGACTATAAATTGAGAATTGCATATCTAAATATGCTATAATATATTAATATAACATCATTCTTTTTATAAATATAATTTTCATTTAGTCTGAAGTTATCTACACGTTACATCAGCTTTGCTTCTTTGTAAAGATTTGAGATTAGACGCTAGAAGTTTGTTTAGCTATAGAAATGCACGCGAGGCATTGAATTGAATATATTTTCGCTAGTATTTTAGCACGATGGCACAAAACAACGTTTCATCGACATGTTTACTTTCGTATATTTCAGGTTATCTGTAAATGTCGCTTTAACGTTTAGAACAGTGTGAAAATCAAAATGGCTGTAGATATTGAAATGTGACGTCACTGGGCGAGGCTGGAAAAATCAGCCGCTTTTTAAACAGTCATTTTTAATTGCATTATTCTCATTATTAAAGATTGATTTGAGCAAAAATAAAAAATACGGGTCTATTATTTTTCATTACTCTATCGATTAAAGTTAATTAATATATACCTTGTTTTGGGACCAGAATATACGGTAATAATAAATTCTGAGCAGTTCTGTCCAATAAAACTAATCTAGAAAGTAAAAGTTCGCCCAATTGCCTTGCAACAATTTCTTCAGGGAACGATCGTAATTTCGGAGCAAGGGAAGTGAAAAATTCCTCTTTTTCACTTTCGGACTTCAAAGGTAATTCAGTTAAAAACGAATATATTACAATGAAACTATGTGTGAAAAATTCATGCTGTAAAACCTCATGCCAGCTGGGTCTTTCAGACGGATTTTGATGTTGTAATTGATTTTTGCAGAAAGTTCTAAACTCTTCTAAACATGGAACTTCGCCTGAAATTTATTCTTATACTATTCTACGATATTTTTCATTAAAATAACTTACTATTTCCCTTTTTCCTTAATACCTCGTCAACTAAAACTGCAAAAGCGTACTTATCAATAGCACCACTTTTAAAATAAACCTCATTTTTAGAATTCTTGTCTTCATTGGGATCAATAGCTTTCTCATATCTATGAGCTTTCGTCTTCGTCAAGTAGTCATAATTTAAATCTTGAAATCGGCATAAATATTCCAAACCACCTAATTTCCAACTACCGTCTTGCGTAACATAGACGCAAGCACTACAAATATTGTTGTGAGAAGCAAGAGCCTTATCATGAAGGAATAAAATCGCTTTCAAGATGCTGTGCAACCCAATACATATTTGCAAAGTAGTTTGGTTGCTGATTACATGAGCTAGAGGTTTCACGTAATCAACTGCTAAATACAGTTTTGAGCCCTTATTCCAAGAAGAAATATATTTCAGTATGCATGGATGCCGATGTAGCATTAAATTCTACGAAAAATGAACTTGTTATAGAGTACCTAACCTCAATCAAGTAAATGAATACTGCTAACAACTACCTTAGTAGCTTTTTCTAAGGGAGTTTGATTAATCCAAAGAGCACCACCAACTAATGGTTCACCAATAAATATGGAGAGTGGAGTAACATTATCACTGTTCATGATTGCTGAATGATGTGTCCAGAAATCTGTTACTTCCACCGCCTTTTCGTCTATTTCTAAGCCAGATAATTGAGAAGTTTCGTTCCCCATTATAAAACTTATTTTATTTTATGTATTTATATAAATTTTAACTAATTTTCTACTTGTCAGATTGTTTTGACAGCTGTCAGCTGTCCGAAAGGGAAAGTTGGTGGAGTATGCATCAAGCCTCACTGTCAATCTGTTTTCTGTTAGTTATATTTGTGGTTGGTGCCACTGGCACATATTGATTTTAAAAATTTTACATTAAAAAAAAAACAAGTTTCATAAGGCAATCTGTTAACAAACGAGTCCGTGTTTGTAAAACTCGCTGCAGAGCGGCTCGCTTTCCGAAAATCAAATATAATGTCAGGCGTTATGATTTTTTTTTTTATGCGCGAGCAATCATATGACTTTGTTGGCCTTGGCAATCAGATACGGGGGCCCGTGTCAGAGTGACAGCTAGTAATAATGTACATAGATGTCAAGTGTCATAATTTTTCATTAAAACATCATGATTTATTAATACTACTACTTCCGGTTGTCCAATTATTACCAGAATCTATTCAACTCTTTCCATTACTGTTAGATTGAGGAATCCGTAGTTAGTCTTTAGTCTTATGGAATTTGAGAAATCGTACCTCCAACAACCTAACACATACATCATCGTAAAAATGTTATTATCGGATTCTAGGGACCTAACAACATGCTTATTCACTAAAATCTGGATATGCGATTTTTAGCATGATTTCAAGTTAACTTCAAATGTCACTTTGACGTTTAAAACCTAGAGTGAAAATCAAACTGGCCGTTAATATTGAAATGGGACGTCAGTGGGCGAGGGACGAGACGAGGAAAATCAGCCGCGTTTTGAACAATTTCATTTTTAATTTAATTTGAGGAAAAATAAAAAACATCGGTCTATTATTTTTCATTACTCTATCAATTAAAGGAGTAGATATATTTTTTTTGAATTTACTACTTGTATTCAATTAATTGCTACAAAAATAAATCAGTACTTGTAACACAATAGATTAAGCTTAAAACAGCTTTAGTTACAAACTATTTACATTTAATAGCCAAATTTATCATTAAGTGATGTTCTTCCGTCACCAGTTTGCCCCTCGGGCGGCACCCACATATTATAATCTTCTTTCTGGGCATCTTCTTCATACTGCTTCTTTTTCTCTGCCTCCATTTTTTCTTGCCTTTGCATTATACGCCTCAAATTTTTCTTTTTCTTTCGTTCATTCTCAGCTGGGTTATCATCAGATTCGTCGTCATCATTTTCATTATCTTGTGATGTAGATACGTCATCTGATTTTTCAGTTTTTAATCTTTTAGAGGGAGATGTTTCACTTTTTTCGGAGTTATTGCGCCTCATTTTTCTTAATTCCTCCAAAATTGTTGTAATAAATTTATCTGAATTCATTTCAAATTCAATTATATCTTCAAGTAATTGAGAATCTTCGCTTAATTTTACGCTTTTTAGTTTTTCCAAATTTTCTAACATTTTTATTTTTTGGCCACTAAGCCAATCATATAATTCTTTTAGTTTGTCTAAAATATCAGGATCTGTTACGGAATTTTCTAATTTCTCTAATTCTGAATATATTTCTGTTTGTTGTTTGTGAGCGATTTCAACGAATTCTTTCATTCTGTTTACAGCTTTTTCATGTTGTACCTGGCTTGCTGCTCTTATTTCTACAGCAATGTTATTTATATCATCTGCCAGTTTGTTGATTTTGTCAACAATTTTTAGTTTCCGGTCACCTATAGTGCAAAACTCGCCTGTCATTTTATTTAATACATTAGAAAGTTTAATGTGCTTTTCTATGTCCGTCGGATCTGTTGAACTAATCTGTTCGAATATTTTTTTCTTCTGTACCGCAAGACGCTTTTCATCCACTACTATTCGCTCTTCTTCCTCTGCAATTTTACGTAATTTTGTGACTGTTTTACTTATTTTAGCCTTTACTTTATTATCCAAAGAAGCTAAAGCTCTCTCATCACACAAAGACATCTTTATCTCTAATTGTTTTATAATACCTTTTCTTGTGTCCGGAGGTTCTTCTGTTGTATTTCCCCGACTGCTACTTGGTTCTTCAGTTTGTTCTTGAGATTGAGATGTTGAAACTTCCATTTTTGTTTCACTGTCAGACACATCCTCTTCTTCGTCATCGTCGTCGTCATTTATTTGTCTAGAAGTTTCGGGTTCTTGCCTTTCCGGCAGTGTTACTTTTACTTTTAACCGTTTTCCGAACATTGGCATAGCCTTCGGCTTATTTTTGTTGGTTCCACTTGTTGATGGTTCATCTTGAGCACTCGTACTACTAGGTAGTAGGGGTGGTAAATGGGCTGGGCGTGCTATATTAACTAATCTCACAATATCTGCATGTTCTTTTCGCAGTTTCGTCAAATCAACCTACAATATAATTTCATTAATAACTAAGCAATTAAAATTAAATGTTGAGAAACATTTTTATGTGTACCTTTAATTTCCCGATAGTAAATTTATCTGGTTTATTTGACCCTAATTCATTCATGAACTGATCTAATGAATCAGCATCTTGTTCAGAATTTTTATCTTTTGAGTTTGCACGATTAGCGTTATTTAATTGCTTCTCTATGTCACGTATTTGTTTGGACAAATTTTCTTCTTTTACAACCTACAATATAAATTTTAATAATAAATATGCAGTTTTAATTATATTAAAAAATAAATTACTAATGTCTGATATGTTTCTGGTAGTTGTGGTTGTTTTGCTTTCATTCGCATTTCCCTTTTACGCTCAATGGTTCCTGTTCGATCAAGGAATGTGTCGTCATCGCTATCATAATAATCATTTTCTTCCCAATTCTTTGCTTTACGTTTCTTTGATTCTAAAACAGTTTAATATTATAGGCATTCAAGTAAAACTTGTTCTTTTGTATTCTAAGATCTTCAAACTGAGTTTATATAAAAAAAATCTAATATCTTCCTTATTATCTTACCATGTGTGGCTTGGCGAAGAACTCCCTGTCTATCTAATATTCGACAAGCTTCTAGGGCACACTGAACCACTGCTTCTTTCTTCTTTCCTTTAACTAAGGCTTCAGCAACGATTGGGCGTCCTCGAGCATCGTCTATTGGCAGTACAACACTACAAAGAAACTGCCCAATTCCACGTTCAGTGCAATCGTAATGCAATTCACATCCTTCACGTTCCATGAAACCTCTCAAAGTTTTCTTGGGATCGTCCAAATATAATTGTTCATTGTTGGTTTCCGCGTAAGGATTCTCTGTTAAATCTGTCTCTTCATCAGCGTCTTCGCCCATGCCCCAATCGATTCCACGTTCTTCTTCTTTTCGCTTTAATTCTTCGAGTTCTTGTGCTTCACGCAATTTTCTTTCCTCTCGTTCTTTTAATTGTTGAGCTCGTTTTTCTTTAAGTTCAGTGATTGTTAACGTTGATTCACTTTCTGTATCGTCGTCTGGTCCGACGAGAAGATAAGACCGCGTACTGCATCCTAATTTTAACATATGGCCTACCTTTTAAAATAGTGAAAAATTCTTAATTTTAATTATATATTTACTTACTTGGATTCGTACATACATCTTTGGTTTTATTCTATTTTTATTTAGGAAAGTTCCATGTGTGCTTCCCAAGTCATAGATATAAAATCCTGGCGGCCGATCTGAACTATCATCCACTTTGTATTGTAAAATAGCATGATATCTAAAAATACAATAACTTTCTAATAAAATTGCAAATTATTAAACAATTTTATTCATTAACTGCTGTAGTTTATACCCGTTGCCAATATTTGCGACAAATTATATTATGAGATAATGTTATTAAGTGATCCCTAGGATGCACTCTTCATGCTTCTCGCACCTATGAGGTGACGCCTCGTAAACCACCGCACGATACGAATATGTCATTATCATTACCGATATCTGCAAAACAGATTAGCACTCCCAACAATGGGTAATATGCCGTGATGATATATTTTCTGTATTTTCAATTTTCTTCACTGGCTTTTAAAACTATCCCACTTCTGCTTTGTTAAATACATAGAGAGAGCTCTGGTTTATTATTAAATAGAACACTCAATTAATAATAGCTAAACCGTGTGCTTGCAATACTTTCGAATCCTGGTCATTAGCAAGCTAGTGCCGCTCTTGACCGCTCTCGAAACAAAAGCCTAGTTCACACAGAGAATTAAAAAATAATTATAATAAAAAAGTTATTTTGAGTGGCCCGTATATAAAATAATGAAATATGTTTCATTATACATCAAGTGTGACATTAACATATCGTCACTAAAGTGTACAAAAATCATCATTAAAAGTTTATAAATCGACACTAAAGTAATCCATTATATGACGATTTCATACAAATTCAGTGTTGCCAACCTTATGATAATTATTGCACACGTAAGATAATTTGGGCAGGTTGTACAATAATAAATTTGTACGTAAAATGACAAATAATATGTGCAAGAAGAAAAAACTAAATAATTCCGATGAAGAAATTTGAGATAAAACATAATTTTGAGTGTTATTTACGATAACCTTAATGTCTGGAGGTTAGCAACATTGACTATCACACTGTCAGATATAATGTAACCATAACCTATAAATAAAAATTCGTTTTTATCACTCTTATGATTTATTTTCCTCGGCCTTACGGCCTCGGCAAATAAATTCCAAATTAGTGATAAAAACTACAACTTCAGTGCCTTGATACATATACTATAACTATTCTTTGGTGATTATTTTTTGTGACGACTGAAAATTATGATAAATATACATTATTAGTATATTATGAATAAAGTCCGTTATTTTAGTGAATGAGGTAAACAATTTTTATGGCAAACCAATAACAGTTATTTTTTAACAAGTGCTTAAAATTAGTGATTTTGAAACGAATGAAAGTTTTCGAAACGAGCGCAGCGGGTTTTGAAATTTTAGAATCACGTTTTTCGCATGTGTTGCAAAGAATATTTTTCTGCAAAAATAAGAAAATTGCGAAAATAATCCTATCCTATGCATGGTATTTTTATTTTTTAGCCATAATGACAATAAATCGATAAAAATCTTGTATTATTTCCTGTACTAGAGCGCAAATGGCTATTTCCCGCATTCATTTTGAGTTTAAAAACACTTATTTCTCCCATGCTTATACACAATAGTATATTAAAAAACAAGTTTTAAAGGAATTCTGATAACAGGCTTTATGAAACATGTTTTTATGCTATTTTTCTACTGAGATAATTTTATAATTCTAATAGATTTTTAAAAATAGAGATCAAAAATATGACTTGGTGTTTTTTATCAATTATTAGCGCTTCTCGCTAAAAATTTTAACTTCACAGATGGATATTCAATGTTATCGTATCACCTCTAGAATACAAAAAGTGCCAAAAAGAGTGCGTTTATAGATCTTAACGACGTGTTTTCAATACGTTTATAAACTCAGAAAGACACCGGAGCAAAAAAAAAACTATTTCGAACGTAGTACATACGTTATTTTGTCCCCTACTGACAATATCTTCAAAAATAGAATAATAACAAAAAAATATATTGACAAAGACCATAGCAACGTACTGTTTTGAGAATTTTACAGAACTAGTTTGGTAATAACTTTCTGGCCTTGTCCGATAAAGTATTGGTTTCATATTATAATATATCGGCGGGAAAATGACATTTTGAGGTCGGTCGCAGATAAAACATATTTACCTTGATATAGTGGGATGCGCCATGTAAATATCACATGATGTTAAACGTCCAAATGTCCAGAAGGACTTTTTCATTAAGTTTAACTTTTCGATAATAACTCCAGATTTCAAAACTTCAAAAGAATAATCTGTATCAGATGTAGGAAGTCCTGACCATGTTGGTTCAACATAATTCAATGAAAGACTTGATTCTTTTGTATCTGTTTCTTTTGGATCTTGTTTTATTACTTCATGTGTGCCAGTTTCTACAATAATTCTTTAAAAATAAAAAAAGTTCATATTATAAAGTATATATTTACCTTTATCATTCTCTATTTCTCTCTCTTGTGTAACAATTTCATCATTTTTATTTAAATCTGGAGATATTTGTAATTCTTCTACATTTTTTGTACTGGTGGAAGCTTGAAGTACTGTTGTTTTTCGTGGTAAACGACCAACTTTGCCAACTAACACTGGTTTTTTAAACGCTGGTGTACTTGATTCTTGTATTTTATTATAAGACGATGTTTCTTCCATTCTCAAACTATTAGTCACAAACCACAAAATTAAAATCAAACGTATTTTGTACACATAACCTACTGAAAAGTTGACATTTCACAACAAACGGGACTTTAATGTACTAAAATAAACCCGCGATAAATACGAATAATGACACATTTTAATAATGGAATAATAAATTTAATAAACGAACTCGTAAAAAGTATATAAACACAAAATTATAATTTCGTCTATACAATATGGAAAAACAATAATTTTTTTTCATATCAAAATTCTTCTATCATTGTAAATCCTTAAAATTATAGAATTAATAATCAATGACATTCATATCACTACTGATAACTGTCTTTTCAGGATGAGAATGATCAATAGTCCACAATTTTTGTCCTTGGTTTTCATATATTTCTTGCCATATTTCCCTCAACTTTCTAGAAATAATAAATTATTTGTATTTATCAATAATCTGGTAATATAAACCAGAGCTGGGCAAGCACCGCTATTTAAGGACTTAATTACTAAGTACAAATACCAGAGCTCAGGTACTTAAACTAAGTACTATAATTATTAAAATATTTAAGTCTTAAGTACAAGTACTTGTTATGAGTACTCAGTACTTTCCAAGTAAGTACAAGTACTTTTCAACCCAAGCAACATTTATCGACATGACGCCCTAGTAGCGTCATGTAAACGTCGATTTATTGACGACAAGGTTGATTAGTCGTTATTTCGTCGTCAAGTGGTGGGATCCGGATAGTTTCGGTTTCGGATACAAAAATATCCGGATAGTTGAATGTTGAACTATACAGTATCGGATTTTGGATCCAGATCTGAGTATTGGATTTTGGATCCGGATCTGAGTATCGAATTTTAGATCCGGATCTGAGCTTCGGATTTTGAATCAAAAATATCCGGATAATTGAATGTTGAACTTTCCGGATCTCGGATCCAAATCTCAATATCGGATTTTGGATCCGGATCTGGGTATAGGATCTTAAATCTGGATCCAATATCAAATCTTGGAAAAGGATATGAGTATCGGATTTTAACTAAGGAATTTTAGTATCCGGATCGGTTCTCGGATTCGAATATTCTTGGTATTGAACCTTACATTCAAATATTAACATCGGGTCTCATCAAAAGCACATACTAAATTAATGAAATTCATGTCATATTAATATGTTACTTTATATGTGTAATAAAAATAACACAAATTTGAATTTTTTATTCACAATTTCCTAAATAGGACTCTGTAAAAGTATAAATTCCTTTTATTTGAATTTGAACTCAATTCCAGATGTTAGCCTTCATATTCAAAATGAAGAATCGGATCCAGACTTAAATTTTGGATCCGGATCCGTAAACAAAACATCGAATCCGTATCCGAATCCTAGTCCAGATCCGGATCCAAATTAAAAGCCTGTAGAGGTATGTTAGTACCATCGTAGAACGAGTCGTCTCTGCTCCAGGAGTCCACTCACTGTGGACCGGACAGAGGCCACAGGTTACACCACACTGGTGAGCACCAAATAGTGCGAAACGCGTCTGTGGTTATTTGTTGTGCTGGCCGACTTCTGACTATAGCTCCATTGAAGTTGACTCAGAAGTTGTTAACTGGTGAAACTAGACGTAACTTTGTAATTTTTATTATATTGTTCATTTCACGGAGAAATTCGCAATTTTTTTTATGCACTTGTATTATAATTTTTTTAAGGAAAAAAAAAGTATTTAAGTATTAAGTAATTTAGATGCACTACTTGAAAATCAACTACTTTAGACATTTTTTGAAAGTACTTAAGTACAAATACCACGTTAGTACTTATTTTAGTATATACTTAAGTACTGCCCAGCTCTGATATAAACATTTAAATCGTACAATGCTTCCTTATATAAAACTCCACAATTAGGAAGTAATTTTGCTAATATTAACGCGCAAGGCAATACGACAACAGTCATAAATTGTACTTGATCTGAAGGAATCATATTCGTTTTTTCTCTATCCATTATAGACAATGGATGTAATCCCATTTCTTTTTCTTTATCTCCTTCAATATAAAACTCTCTGTATATGTTATCAATTAATTGTTTTGCTGTATTATATGGTTTACACATTCCTGATAAATCTGCCATTGTCATCATGATAGATTTAAGCAAAAATCTATGTGTATCATCAGTCCAGCAGAATGTATTTTCAGCACAAAGTTTATATAATCTTCCTCGTCTCTTAAAATATGAGGCTAAATCTGTAGCTAGAATACATTCCTGTATTTCCGACATAAAAGCTTTGAATTCTACAGGTCCAAACTTATCAAATATTTTCAAAAACTATAGAAAAATATATTTTCAGTGTGAATTTATTTTTAATCTTGTTAAATACCTTAATTACGAAAGCAGTGACGTGATAATGATGATTTTCTAATACCGATTCATCATATAATTGAGACAGATAATGATTTGTTATTTCCAAGAAATTATTTGTAACTCCATAATGATCCACATCATGGCAATATCCTGCTACAATTAATGCACGCAACTATAAAATGATTAATATAAAAATTAATATAATTATTTGAGATCTATGAAAAATATTTACCTCTGTTACTGTAAATAATTCCGTATTTCTACGAACCATGTTGTAAATACTGTGAGTTACATTAAATGCATGATAAAAGTTATGGTAAGGATGATCGTGATAACTTTTCTGTATAACTAAAACAAATCTTGATAACATAGCCAAATTGTCACACATATCTTTAGATACATCATTAAACATATACATTACTAATTGTGGCATATATTGTTCGTGTGATTCTGGTATGTAAAAATCAAATCTAAAATTCAATTCTTTAATAATGGAAAATAATACTACTAAAAATAGTTTTTACTGATTAAATCGTGGCGGTAACATAGTTATTTCTCCATGGTTATAAACGAAATAATAATCATGAATACATGGCTGCATGTGTTGTTTTAACATTTCACCATAAACTTTATTTAAGTTATTCTGTAAAATATTTATTAATGTATATGAAAAACATGTTCAGGTGTCTTAAAAGTGACGCTCGTGCTTTTGCGATTTGATTAGGGGGGCTAAACAAATCTAAATTTAGAGTTGATAATGGGGTAGTTACCATATGTTAAAATTTAATAAAATTCGCCATTTACGAGTATTATGTAAATATTTCAAAAAAGTTTTTTAAAATACTACATGATTCAAATCAACTTCTTCTCTGTGACGTCACGCTTACATACTTAAAGCCGCGCAAATGTCGCTAGTGTCGTTGTTTTCAGCGATGGGATGTGGGATGTGATATGTCAAAGTGACAGTTGATGCTGATACTGACGCCGTGGATATAACCTTGTTTCTATGTGCCCCCATATGTGTTACACCTTGTCGTGGTTTGGCATCAAGAATTTATGCACAACGGTTTCCGGGAAGACGACATCCAAATCCGCGTTCTTATGAAAAACTAAGGGAAAGGTTTGAAAGAACTGGTCATGTTCAGTACGAAAAAAGAGGGTTTCTTTCCGCTTCTCCAAGTGCGTACATATTCGTAAGTTCTTCTAGCGAGAAACTCATATTAATAAATTAATTTACTTCATCCCACTGTTATTAATAATAACGTGGCCAATGAAACTACTGTCATTACTGCAATTGTTTCTTATTCAAAAAACAATACCCATGTTATACTAGATTTAATTTTTAATATATAAATTTAGAGAAAAATGGTGAAAATCTCCGAAATTATTGGTTTTAGGCATAGGATACCCTTAATAACATATGAAGATAATCCAAAAATACACACAATTGAATAATAAAATATAGGGTGTTCCATTTGAAAATGACGAGTTATAGTCATTTGACATTGAGCACATTTGATTCGCTTTATTGAACACCCTGTATAAATACATTTAAAAAAATATATCAGAACATAGAGTAGAATTACAGTTATACAGAAAAGAAAATTCTTAATTTTTACTATTAAAATAACTTCAGTAAGCCTTTATAAAGCACTGCGTGTATTCGGTTTTTTTTAGAGAAAAAAACGGAATAACTTGGCAACGCCGTGGAAAACTAAAACAAAATTTATATGTTCGTATAGGTGAATAAAATACAATTCAAAATATATAAAAATATATAGGTATTCCATTTAAAAAAAGAGAAACAATTCTCGTCGAGCCGCAGTGTAACACCCTGTATATGTGAAAATAATTTTACGTTATGCTCCTTGAGTAGACGAAGAAATTATGTTAATAAAATTATGCTGTATTTCTAACGACAAGGGAGATATCGAAGATGGCGATTTCGATGACATCTGTATATCATTGTCATACTTAGAGCAGCACGTCGGAACTAAATTGCAACGGAAGCGGCAAGGGTAACGTCACAGTGGCGGGAATATATATGTCTGGTATTTTCAGTATTTTTTTTTCTTATTTAAAAATAAAAATTGTACAAAATAAAAAAAAATATATGGAAAATTTAAATTTAAAAATACCTAGCCCTCATCGTCTGATGTGGAGTACATTATCGCAAATGCTGCCACAAAAATGAGGCTTTGGTGTGAATACATACGCGAATTTCGATTTCGCATTAAACGCGAAATTGTCGTCGTCACTACCTTAGCGAATCTTTCGCGTTGGTTTAGAAGAGCCTTTAATAGACAAAAATATGCTACAAAGCGTTCATTTTGCTGTGATAAATCGTGCGAATGTGTTCCTTCCAGTTTGAACCTGTTTCAACACATTTTGTGCCAACAGATATCTTGTTTTCTAATATTATTAATTTTTAATAAAGTTAAATGTTAATATTTGTTATTTATGAATTTCTTGATAAGGAAAGACAATAAGAAAATTTTCCATTAAACTTTTGATTTGTTTAGCTCCCTAACACCTGTATATGCAAAAAAAACTTACAGTTTTTCTCATTTTGTTATGTAATTGAGCATAGCTTAATACAAATCCACAATAAATAGTAAACGTATGAAATAAAACTTCGTCTGATTTTGTAAAGCATGAACCTTTAACTTTATTAGCGATTTGAAGCACACCTAGAAACATAGTATGATCATTTTTTTGCAAATGTTAAAATTATGAAAAGTACCTAAGATTTCGTCAACTCCTCTAATTGGTAAACATAAAACAGACCTAGTAATATATCCTTTTTTTTGTGATTGGTCTACGCGTGTATCATTATATGCATTTCTTATATTTAGAGTCACTCCTTTTATTGCGACCAAACTTATGATATCATTTTCATTATCGAGTTTCATTTTCAAATTCTTTTTAAATAATTTATCGCAATCGGTATCGATTCCTTCTTCATAACAGTCAGCCCATAGTTCGTCATTTATTACATTTATTACATAAAACGATCCGTGTTCTGCATTTAAAGAAATTTTAGCAAAATTCTATTAAAAAAAAATTTTTGATAAGATTTGTGATCATACATGTTTAAATCGTAGAAATAGACCTTAATTATTTCTTCATTAATATAAAATTTCCTTGGTCTTTAAGGCCTATTTCTACGATTAAAAAAAATATTATATAAAATATGAATATTTATTATGTAAGTAGTAAAAATACTTACAACAACTTCTGTTATTAATTTATCCAATGTAATGGCGTCTGCAAAATAAGATTTTGTTAAATGTAATAAATATTCATTTAATTCTTGTTGTTTTTGCAAGGTAAGTCTTTGTTGATTTTGAAATACAGTCGAACCAATCCATCCACACATAACAATAGCAAGACGTAAATGGTAATCAGTATAAGCGATATCATCAACATCTCGATGTAATATAAATGCGGCTATACATTCGTCTTCAGGAGTCATAACTGGAACTCCTAATACTGCTTTCACTGTAACTTCTGTAACAGATACATAGAATTCAACTCTATAATTATGAATTTAATAAATTTATATTCAGCTTGGTGGCTGAGCGGGTTAGGGCCATATTGCACCAAACCAGTGCAATTCAGTCATGTTAAGTGTCACATTAAACACGTCTTGTGTTGAGAAATTGTATCAAACAATGAAAGAATTGATTGAAAATAAATTTATATAGAATTCAAAAAAGAGGAAAAATGAGGCGAGGAAGAAAAATATTTTGGGTACATCCAATAAATAGAAGATTGTTTTCGGATCATTTAGTCATTTGTTTCCTCATTGGACGATGAAAATAAAAATTACAACTACTTTAGAATGAGTCAAGACTTATTTTTTTACTTAAGAAATGTAACAGTTGAAGAAATTCGGAAACACATCACAATCCACATCCATAGTTGTTTCCTTCGAGCTGTGATTCACAATCTAGATCATCAAAGTGATCATGATTAAGAAGAAGTATGTTTTTTTTCGTTTCTTATTCGTTATCCCCACTTTCTCATTTTGTGGTCACTAGCCATCCTTCGCCTTTCCCTTCTGAATCATCCTTTTTGAGTGATCACACGGATTCATTTCAGAGAAAAATTTAAAAATGGCGAGCGTAGAAATTTATCAAAGTGGGGTTTGTTGTATCAAAGGAAATATGATTTTCCTACAAAACCATCCTTTTGAAAACAAAGAAAATAAATAAAAATAAAATAAATATTTCATCTCGGCATATTACCCATTGCTGGGTGTACCAATCTGCTTTGTACAGATCTCGGTAATGATGGAATATTTGTACCGTGCGAGCGCTTACCAGGCGTCACCTCACGGGCACCCATAGCTGGCGTGGAGAGTGCACAACAGGGGTCAATTTTGTGCCATTAAAATTCGATATAATTTTTGGCGTCGGTCGGGATCGAACCCGGGTCCCCAGATTCGCAACCAGACACTCTGGCCACGAGACCCCAAAGAAAATATGTTACATAAAAGATTTGTTTTAAGTAATCAACTTCATATGTTACTAAGATTATTTTTTTTACTTCTATATGATCCATTTTTAATGTGCTGACTACCACTTGACAGTAGATTTATAAAGTAATACATAGTTATTTATGCAACAAGAGTGTAAACATAATCTTTATGACATGAGGTCAAGTATTTCGTGACGAGGCTTGCCGAGACGCGTTCGGTGTGAATCCAAATTTTTACATTTGCTTTATTTTATTAACAAACTACTCGGTTGAATTCAACAGCGTCTGACGCGATTGGATTGGTGTGAAATGGTCCATAGCGCACATCTACTAGCTCGCAGTGACGTCACCCGAACCATGCGTTCGATTCCTGTCGACTGACAATGTGTGATTTGTCGTAAAAGCTACAGTTACTTGTATGTATCACACTCGGATGCCACAAGCTCGCCACTTATGCATATTAAATAAATGTAGCAATATCTGAAATCCAACCGGCAGTGGTAAAACACTGCGGCTTGGTGAGTCCGGTTGGAAAGGGTAAACGGTGACATCTGTGTACAAGCACTAGATGAATAGAGATAAATTTATATAAATACCTTCATCTCCTAGGCTATCAGGAAAACGCAAATCTTCAAGAACATCGTCTATTTTCACAAATTCCTTGGTAGCAGCAACATGTGCAGCGACGTTTGTTCCCTCTTTAATTTTATAGCTGACTCTTAATTGACCAGAGTAATTTTCCATAGCTTGATAAATTTCATCTACAGCTTCATCTACTATATATACTGTTGCTCCTATAAATAATATAAATAAAAATTGTAAGCAGATAACAGATATGAACAATTGCAAAACCTTTAGAATTTGTAGCTTCTTTTAGAACGTTTATGGTTTCTATTAACACACTATGAAGATGCGTCCCTTCAAATAACATTCTTGACATATCAGTTAATAAAACACTTGGCCTCTTCTTCCAATAATGCACATATTTTTTTGGTACTTTCTCTATTATTACTTCATGTTTTTCTGTCACAAAAGGTACTAAATATTGGCTACTAAAGGTAGACCAAAGATTGTATCTTTTTTTCAAGAAATCGGATTCATGCTGAGGTAGTGGCTCGGGATAAAGTTCACAGTCGTTATCATTCATTTTAACAAAGAAGAATTTCAACAAATCAATTATTTATTTTCGCAAAAATACAAAACTATTATTATAATGACAAGGTATTCATGTTTCAGATCTTCAAAAAGATACATATAAACATAGTTTACAATAAAGTAACAAGTATAAAAACAATTTTATTTTGATAGTATCATAAACAACTAGATACGATTCTTCTATTCTATGAAATACAAAACATAACAGATATTTATGTATAACATATCTATGTATAAAATATAAGTAGTTTCTAAATAGGAAAATATACTAAAGCGCATGCCAAGGTAACTATAAAATACATTTTATTATTATTCTTATAAAAATTTAGAAAGTAAATTTCTTATGAAAGGCACTTGTTTTAAATCTCTTTTACTCTGACTTAAACGATAAAGTACAGGGCAGTCTAACGAGGTACAATCAATGTATTCCACACGACCACAACAAGATCGGCAAATTTGTTTAATATCATCAAAAGATCTTTCCCATTGTCGAAGCTTTTCCTGCAGAACGACAATAGTTTGTTGAGGATTATTAATACAATCATCGCATAATCCATCACGGGTTTGTTTATTACAAACAACACAGCTCATCGTTACAAAATATTGAGAAATTGTACTTTTTTTGCTCCTTTCAAAGTGAATATCTGTCGGAAGGATTTGAAGTTGTTTTCTAGGCATTTCATTATACCTAACAAAGAGAATAATTGAATCAGTATTTCATTATTTTAAAATCACACTTTTTCAAATATATGTTGTACAAGTTAAAATTTTAAGGGTTGACATAGCTGAGTGCATTGTGACCATTCACCTCTATATACAAAATGGACCGGCGACCCTATATCTTTACAATGGCAGGGGCTGTATCCACTGTCATGGTGGGATCGCTATCTCTTTCTAACAGTGACAAGTACGCATGCGTCAGCCAATACCAGTTCGATAAACCGACGATTAATATGAAGAAGAAATTACGCTCTGTTAAGAAGCTAAAATTTAGTAAAATATTAGAAAAAGATATTCACTTTTACTCTCAATCGATTTATGCGTACATACATTTTCGCATCAGATAAAAGGATAAAATGTGATCAAATCTGCTCGGTAGCTATACACAAATGATAGAGAGAGAGAGAGACATACCACCAGTCAGGCGGATTGCATTTATGGTGGATACATGCAAATTATTCAAGACGCCGGTCTATTTTACATATTGGGATATTTCACTACGTAGAGATGGCGTTGTGTACCAACGTCAAACCTTTAACAAGGGAGCAATTTTGCGTAACTTCCATAAGCGTATCATTGCTGTCAATAGTATTTCTTTAATTCTTCTTGTGTTTTGACTTTTCACTCAGTGTTTATTATTATTTTAGGTAGAGTATATTGCATTGTATCCTGTTTTATTAATTGTAGCGGTAGATTATTATTTTTTATTTTAAATACTTTAGTTAGTTGTTAGGTTATGTTCACAGTTTTGTTTTTTCTTAGGGACAGTTTTACACCAAATATTAGATAATAGTAGTTTAATTGATTGTAAATATTAATTCTATTATCTATTTTTCACTATATAAACTACGTGCGTAAGTAAAAACAGACGAATGAAATAAAATTGCTCCCTTGTTTTTACTATATATTACGCGTATTTTAAATATTTTAATTTTTCATTTATAATAACTAAACATTAAAATTTAAATATATTTGATAAATATTGTGCGATTTTAATAAAAATTCATAGTAATGTTGTCTATTTTAAGATTTTAACTTACCAAGCTAGCACATTAGCGCCAATGAGCCCCAAACATCTATTCAAAGGCGGTGCAATGACTTTTGTAATATAATATACTGCATTGGGTCGCAACGACATGCCTTGCTCTTGATTCAGTAGCTCTCTAGGACACTTCACCAGCCTGATGAGTGGGAGACCAGGCGGGCCATTCACCACAATATAAGGAACTCGTTCACTTCGACGAGGTTCCCGACGTTTATCAACTGCAATCCATTTCTTAGCCAGTTCCAAAGCTGGAACACATGCACCAGGTCGGTACCCGCCGAACCCGCGGAACTCTCGAGCAAATGTCAGATCTTGAATACTGGCACGGCCAGTGATTAGTTTTTCAAACTGCCGAACAACGTAGCGTTTTACTAAACTCACGTCACGGGTTTCAAACAGCAAGCGGAGAGTTTTTTCCAGCATCTGTAACAATAAAATTTCATATAAAAATGCTATAATAAATATATCATCACGGCATTTCTGGATATGCCATTTGAAAATAATTTTCAACTTCGACGTCGGTCGAATCATAACCGTTCACTAACACACTCAGCCATGCGCAGTGGCGTATTATCGCAGAAGCCTAAGAAGCTAGGGCTTCTGGCGCAAGGAGCGCAAAAATCCTATGAGCCCAAAATATTAAATTATTTTTTATTTGCAAGCTAAAAAAATATTTTCATTAAAATTGACCAAGAACCGGGGCGCAAAAATTCAAGAGCTTCTGGCGTCTAGCTATGTAATACACCACTGGCCAAGCGATCACATAATATCATAAAAATCATATATTTAATATCAAAGAGATTTAAGAGCTATTTTTAAGTTTTACAGTTATTTAAAAAACAGTGTTTAATAAGAAACAATATCGCCACCTGCAACTCCTATTATTATTAATTACTTCCTAAACATGAATAGGTAGAATACGCACATCATCAACCTGAAAAAACCTTATAAAATAAAATATAACTTAAATCTTTGGGTGTTATTTATTTTTTAAAAACGAAGAAAAGAAATACTAATTTAAGTAACCTATATATTAATGAAATTTACAATTATTACGAAGTCAATCGTTATTCCTTTTACGGAATATAAAATTATTTGATATATGTAATTGCAGTAAATTTTCGTACCATATATAGGCACTACTGAGAATGACCATGTTGTGTCTAATAATTCAGATTAATGACATGCGTCTTCTGCCTAATCATTTTTATTATATTACTATTCTCTTTAATCTCTTACATAGAAGTAGTTTCATATTTAGCTTTCCATTCCATTGATCGCGAAAAGTAATCGAGGGGAAATTTGCTCGCAAGAAAATTGATCGTAAGTACGGAAAATTAGTCGCTAATAAAATTTATCGCCAACAAATTATGGCCAAGAAATTGATAGAAAATATCTTTGGAAAATTGATAATCAATAAATTGATCTCAATGAAAAATGATCGTACAAGAAAGTAGACAAAATTTTATCGAATTATTTAACACTAATTCTACTTACTATAAAAATGGTTTAACATTATTATGCCATTTTATAATTTCTATTGTATTATTTTCAATTGTACATCGTATTCATATAAATTTATAAAAAAAATCTGATGTGGTCAACACAATACCTCCCGCCATTTAATTTTTATTAATTTAAATACATAACTACATATTTACTAATGCTGCAAAATATATTAAGGTCCTTTACATATTTTACTGTTATTTTCTTTTTAAACCTTACTATTATTAATTTGAAATGATTAGTTCTTTAACATTGACATTTATCTGTCAATTACATACATTTGAGATCTGAAATATGTAACCAAGGAGTTGTATTTAAAGCCTAAGGCTCTGGGATTTAAATTATAGATTATTTTATAAATATATCCTTACAGGGTGACACTGCAAAAAAAGGCCACTCAAAATAACTTTTTTATTTATTATTATTATGTTCTAATTCTCTACTATTTGTAAACTAGGCTTAGGGGCTCACAAATCATGGTATTTGTCATGATGGTAGCGCTTCCGGTTTGACCATTTTTCAATGTCACCTGTATATAGAGAAAGTACGAATGCAAACATGTAGAAAATTTAATAATCTTTAATTTATATAATAAATAAATTGCGAAAAAATAACATTTAAAGGTATTTTTTTCTGAAAAACTATTTTGAATTTCAAATAAAGTCCCATTTTCGATTTTCCGATTTACACCAAAATCTAATGGTTTCTTTCCATGTTAGAATAAGGTAGAAATACATGGTTTCAAAATTTTCTGAATGATAATATTTGAGTTAGCGCGTCCAGAGGATCCAAACACACACACACACACACACACACATACACACACACACACATACATCATCGTGAAAATGTTAAAATCGAATTCTAGGGACCTTAAATGTGGTCATTTAATAAAATTTCGATATGCGATTTTTAGCACGAACCCTATACCTCCCTTACCAAGGGCAGCGCGAGGTAAAAATCAGAAAAAATATAAATTACTTAATATGCTTTTTGTATTGAATATTTAAAAAAAAAAACTTTTACTCGTATATAAAATATGTAACAAAATGACGTATGTTTTTAGGACGTGACTAGTCCCGAACGCAGGGGCGTGGTTTAGTACTAGAAACGTCGAAGAGGCGTGGCTTGCTTGTATATTTCTCTAAAGATAACCTCATAATGCATAATAATCGGGCCACATTTTTCAAGTCTGAGTTTTATGCGGTTAAGTTAGGTAATGTTGAGGTGTATTAATTTTTTTTTCTCTATTAATTTACTGGCGATAAAATTTGCGACAATCAATTTACCGATGATACATTTTCGTCGCGCTTAATTTTCCGGGAATCAAAATTTTTGGGATTTATTTAATATTTGCAACAATGGATTTTGTAGATTTAGATCTTTCTGAATTAAATTAAATAACTACCTCTTTAATTTATTATAAATTTTTACCTTTGCTACGGCAGGACAACCATCTCTTCTAACAGTTTCTATACCTTTCGCATTGTACTCCGGCTCTTTTTGGTCTGGCGACTCATACATATATCCAACATATCTTTTCTTGGTTTGTAGTATGCAAGGCTGATAAACTTTTTCAAGTTTTAGTTTAACTGGCGGTGGATTATCATTTGTTACGGCTTCAGCTATCTCAGCGCCAATTTTAAAAGCTTCTTCACGACTTCGGCCAGACACCAAAACAAAAAGAGAATCTGTGTCGCCATATACAACTCTAGCACGCCATTTGTCAGTCGTTTCTATTAAATGAATTGCACGTTCTAAAGTCTCTCGTCCTTTGCTAACAACACTATCACCGACTTCAATACAAGGCATTCGACCACTAAAATTTGCTGATGTGTAGCCATAAGTTACATTTGCTATTAGTTTTAATCCAAGTTGCCGATTGTGTAAAACTCTTTGTAGCAATTTATTTTCCTTATTTTCTTTCATAGAACTTTTAACCATTAGCCTAGTTTCTAAAATTTCTTTTAACATTCTTGGTAAAATACCCTGTCGTACTTCTGGTTTAACAAATCCTACTCCACAAGGAGAAAAATTAATTTTACTATGAAGTTTTTGCACTCGTGACCTTGAGATTTTTAATTGACAAGCACCAAAATCAAATGGGCTATTAGTACCGAGTTTCTCAACTCTACCAATACAAGTAGAAAAACAATAATTATAAGCTATTATTATTGATGGATATAAACTTTGAAAATCAAGAACTATCACGGGATCGACGTAAAATCTAGATTCTGGCTCTAAAATCAACGGAAGTGATTCTGGAGCTCGCATTTTTGCTCTCTGTTGTACACTAGGTGATATAGGGATGTAGTTTAATGGCTTGGCAAGTCGTAACATCATAGATTCTACTCTAAATTGAGATCCTCGAGATAACACTTCAAAAAACTGTATGCCAAAAAGTTTAGCTAATTCACTAGTACGTCCGATTAAATCTAACTGATCTAAAAGTTGTAAAATACCCTCTACTCGTGTAATATAATATTTTACTGTTATATATCTAAAGTAATTTGAGCGATATTCCCACCAAAATGATAAATGCCTGAAAGAATGAGCCTGTACTCGTTGATGAAGAATATGATACATTAAATTTTCAAATGTGTAACTCTGAAGAGCAATTTCATGTCTGAATAATCGCCAGGCATCTAAGATTATTCTTCCATTTAATCTTAATTCTTCCTGTTTATTCTCGCCCGTTTTATGTTTAATAATTGCTGGATTTGTTCTTGAAATTTGCACGGATAAATTAATTCCAATAACGGAACATCGATCAATCAAATAACCCCAAGACAACATTTCAATTTCAAATCCGACAAATATATCTGGGTCCCATTTACGAATCAATTTTATGAATTCATCAATTAATTCGAATTCAGATTTGACGTAAGTTATTTGGCAGTTTGTACCAGTGCCATCCAAAATAGGTGTGGTTTGTTTAGTAGGGGTCCCAGACAATGTATCAACAACTATTACACCAGTTTCTTTACTAGGTAGCGAAGAATTTTCAGGGACATCATTCAAAATGGAATAAAATATCGCGCGTACTGAATCATACTGTGGGTCGGGAAAGAAATCACCCCTTGTGCAAATATGAACTTCAACAACCAAAATTGTAAGATATTGATGCTCTGAAAAAGCTTTAGCGTCTTGTAAGTTTTCATACGACATTTGGAATCCATGAGTATTGTCTAAAGTTACTCCAGTTATTTGACACGAATCATTCCCGCTGTGATTTTCTGTTATGTTCAAAAGTTTGGGTTCTTCTTGTGCTTTTTGCTTTGATTGTGAAAACAAAACTTTTCTCTGCAAAGTACCCCTTTTCTTTGGTTTTCCTCTTCTTATAATGTTTGGAGAGGAACATTTTGAATCTTGCGATGTTTCGGTTACATTTGGTGATCCGGCTAAACTTGCAGGAGTACACGGAGATAGAGACATAGATTCGTTAAAGCTATCATTGCCAGGGCTTTGTGGAATTATAATTCTTGGTTTCTCAATTTTTTCTACTAGTTTTCCAGACGCTTCATTATTTTTCATATGGATCCAAGACATGATTTCTTTCCGAAGAGGAGGTAAATTAACAGGGGTCAAAATAATTTTTTTGTGGCTAGCTAAAGTAACTTTAATGTTTTCTAAATTTTCTTGAAAATAAAATTCTTTAAATTTATCTTTTCTCCACTTTTCAATTCCAATAAATCCAGTACATGATTCGAAACAATCCAAGTCTTTTACAGTAGTACTTGAAATTTTTAGTACATTATGACCAATATCAACTTTTCCTGTAACGTCTGAATAATCGCTATAAAATGGTTCTTGAAATCTATTTTCAGGAATACTATAAAGGGCTAAACTGTTTTTGATATCACTTCTAGTTGGAGGGAAATATTTAGGCATCCAAATTTTTGAATTATTTTTTTCATCACCTGTTACAGTTAAGTCTAAAACTGAAACATTTTGATTAATCCGTTGTGAATTTGGAGTATTTAATATAAATGTACTATCCATTAAACTAATATCGTTATAGGAAAATGAAAAATTTGAAGAGTAATATTCAAATTCTTCGTCCATTCTAGACGTTCCAGGTTGTGGAGCGAAATCCCGGCCTAAATCATATAACTCAGCAGCTGTTAAGTTATGTGTTTTTGTATTATAATGATCTATATCGCATAAAATTTTCTCATTCTTCTGAGAAAGAGTTTCATTTGGACTATCAAAGTTTGTTACATCAAATGATAAGTTTTTTTCCGGAGTTATGTTACAGTAAACTAAATTATGTAATTTCGTAGGAGATATTGGTTTTTTATCTTTCTTTTTCACAATTCTTCGAACAGGTTTTGGTATTGATATATTTGATATTGGTTCTTGTTCACTTTCTTTAACAGCGTTAAAAAAATTGCTCTTTAAGTTATCATTCTTTGATATTAACAGATCTTCATTATTTTTACTAGAATTCGAGTCATTATTGGTTTTATTAGAAAGTGATATTTCAAAATTTACAGTTTTATTATTGCCACTATTCATTTTCCCCCCACAATTTGATTCAAGTTCTTTTACAAATAATTCTTCTTTTTCTCTTAATCCACGTACAAAATCCATATCTTTTTGAAAATCTTTTGATGATATTTTATATTCACAAGTTTTAAATTTTTCAACTAATGTGGTGTTTGAATGCTCAGTTTTTGTATTAAATAAATTTTTCTTGATAGTTTCTGGAGATTTAATTTCCTCATTTAAAAGCTCAAAGTTTGTAGGTATAGTTTTATGGGTTGTTATATTCTTAGGATCTTTCCTAAAAGAAAAAAACACTTTATTACTATATGTACAAGAAGATTAATAACAAAGAAACGAGGCTTGATGAAAAAAATATTTGGATTGTGACAATATCTTAGGCCTCAGTATGGATTTAAGTCCAGCTGCATGTTTTGTTATATTTTTTTCTGACTACATATTCTGTTAAAAAAAACTCGAAAATATTTAGAGATATTGACATTCGATTCAGAAATGTGCATAACATATATTTTAGTTTGTGTTTGCGTAACACCTGTACTGAATCAGATTTTCCAGTTTTTTGATTTCTTGTTAGAATTTAGAAATTAATTGTTATGGCAGTAATATTCAAACTACATACATTCAGGCTGGTAACCGATACGAACATAGTACCTTAACATATAAAATCATACTTTCGTAATTTCCTGCTTCCCTAATTATTTTCGGTAAAAATGCTTAAAATAAAAGTTGTAAAGATTCACATGAGGTATTCCATAGCATTTAATTTTTTTTCTGAAAGTACTGTTTTCTTGAAATACAAATGTGAAATTCTAAGGTATTTTTCATTTAATTTAAGCGAGATATGATTTTTTGAAATTTATTAAAATATGAATGACGTAATTTTCCTAATGACATATCAGAGTGATAACAGCGTTATCTACTGTTGAAATGTAGAAACATCATCTCTTGTGACAGTACAAATAATAAAAATCTTATTCATATCTTATTTTATTAATGTTTGATGTTCGTATTAGTATTCTTAAATGTTTATTGCTTTATTTGCATGTATATTTAAAAGATAATATGACAAAACAAGCAAAATCACACACAGCGATCAACTGACTGCTTGTCAATGGCGTTCATCGAGGCGTTCATGCAAGTTCCAGTTTACAGTATAGTTGGGTTAATAAGTTTTAAGTTGTCATCAGGAAAGAAAATCTACGTCATACGCTTTACGCGCTAATCTATATTTAGCAAAAAATATATTAAATAAAATAATTATGAACATTTTTTTATAGAGTGATCTATTATATTAAAATAGTTTTAGTTAAAAATAATCTATACTAACAGATAAACCGTTAATATGGTCAATTCAGGTTAGCAAGAGAATTTGAAACTAATTCACGAACAGAGACAATTATTCTATTGGTCGGAAGAGATTATTTTCGAACCGAACCAATAGAATGACATCTCTGTTCGCGAATTAGTTCCAAATTTTCTCGTCGGCTGAATGGACTATACTTATTTGTATCACTATATTCCGTTCGCATAACCAATAGAATGTGGAACTAATTCCTGAACAGAGACAAGTCATACTATTGGTCAAACGAAGATAATTTTGGTGTCGAAGCAATACAAAGACTTGTTTCGGTACAAGAATTAGTTCCACAAAAAAAAATCCTTACTCAGAGCAGGCTAGGAACAAGGAAACATATGTCAAAAGTATTTAATTAAATGTCAATTTGACACGAGATATTGTTAAAAAATTTATCAAAAGAAATCAAAGATTTTCTTCTTGAATCTTATTTTATAAATGGAAATAAATTAGAAAACGACGAATGGCAATACACTGTATCTTTCTTTTTTATCTTTTTTTCTTAAAATTACATTTCAAGACCAATTTTGACAATTTGACGTTTGAAATGAATACTGATCAGACATACGTTTCTCTATACTTAGCCTACTCAGAGTTAGGTTGTTTTTTTTTAACACACTGGGTGGTATAGTTTGGTTCATGAAGGATGACTATTCAAGGTTACGTGTTCGAGGAAAGAATACACAATACTTTATATAGCAGTAGCTTAGCAACATTTTGTATTAGAAAGAGGAAGATTATTTGACGTATGTCAATTTGTGTTGTGTGACAGATATACGTAAATGGTGACATTACTTTCTAACACACTAAAACTAGTAGTGACGTATGTCGTAGAGTTACAGATATGTAATTATCTACTACACTGCCCTCTGTGCGAATGTTTATCCAGTGACGTTGACATTTAAATCAAATTATTAATCCATGTTTTACGCCAAGTCTATATTTTTGTATCATACAAAAACATAGATGAAGAAGAAAATCATTATTTAAAAGAACATTTTCAAAAAAAATAAAAATACATGTAACAGTGAAATCACTGTCACGTTCGGAACACTAAACGCTATGACGTTGACAACATTGAGTGTCAAGAGATTAGATATTGTTTATTATTTAAATTTGGTTTTCAATATAATATTTTCCTTTAGATTTATATAACGACTGTAAAAACCGATTCTTCATAGGTAAGACGTTATTATTGTTTTTTATTATGATATTAATGTATATGTTACTAATTGAAATAAATCTTCATAGAAACTAATCGGCCTACCGTGTTTTATCTAAGGAAAAGATATTATATACATTTATTGTTTACAGTTGAAATATCTTCATAAATATTTCATGTTGCACGCCTGTGGGTACGAAATGCAGTGAAGTTATCTTAAGTAATATTATATCAGACGGTTTATAAATGATCTTTCGTGAATCAAACAACATGAATAGTGATTAGGAGATGACTAGCAGTATTTTAACTCTGTCAATCGTTTATGGTTTATTTTAGAGAAAAAAAACTTCAAATAAAAGTTATACGCAACTCTTATTTGAAGTATTTTTCTCTGAAATAAACCATAAGCCATTGACAGAGTTAAAATACTGCTAGTCATCTCCTAATCACCATTCATGCTACCACCCACTGTATTTTCGTAGTAGGTATACATGATGAAAAAACATTTGTTAATTTTTATATCCATTCTATGGATCGTTATTTTCATACCTAATTTCTGTCGTTACAAAGCATGAAAAATTAATTTTGCTTATTGATTCACATGTAGAATTTTAAACACTGCTACTTTTATTTAAGGCAGTTTTATCTAAAATTAATAGGGAAGCAGGAATATACGATATTATGATTTTACATGTTAAAATATTATATTCGATAATTCCGGTTACAACTCTGTATGAAGTTCAGAACTGTAGAAGAAATAAAATGAGTGTTTAAGTCCCCACATTACAAATAAAAGGCGCGTTAGTCACTTTTATTTGTTTAAAAACTCTTGCTGCAGCAGTATCATTTAAAGAAACATTATCAAATCCAGATATTTATAGATCAGACTCCGTATAACTTCATAATAATAAAATTAACTTACATGTAAAAGTAAAAAGTAATTTAAGCTTAAATTCTATATTTGGTCTTTCTATTGTATATAATGTGTCGATTTAGTTAAAGAATTAAATTTCATTGCCAAAAGTCTGGAACCTATCAAAAACAACAAAAAATATTAATAATTTCATCATTTTTGAAAAAAATGAATCATTGTCTTTTATATTAGTTTTAAATTGTAGCTATACATACTAGGAAGACCAATTTAATAATATATTTGTTATATTAAAGGTAAATAATGAAAAACAATAATTCATTTCAACTCACAATATGGGAATGAACTGCAACTCACCGGTACCCTGGGTTAGGTGAGTTCTTGATCTTGTCACAGTTTTATCTGCATTTTTATTTAACTTTACATCTAAAAATAAAAAAAATGTAAAAACTCTTTTTCAATATATTTTTTTTTTCATTTTACCTGTAGAATTATTCTTTATTTTTTTAATATCTGGTTCATATTCACTATTAGTTAAATTCGCGTGTTTTTTAGGAGAACGAATGATAACATTCAATGGGCTGTATTTCGGAGATATAAATTTCTTTTTATTTCTAATAGGTGACGTATTTTCTGATTTTATTTTTCGAATTCGTTCTTTGGATCGAAGACCAAGTTTATTCACTGTTGTTTTATATGGCTTCTTATTTCTCATTTTCTCGTTTGAAATTGTCATTTTTTTAATTCGTTCTAGAGACAATTGTTCTAATACGACAACAGCGTTTTTACATAAATCGCTGGAAGTAGATTTTAATACTGGAAAAATTTCATCACTATCATTATCTAATACACTTTTCTTTGTAGATTTTAATACTGGAGATACATTTTTCTCTGTATTTATTACAGAAAGGGGTGAATCTGAAGGCTCTTTTTCTGCAAGTATTGTGCGTTTTCGCAGCTGTTGTTGAATATTTACAGAATTTTTTGTAGGTGAATTTTTATTTGTTATTACCTCATTTGTTTTATTATTCTTTAATTTTTCAGAAAGTTTTACTGTGTTGATATCTGCAGTTTTAATCATTTCAGACTGTTTATTCGAATGAATAACATTTTGCGAAGTGGAAGAAATTTCTAATTGTTCATCATTGTTTAGTATTTTTTTAGTTGAAAGTCTATTCCTTCTTAAATTTCTTCGCCTGACAGGTTTAACTTTTTTGGATTCAGTAGTTGGAGTTTCCTCTGAGGACGATGAGGAACACAGAACCATATGTTTAGTGATCGAACGATTAAGAAACATTGGTACAGTGGCTGATTTTTTTAATTTTTCTGAATTACTTAATGAAGACGGAAGAATTGATTCTTCAGTTGAAGACAGATTAACAAAGTCTGTTTTCATTTTTTTATCTGGTTGATTGATATCTAAAGAATCTGTTGAATTACTTTTAGAACGGCATCCCCGGATTTTTTGTTTTACATTTGTATCAATCTTTTGGTTAAACTCTAAAGGAACTAAAACTACTTTTAATTCTCTTTTATTTATTTCATGAATTATATTATTTATTTCAGGTTCCGTTATTCCATTTTCTGACACTTTTGATGGATCATTTTGATTTTGTGATTGTTCTAAAATGTTTTTTGATTTTTTCGCTTTTTTATGTTTGAAGGACTTTGTAATTTTTTTCTTATTATCATTCTTATCTAAATCTTCTGTATTTTCACTGGTATGATTCTCTGTTAAAGAAGAACTGTCTGTACTCTCAATTGTTATTACATCTGAGTTATTTTCATGAGAATCCTTTATTACGGAAGTCTTATTTTTCCTAGCTTTTTTAACCAATTTTTTTGATAAACCGGGAAGTCTACACAAAGATTTCTTTTTTGTCAACTTTTTTTGAGATTTTAATCTTTCAGACGTTCCATTTGATGAAGCAGAATTTGGTTGTGAATCAGCCTGTCCGTCCAAATTCAAAAACTTAAAATCTTCAGAAACTTTTTTGAATTGTAATGAAATTTCCTCATCTGATGTAGAAGTACAAGATGAGGAAGGGGAATCAGAAAGTTCATACAAATTTAAAACTGTTAGTTGATTCTTTAGCTGTTCAAATTCTTCAATCGTATAACAACTTATATGTACCTTGTATTCTTTCTCATTTTTATTAAAATTGGATTCAGTTTCTACTTCATTGTTTTCAGTTGGATTCGGTTTTTTTGTTTCAACAACCAAATTTGGAATGTTTTCATCTAAACTCGCATTTTCATAATTCGCATTTGATAAAAATGAATGACCATCGTTTTGATTTTGTTTTTCGGTTCGTTTTAAGTGTTCCTGATTATTGTTGAAATTAAAAATTGTATTTTCATTGATGGTATCCGAAATTTTGTCTTCATTTAATGAAATATTTTTAATTTCTTCTATGAGATTCTCATGGACTGAGCTAATTTTATCTGGAGACTTTTTGGATGTTTGCACATTATCGCAATTTTGTATTTGATTATTATTCTTCATTAAATTATTTTTATTTGATGATAAGGATGTTTTATTAACTTCGGCTTTAGTTTCATATAATACTGATGGATTTTCAAGTAATATTGCTTCATTAGTAGAAATATTTGTCATCCTGTTTATTTCATCTTCGACATATATATCTAACATGACTGTATTTGAATTTTCAGCCAATGGGTCAATACATTTTACTATTTTCGAATCTTCGGGATTACATGGTACATTTTTTTCAAAATATTCAATTTTTTTCGGAGTATCTAAGCTATTAGGCGCACTATATGATTTACTCGGAGCAAAAATTTCGGTTTCGAGTATTTCTTCAACTTTTGGAAGATAATCAATCGTATCACATTTCGGTTTTTCTCCATTTCCATGATCTAATATTTTTTGCAAATTACCTATTAAATCGTTTATTTCCTCATTAGAAGGACAATTTGGATATTCAGAAGTCGATAATAATGTACTTGGTTCATTTTTCGACGATACTTCTATTGTTAATTCATCTGTTTTGTTCAATTGTTCGTGTTTATTAGATATAAAATTAAATTCACAATTTAAGTGTTTATAATGTAATATTTCATTTTCGGTAAAATTTTCTTTTTTTATACTTATAATAACCTCTACTTTATTTAAGTTGTTAATTTCAATTTCGTTTAATATTTTGTCTCTTTCAGGAGACATTTTTTTCAACTTTTTTATAAAATTTTTTGAACGAATATCTGACATACTTATGTGATATACTCTGGATGGCATTATTACATCGATATCTCTTTTATTCTTTGTTGTACGTAATTTAGGGTTGTCACAATTCTTACAAAATTTACAGGCCTGTTTTAAACCCCTATTTGAAGAAGTTGATCTTAAATTATATAAATTTGTTTTTTCAATATTAGATTTTAATTCTTTTCTTTTAATATTAGACTGAATTGTACATGCATTTTTAAAGTCGGACGTAGTTAAAGTGTCTTTAGTTTTTACATCGTGTTCTGGTATTTTCTGTTTTATTTTTTTGAGAAGTTGTGATTCTTTTTTTTTAGGCTGAATTTTTGATACATTTTTAAAGTTGGCCTTAGTTATAGAGTCTTCAAATTTAATTTGGTATTTAAGTATCTTGTTGTTCTTGGGAGGTCTTCCCCTTTTTCTTTTCGGAATTACAGAATCATTTTTAATGTCAGTTTTAGATAAAGAATTCTCAGTTTTTATATCGTGTTCGGATATTTTATCATTCTCAATATTACTCTTCTCCTTTTTATTCGAAATGGTATCAGTTTCCTCTTTGCAGGTATTATCCGTTTCAGTGGATATATTATCAAATTGGGAAATTAGTACTTCTTCTTCTAACTGTTGTGTCTGATAATTAGTATCAAATATCAGTAAATTTTCTGATACATCATCGTTCCATTTTGGATATAGTTCTGGTGTAACCGAAGATTCTTCTTCGGTAATTAAAGTAACGTCATTTATTACTACTTCACTATCAGGTTGTTCTTTCTTATTAGTAAAATTACAATTATCATCTAATATATACAAAGGCTCGTAATCAGATTCTGAAGTTTTGTTTGTTCGAATAGAACTGTTTGAATTTTCAGCACATTTTATACAAACATCACTGAGTATGGTAACACTAGATAGTGATTTCTCAGGTCTTCTTTCAGATAAAATGAGTTTATTCATACCTGGATTTAATTTCATATTTTCTGGAATATTTAAATCTGAATAAATGTAAACTTCACTGGCATGGCGATACTCATTTTTATTATGTTCATTATAAATCATAGGTAAATATTCAACAAGATTTAAATTCTTTTGATGTAAATAACTTGAATCAATATCAAATTGCCCGTCTATTTGTGGAATTTGATTAGCTATTTCCTCAAATTCATCCCAAAAAGTATTTTCCCAGATACTATCATCCTCTGTGATGTTGATGTCGTTGTTCAGGAGCGACAAATTATGATCCTCCTCATTATCTGAAGATTCATTCTCTGGTTCTGCAATTTGTTGAGATAAAATACTATCTTCTTCTATGCCGGCAGTTTCTTTCAAGTTTTGCAAAACTGCTAATAATTTGATATCGTTCTCATCATATTCTTTAGTTTGTGTTTCTTTGATAGTTTCATCAAGTGAAGTAGAATCTAAAATGGTATGATCTGCAGCTGATGCATTTAGTAGTTCACCATCTTCAGGAGTTTCCGCTGGATATACAGATTTATCTAAAGTACTTTCATCTGATTGAACTTCTCTTGATAATTTGTTGGCCAATTTTTCTTCAAAAAATAAATGTGACTCTGTTGGTCGTATATTATCTCTTTCTTGTGTTAAAGAGAAGGATATTTGTGAATCCATTTCTTTATTACGCCTTCTTTGTTTTTCGTCCTCCCACAAAGCTGCTATTCCCGGATTACTTGTCAGTTTGCCAGATGCTATTTCATCCTTATTTTTAATATTTGATGCTAATACATCAAGTTCTAATTTACAAACTGATCTACGTTGAATATCATTTGGCAGTATCATATGTGGCGGGATATTGTCTAATAATTCGGGATAATCTGGATTTGAACGAAACATTGCTCGAGATATATTAACAAAACTCATGCCATGTAAATTAAAATCAATCATGAATTGTAAAATATAATGAATATGTGATTCGAATGGTTGGAAGGTTTTTCCAAGTATAGCGCCATTTTCCAGTAAAGAACATGCCTTTTTTATCAAGGCAGGGTTGTAAAAGTATATTTTGAAGAATTGATGCTTCCGTTCGTGGTATCCATAAAAAGGTCTATTAACATAAAAAAAATTGATGAACTATTTAATAAGAAAATTATTTAACAACTTTTATGGCCGGTTGCACCAATATTTAATTGGGAATTAAAGGAAAATTAAATTAAAATAAACATTATTATACGTATAAAATAATGTGGCATCATAATTCACGGTATGATTACATTAGTCAATTTTAAGAACTTGGCTAAGTTCTAGAAATTGAGCTTAAAAATTGTGCAATAAATTGACCAATTTCTAGACAACCTGACTTTTTTTTCATATTGAAATATCAAAAGTCATTGACATGTAATAGTCGTATAATTAAATTGACATGTTGGTGTGTTATTAAAAACTATAGGTCGCGAGCAGATACGTGACTCGAGCGACCTTGAAGTGCTTAGTCAGCTGATTTGTGTGCGCTTGTCATTTTGACAGATTTGACAAGAATGTTTTGATTTTATTAAAATTTTGAAGTGCTAAAAAGTTATTATTTTTAAATACATCTGTTTTACAGCTTGAAAAATGTAAAGTAATAACTTTTTAACAGTTCAAAATCAAAATAAGTGAAAACATTCTTGTCAATGCTGTCAAAGTGATAAGCGCACACAAATCAGCTGATTCCAAGCACTTCAAGGTTGATCGAGTCACGTGTCTGCTCGCGCCCTGTACTTGCCTCAAATAAGTATGGACTGCAGTTTTACACTGTTGCCAATTCACTGGGCAAGGGCAAGGTGACAGAGTGCGGAGAAGGGAAAAAGTTGAGCATCAGTTCATACTAATTTCACGGCGATTATAGGAAACATTAAAAAATTGAAGTTGAAATAAAACATGCTCTATTTTCAGCATAATTGGCTTAAAATTGAAGCAAAAATAGACAAGTGTAATGGCAAATATTTTTAGGCTCAATTTTTAGAACTTGGCCAAGTTCTTAAAACTGACAAATGTAAAACAGGTTAAAAATCAAGTTGTCAAAAAAAAACAATGACCCGTATTCTTATCTCTTGAAGTAGCGCTATTTCAATTTTTTAAATTTTATTTTATAAATAGGCAAGAATAGGTTTCATATTTTTGTAAATGAAAACCTATAATATTTCAAATAAGTGCTATTTACAATTTTCGGAAGTAGTGAGAATGCGGGCCAATATTTATTGGTTGTCATAAATGACGTTGAATTTGCAATAAGTGGCGTAATAGAAATGTCTGTTATTTTAACTTAAGTATACACCCACATGCATTTGGTTTACGGAGAAGTGTGCCAAAACAGTCGCCATTAATAAAAAGTGTCTTATCTATGTTCCGCCTCTGACTTCAAACCTTCAAAAATGACAAATGTTGTTTTCACTCGAATTACTGTGATTTTCAAATAATTCATTATTCAAATAAATAATTGTTATTGGTCCATTTTGAAGTGCTTTTACAATAGCAACAAGCACAAAAAAAATTATTGCAGATTACGATACATTGCAACCTTGTTTATTAAGTGGTAATGTATGGCACTTACATAACACCTGTATATGGATGATTTTATTTAATTTTTGTTTAAATCCTGTTAGAATTACTTTTTAATAAAAATAAAAATTTCAACAGATTTATTTCCAAAATTATGATTAGTTTATAGCTATTAACATCATTGTTATGAGTGACATAACTGCCGCAGATGTCGGCTTTGAAATCCGAGCTCGTAGAGCGAGGATTTTAAGACATCTAAGGCCTGTTTCATATCAGTGGTTTGTTCAATAGATTATCGGTTACAGAAAATGAAAACATTTTTAATAAATATTATTTTTTGAAATTCTTTTGTGAATGCTACTTTTAGACTGCTATGATAAACAGAACAATACGAGTATAGTATTTTATGTATCTAGGAAGAAAAGTGAATCTTTAAGGTATGAGCAAGTTGTTTACGGCCGAGGCGGGCCGTAATTACTTGTGAGTACCTGGTACATACATAATTTTATGTCATACTGGTTTCTAGATATTAAATTATAAAAAAAATATGCAGCAATTTGTAGCAGTAAAAGCTAGGCTAAGTCGCAATTGTTAGAAAATCTTAGCAAAAATAAGACAGACTGACAGATTGAAATTATTTTTTTCTGGTTTCGTTAACATTCTTATTTGCTATAACTGATGAAAAATACATTCCTCGGGATATTTTGGATGAAGCTGCTGAGCTGAAGAACAATTTAATGCCGTATAAATAAAGGATTCAATAGGAAGATATGATTTTAAAGTCTTAGAACTTTAAAATGATAATTTAAAGTTCTAAGACTTTAATGTTTCACTTTTTATTTTATAAATCGTTCTTTAGAAACCAAAATGACAAAAAATATTTTGATGTATGTAAATATGACAAATATTCAAATTATGTGCTTTATTCCTCATATGTGTTATTTATTTTAGAATAAAGTAAACCGTGTTAAGAACGATACACTAACGATATCTGTAGGCTGTAGGTATTATCGCATATGTAAACAGGGGCTTATAGGTCGATTCTGCTCACATCTGTAAGTCTTACAGATCTGTAAATAATGAACAAAATCGCAACGAAAGTTGCCACTGTTTATAATTTTATATTAATCAACAAGAATAGATACATTTTTGTCACTTTTTACAGATTTATAGATCTGTAAGACTTAAAATGTGAACAGAATCGACCCATTAATATCCTGAAACCGGTAAATACAATTAATTGTTAAGCAACTTTAGACATTTGAATTGTTCTCGCATTGATGTCGCATGATCGAGTGTCCCAAACCCAAATCTCCGTTGCCATCCTCTTCCTCTAGCAAGATCCCGAAAAATCTTGTTCAGGATTTCCTATGAATGAGTCTTTGTTTGAGACGCCCCCGGTGTTGATATAAGGCGAATTGGTTAATTGTTTACAATCCCAATTAAAATATTGGTGTAACCGGCCATTAAAATAATGAAATGTAATGTTTAAAAGTTAACAATAAATTATTTCATGACAATAAAACACCAAACTAAATAAAAACATCATTATGTCATCAAAACAATAATTAAATTCTAAACTGTAACTTCAATGGTTTCCTATATTTAAACAATTGTTTATGTAATTTAGTAATGACTCACTAAACAAAATTTATTTTAAAACTAAATAATTACTTACATGCCTGACACCAACACAATATTGTGGATATGCACAGTATTTGAAGCTGCTTGCCCTAAAGAAATATTTAGAGCTTTGTCTAATTCTGTTGCAATTTTATATGACAAGTTTCCCGCCGGTTCAGAGCCATCATACGGAATATAGACGTAAGGAAATACATCATGTACGTTCAAACATGTTTTATGCCCTAAAATATAATCTTACATGCCGTGCATTAAATAATAACACAAATATTGTACCTGTTTGCGAAGTTCCATAGATTTGTATAACAGGTACTTGTCTTACTTCGACACCTCGAAACTCTGAGTACTTCACATCCAAATTAGCGATGGGATAACACATATAATAACTTATATCGACTATTTTAACCGAAATCATTATAAATATAAACTAACACACCTTTAAATCAAATATTAACGTATAATACTAATTTGTTTGAAACTTATGATTGCACATGACACTTGAGTCGTATATTGCACATCATAACCAAAATACGCAAAATCAAAACAAAATAACATCGCAGTAGTGGCGCTAGCATCGCCCGATGTTGCGCTGTCAACCCACAAAACTTATTTGCTTGTTTTGTGCTGCCCTCATAGCAAATGTTTTTATTAATAAAATTTTTGAATTTGATTGAATTATAGATTACGAGCTTTGTTCCACATCAGTTGGCCCACCCGCTTTAATTTCATTTTGATAATATATGATACAAATAATAACTAGCGTAAATTATCACCAATTTTTATTCATATTACAGACATTTTGTCGTCTTAATGACTCAGCAAGACGTATTTTTTTATTGTAAAGCAAAACTGAAACAAAATTAAATGATTTTGTCGTAAAATTATTAAGTTTTATTATAAATAAATACATCATCACGACATATTACTCATTGTTGGGTGTGCCAATCTGCTTTGTGCACGGATGTCGGTAATATTTTTACCGTGCGGGCGTTTACCAGGCGTCACCTCACGGGCACTCATTGCTGGCGTGGAGAGTGCACCATACGGGTCAATTTTGTGTCATTTAAAATTCGAAATATTTGGCGTCCATCGAATTCGAATCTGGTTCCCCAGATTCGCGACCAGGCACTCATGCACGCGGCCACGAAATTAATATTAATTCTAAAATCCGCAAAAAAATGAGTCCAACGCGGCACTAAACGCAGATATACAGCTTCGACAGCATTCACTGCCTTGGCAATGAAACGGTAGCCTCTGCTATAAAACTGGTATTTTAGTGCCTAGTTAAACAAATAACTATTTTAAATAGTAGGCCAACTGAAGCAGGATGGGACTAGTATAAAAAGTAGACATATTTTTCTTTATTTTTTATTTATGGTAATATATAGTTATACAAAAATGGCAACTTAAAATAAAAATCACTCCGCAAGTAATGCTTGCACATAAGGATTATCAGTTGATTGTATTTCTTGTTTTATTTTTTTTATACTTGCTTCTAATTCTGTATCGCTCATTCTTTTATGGTCCAGTTTCTTACATTTTTCTATTACATCTAAAATCATTTTATCGCCTTTCTACAATAAAAAAACAATATGTAATTATTGTTATTATTTAAACAAACTGTTAAATTATTACTTGTAATATTTTTTGTCTGGTTTCGGCGTCAAAATCCTTTAATTCTTTAATATTTCTGTAATCTTCTAAACTATGTTGAATGTCATATGCAAACTAAAAAAATATATTTTTTTAATAATTCAATAATTACCAATAAAAACATCATATATAAAATATAAATACGAACATACTTGAACAAAATCATCTGAAAATCCAGCCATTCTAGCAACATGAAGTCCAAAGCTTTGATCACAAACTCCAGGTTTAACTTGATACATTAACGTTAAAGTATTATCGGAAATAAGCGCTGTTACATATTTATTCACTACATTTGAAATTTCATCTGACATTACTGTAATTTCATGAAAATGTGTTGCGAATAAAGAAAAGCACTTTACTTCTTTTGCCAAATGCCTGAAATACAACATATTTATTAGCAAAAATTATAAAAAATCATATTTTGTATTTACTCTGCAATGGCCCAAGCAATTCCACATCCCTCATATGTTGAAGTACCTCTTCCAAGTTCATCAATAACAACGAGGGAATTTTGAGTTGCGGTCTAAATTAACAATACAAATAATTATACAGTGATTTCTCAATAATATAACATTCTGAGACATTTCAAATACAGTGTGAGTGATTTTGGCCGCAGCGTATTTTAAAATGCACAGATATAGACCCGTATTACGAACGCACTATTACAATAATTGCGCTATTATGAAGCGAGCTTTTACGTTATATTTTATTACATAAAGCGGTAATAAAATTGCAGTCGTAATGCGGGCCATAATATCTATAATATACAAAATGGCCAGAATGAACACGTTACTATTTTTAGTTTCACGTTTTTTTAAAACAATACATAAAATAGATATTTTCGAAATAAGCGAAAAACAGTTTTGCCTGTAGCTCAGAAACAAAAGATGACCCTGGAATGCGCAAACGGTTTCATTCTATCGTTAATATTACCCGAAACATCAAAAATGAGACACCTGCACATCATTTACATGAATAATAAATATAAATTTTGACTAATTTAACTTCGATAAATTCTGACACGATTCAAAAACTGAAATTGCCATTAAAACGATATTTACGAGAGTGGATTGAAAAGTTTCCGGAATCACTGAGAAGGCCTTGGTTTTCGAAAACAATCCTGTCGTTTTTTTTTAACTCTTCATATGAACTGTCACGAAATTTCAGTACAATCTGTCTATCGGTCTAATCGTGAAAAGCATCTGTGTCGATCTACCTAGCGTTAAATCGATAATGGATGAAAACGAAGTTCGTGCGGTGATTAAGTTTTTTTTATTTGGAAGGAAAGACGGCAACGGAGATCATGACCAGGTTGGATGCTGTCGTTGAGAATGCTTCACCTTCGTTTTCCACGGTGAGTTTCTGGGTTTCGGAATTTAAGCGTGGCCGAACACACACCTGTGACGAGCGAGCGCCGAATGAAAGTGCGTGAGATTGAGGAAGCCTTACGGGTCTCTTATGAATGTGTAGTTCATATTTTACATAATGAGTTAGGCATGAGAAAAATGTGCGCTAGGTGGGTGCCGAATTTGCTTAGTTCGGAGCAAAGGCGCATTCGGGCACGAACTTCAGCTGAAAATTTGGAGTTGTTTAAGAAAAATCAGGTCGATTTTAACTATTACACTCCAGAGATGAAAATTCAGTCGAAAGCATGGATTGGATATGGTGAGTCGGCCCCGAAAAAAGCGAAGTCAGTTCAATCGGCAGGAAAGGTGATGGCGTCAGTCTATTGGGACGCCCAAGGCATTCTGCTAATTGATTATCTTGATAAAGGAAAAACTGTAACTGGACAATATTACGCCACACTTTTAGACAAGCTGAAAGCAGCAATTTAAGAAAAACGCCCGGGAATGGCAAAGAAAAAGATCTTGTTTCATCACGACAATGCGCCAGCTCATTCAAGTCGATTTGGCTCCCTCGGACTTCCATCTTTTCCCGAAACTCAAAACGTTCCTCGCTGGAAAGAGATTTCGATCCAACGAAGAAGCCATCGAAGCAGTAAGTGATTATATTGAGGACCTCAAAGATAACCATTTTCGGGAGGGAATCGAAAAGTTACAAAACGTTGGACTAAGTGTGTTGACTTCAAAGGGGACTATGTAGAAAAATAAAATGTAGTCCGTGTTAAATATATATTTTTTCATGTCATTCCGGAAACTTTTCAATCCACCTTCATAATATTCGTATTATTTTAGAGAAAGAATGGTACAAATGTTTTTAAACATCTAGAATTTCATAGATTTTGAATTCAAAGTTTTATTTTGTCACATCACTTTTCCACTGAACCTTTAATTCGTTTTTTTAAATTTATACTATCAATTATAAGAATATAAAAAAAAATGTTTACCTTTTTGAATACATCTTTATTTATATACAAATAAAAAGTTGTTGAGGAATATGCAAACTTACTCTTAATATGCCAGCAGTTTCAACCATTTCCAACATGAAAGTCGACAATCCTTTCGCTTGGCAATCTTCTGATCCCACTCTAGCCAAGATTGAATCAACTATACTAATTTCTGCTTCATCGCACGGTACAAAACATCCTATATGAGCTAACAATACTGCTACTCCAATTGATCGAATGTATGTACTTTTACCACCCATATTTGGACCAGTAATTATATGAAAAGTATAATCATTTGTGAATTCGATATCATTTGGGTTGAATGAGATTCCATCTTGGAGTTCTACTAGGGGATGGCGAACTTGGGTTAGTTTTGTATGCCCAGTGCCTGGTTCAAGAAGTTTTGGTCGAATGTATTGTTTTGGAGCAGAAACTGCAGCATTAGCAAATGATACTAATATGTCTAGTTGTGCTATTACGTAGTTAATGTTTAATAAAGTGTCCGAATATCCAACTAAAAATAGTTTTTAAGTTTGAGATTTAAAATGTTTGATTATTTATTTACCTGTAATATTTAAAATTTCATTCACAACATTTTTCTGATTTTCTTGGTACATCTTGTTTACTTCGTCATAATCTGCATTTAATTGTGTTAGTTTGTCAGTAGAAAAACGTACACCGCCTCTAATAGCGTTTAAAATTTTGTAATGTTTATTTTTACGTAGAACTGGTTCTTCTTTTAGTGTAACTCTGAGGAAATATCCCAACTGATCTGTGTGCTCAAGTTTTATTGTTTTACCACTCTCTAAACTTAAATCGTGTGCAGCGATAGAAAGCTGCTTTTGAATTTTTTCTTGAAGTTTTGACTTTTTCTCTGCCAATTCTAAAAAATTAAAAAAAATATTAACTGTGTAAAATATAGATTCAGTTAATGTCTACCTCTTAATTCATCATCAAATTCTGCTTTAACTAAAAACTCTCTTTGATCTACTAAATCCATGTCAAAAGTAGTTTCGATCATATTTTGGAATTTTTCCATATCCACAATGTATCCTTTCAATGGTTCAACAAAATAGGAATTAATTGTTTTGTGATCTGCTCCGCCAAGTGCTTGTACCATTATTGGTAATTTATCGATTGTCTGGTATATTCTAAAAAAAAATTAAGATTCAAAGAATCAGCTAAATTATTGAACTATTTTTCCATTATTTTTTAAATATATTCTCCGTTATCCTAATTAAAGTTTAAATATGTTATGCTATTTTCTCCAATAGTCTGCTGTCCCCTGTCACTATTTTTTGTTAGATTGCTGTTTTGTGTTTAGAACGGAAATCACATGGAGCATAAATGTGTTTATGAGAGAGAAATATGTTTGTGTGAGTATGAAGCTATGACGTCATAAATTTAGTCTGTGTTTACAGGCGCGAAAGCTTATTAGCAAATTTATGAATGAAAAGGTTCATATTTTAAATTATTAAATGAGACGGATTTCACGATTTTATAAATAGAATCGACAACTTTTTTTGTTAATGACCCGATTGCAATTCAATTATTTTTGATCCTTTCTTCTTTATCTCATAAATCTGATAATTTTAAGCTCTACGTTCTTTTGCCTTTATATAAAATCATTTTAATATCCACCAGGGATAGTATTAAGTAAAACAATTATTTTTTAATAGATTTTACCACATAAATAATATATTATGACTCAAACCAACCTATAAATGTCTTGCAATTTAGCTTTTTTTCTAATAACTTTCTTGGAAAGCATGAGCAAATCCGGTATTCGTCGCAAGTAGTCATTATGAAGAATATGAGTGAGTGTTGAATCATTTACAAGAACTTCTACTATGTCTAGTCTATCGTTAAGCGCATTTATATCTCTCAGAGGTTGCTTCACCCACTGAAGAAGAGTTCGACGACCATGAACAGTTCGACAATTTTCTAAAAGTCCAATAATACTTGTATTTTTTCTTTCTGCTGCACTTGCTCTTTCTTTAGGTAGAATATTCAAAGCTTTAACTGCAGCATGGTCTAAATGAACATAACGTTTTGTATCTAAAATTCGAGTTTTGTATCTTCCGTGATGTGCTTGATCAGAAATTAGATCCAAGTAGATAATACACGAATGTAAACTAGCCATAGCTGTTTTCATATTTATTTCAGGAAAAGAGTTACAATTGTGTTGTTGGCCCTCTTCGAAATACAGTAAACGATTTAAATCTTGCTCTATATTTTCTGCAACATACACCATTTTCTTTACGGTAGTAGACAGGATGTTACTTCGTTGTAAAATAGTTTTTAATCTTGCAGCATTCTGAATATCATTTGATTGGACTAGACATTCCCGGGGGCTTAGCTGGATAATAAGAGATTCTAGTTGAGAGAAAAATTCATTGTCGGTAAATTCTGATAAGGAGAATATTCTTTCATCCGTGTTGATCAAACTCATGCCAATGAACTGGAAACATAAAATAAATATTTTAATTAAAGCTGGATGATTATTAGTACATACATGCACGAGGTCAAATTGTTATTAAAATAATAACTTTGACTTATCTACGCAAAATATTTGTGATATAAATGTATTAACTAATTTTTATTTTTAAATACTAACAGCAAAAAATTCTAGACACATAAACACAACATTTTTTTGTTAATAAAATAATATCTTTAAAAATGATTTAAACATGTAGGATAACAACAAAGTGTTTCATTATCAATAAATAATAGTTATTTATCTCGAAAACTATAAGAGCTACGAGGTCAGTTAAATTAGCAAACAATTTCTATATTATAAGACTATTAAAATAAGCGAAACAAATTTTTTTTTTAGACCAGTGGTTCTCAAAATACGGGGTGCAACTTTCTTATTTTAAACGGCAACCTATTTTTATTTTTACCTCTCGCTAAGAGAGGTATTGGATTCATGCTAAAAATCGCATATCCAGATTTTAGTGAATAAACACGTTTTAAGGTCCCTAGAATCCGATTATAACATTTTTACGATGATGTCTGTCTGTCTGTGTGTGTGTGTGTGTGAATGTGTGTGGGGTTTTTGTGGTACTATTTCTCAAATTCTATAAGACTACAGACATGTGTAACTACCGATTACTCAATCTAACAGTAATGGGAAGAGTTGAATAGGTTCTGGTAACAATTAGGCAAAATTCTAAAAAAAAATTCTAAATATTAGTACATTTAATATATTTTATTGTATTATTAATTAAATATGTATTTTATAGGTATGTTAATATTACATATATCCTTAAGAAATACCGCTAATACCGTCAATGAATTTGAAGAATTTTGACAAAATTTCAAATGGAAGGAGAGAAGAGATACAATTTCAATTATTTGTGTGTACAAAAAATATTAAATTCGTTACTTATAGGGCGCGAGCAGTCATGTGACTTTGCTGGCTTTGGCAAGCAGATATGAGGATCCGTGTCAGAATGACGGCTAGTAGTTATTTACATAGATGTCACAATTGTCATATGTCATAATTTTTTATTTAAAATTTCAAAATATTCTGATGTTTGTCATCCATAGTATGGATACTTGTTGAGGAAAATAATCCACATGGATTTAGATATCGTTGAATCCAGGAAAAAATACTGAATCGAATAAGCAAATAAAAAAAATAGGTTGCCATTTAAAATAAGAAAGTTGCATCCGATCTCGTAGCCCTTATAGTCCTCAAGATAGCAATAGTGGTATATCAAGAATTGGAAGTAGCACTTTGCAGACCGAGGCAGTTAAGTTTTGAAAAATTACTTTCATTCGAAGGTACACAACATTTTTTTACGATTAGAAATGTAATTAATATTTTTTTTTGTAATTTTCCACATATTTTCACATTCTATGAAAGCGAAAATTTAACTTTAAATTTATAGATATTTTAATATAAAATAAACAGTATAATTTTTTTACCATAATATATAAAATAATCGATTTATATCAAACAAACCGATGAATCAATCAAATATTACGGCTTAACGAATAACAATAGAGACTCTATAACTAAGAATCGCTTTCAGTTTAAAGTTTCATAAAAAAAAATTAAAAATAAGTAGTGGAGGACCTCATCCCTAGCCTCGGTCTGCAACAAGCTATTTTCATCCCTTGGTATGCAAATAACTACTTCATACTTACATTATTTTTCTCTAGTTTCACAGCCATAATAATTCCACTGGCAATTACATCAGTATTATCAAACAGTATATCCTCAAATTGAGATATATTTCCTGGTGATCCTTTGAATTCGATTTGCCAGTCATTGTTTTTCGCGGTCCCCTTATTAGAATACACTTCTACTTGGTAGTGTTTAATCAAAAGAAGTGTTCTCACAAACTTTTCAAAATTTTTCTTACTGAGTACCAAGTAATCCACTTTAGGGATAGTGCCCATGGTCTTGACGGCGTTGGCAGATTTGAATACTTCTTCAGCAGCCAAACGGGCATCTTCTCCATGAACGCTGTAGTAATCGGTGCGGTTGAAAATTCGGATTAGTGTAGATGGTTTCTAGAAAGAAAATTTTTTTTTAATGAGCTTGCTTTACATTTTTCTAAAAGTATTTTGAATGAAAGTTTATGAAATATATTTCTTTGTAAGGTAGCTTGCGTAGACCCGACGTCACTGACTCTAGGAGTACGCGACCGCCGTCGCTGATGATAGTGTGTAGTATACAGTAAACACACTCTTACAGTAGAAGGGTGGATAAATCGTCATTACCAAAATTTATGTTTAATATCAGATTTGTACATCAAAAAATGGTTGATTAAATTTTAGTAAGAATTTATTTTCTTCGTTTCATTGAAAATACAGTACAAACCAGATACGTCAGTTTATAATATATTTTATTTTTATTTTCGTGGAAATATGGTCAACGGCTTGGAAGTTCTAAGAATTACAATAAGAAACAATCAATGAGAAATATATAGTTTTTATTGCGCTGAAAAAACTTTCCTTTATAAAATTATTAATTTTAAATGCTTTATGAATGAACGGTGACATAAGATACTAATGTATCTGTCTAAAAGAAATAGAAAAAATATGCTGTAATATAAATGACGAATAATGAATGAAAATAAATCCTAATACAAGGACAACAACATTGAGTCATATAAGACAAGAAAATGATCGAATTTTAAGTAGGCTATCTACATTTAGTTGCTTATGTGACCAGAAAAAATTGTATATTATGAATAATTATGTACAATGTTCAAAGTAAATAAATAAATAAATAAATAAGAAGTAATTGCTAAATGAATATTAATGAAATCATCCATTTATTTTTTCCTTGCAAAGGAAATTGATATAAAATAACATTAATTAATAATTTGAATTTAGTGAAACTTTAATTTTTATGTTCTATAAAAGTTAAGAAATTAAAACTTATTTCAGATTAATAACTATAATGATATTATTATATAACAATAAAGTATGTGTTTTGGATAAAATTGTAACGTGCCATCAGAAATTAGTTTCTAGTAACTACCACGTGTTAAAGTAATTTTAATTTCTAAATTTAATTATTTTTGTAATCTAATACTACATATACCTACTACTGTATATTTTTTATTTCAGCTTTCGTATTTTCACATAAATATTTTGTTCTACGAGGGTCACGTTAGAATTATTGAAAATAAGAATGACACATGGTTCATATTGTATAGAATTTTATTTTAATTATTTTCAAAGTAGTTCTCTTCAATTATAATTTACATCATTCATTCTTCCACTTCTTAAAAGCTCCCAATTTAAAAATCATATTATAATCACGAATCGAAAATGCTTTCTGTTTAATTCAATATTTTCACTCACAACGACAGTTTAAAACATAACTTTCGCTAAATATCAACATAAATTAATATTTAAAAAAATCTGACGTGGTCAGCACAATACCTTCCGTCAATTCTGTGTATTATGTATAAATTCCATAAATTGCACTTGACACTGACTTTTTCTTTTTTAGCTTCTTCGATTCGTTAAGGGTCGCTATTCTTGATTTTCTTGTTCCACACTTTTCTATTTTGCGTGTTGTTCTCATTGAGTTCCTTAATTCTCAAGTGTTCTACAATACAGTCCTTCCATCATTTCTTTGGTCTTATGTTTCTTTTACCTTCTATTATTAAGCTGTTCATTCTTCTTCCAATATATTCTTCATCTCTCCTCATGACATGCTCAAACCAATATAATCGTTTCTCTTGTATCATTCTAAAAACTTCTAACACTCGAGTTATTTCCCTTATTTTTCATTCCTTACCGTATCGTTCCGTGTCTTTCCCAACATCTATCTCAACATCTTCATCTCTACCACATTCATTTACTTTTCATTGATACTGACATCTGTCAATTTGAATTATCTGAATATATTAGCAGTTTCCATGGTTAGCATAGCTGGCTGATTTATGATGAAATTTAATATCTTTATAATTCTGTAACTCTATATCTACTGAATATGAAGTATAAAATGCAATCAAATCGTGTAGATAATAATATATTTTTTAAGGTATCATAACGTTAAATGTCAATAATGATATTTAACTGCGTTTTTTCAAGCAAAACTGATAAAATCTTCAAATGAGGATACTTCCAGTTGACCAATTATAACCAAAATCTAATCACCTCTTCTTCTAGATGTAAACTTGAGGATTACGAAAAAAATATAATTTTTGGAATCGTGGTATTAAAGTTATGCGATCCGAAACTTTCGTCACACACACACACACACACACACACACATACACATACACACACCAACACACATACACACACACACACACACACACACACACACACACACACACACACACACAGACACACTTACCTAAAGGTGGCGGAAGGTAAAAATAACGCAAATTTTGAATCATTTTTGGTATTTCGTTTCCGAAAATTAATAAGTAAATATGAATAACTTTTTTCGATTTCAAAAACTTAAGAAAACCCAAAATCAATATTTTCAAAAATATGTCCATGAAGTCTCAGCTTGACCATGGCATCAAAAAACTGAAAATTCCAACAATAACAAACAATTTCAAGAAATTGATAATAAAATGAGATCACAATAATCAAGTTTACTGGATACAAGTTTAAACCATGAACGTCATCGTCTCAAAGTTTTGATAGTTTCGCATGACCTGTGCGCGTTTACTAGAAAAACAAGAAACAGGTCAACCGAGCCAATCTGATGGAAAATCTTAATTTATATGCAAGGAGGATGCTAAAACACTTATTAATTACAAATTAATGTAAAAAGAATCGTTGAATTAGGAGAAAAAATTGTAAAGAGAATAGCCATTGATATCTAACAATTACAATTGTAATAAATATTACAGATTAGGGATTGAAGGTCATTATAGAATTATTAAAAATTAGACATATTGTTCACATATTTTCGAATTTTATTTTATGCAGGATGGTGACCGCGATCTCGGAACATAGGACTTTAACATGTAAAATCATACTTTCTTAATTTCCTGGTTCCCTAATTATTATAGATAGAAATGCTTCATATAAAAGTTGTGGATCAATAAGCAACATTAATTTTGTATGCCTTGTAACGGCAGAAATTTGCTATGAAAATGTCGAAAATCACCTCAAATATAGCAATAGCCATGGAATTGAGACAAAATAAATAACAAAAGTCTAACGGTTTATCTGTCACATTAGGGTAATTTATTTTTATTAGATATTATTTCTAATTTCTATTTCAATTAACAATTATCTTTTAATTTAAATTGATATTTGTTCACTTGAACAGATTTTACAAATAATAATGAAATTAGAATAACCTAGCTTGACAGATAAATCGTTAACATTTGTTAATTTTTTGTTTCAATTCCATGGCTATAGCTGTTTTTGCGGTGATTTTCGACATTTTCATACCTAATTTTTGACGTTACAAGACATACAAAATTAATGGTTCAGATGAAGAATTTTATGCCCTAAAATTTGTTTGAAGCTTTTTTACCTAAAATAATTAGGGGAGCAGGAAATTACGAAAATCTGATTTTACATGTAAAAATCCTATGTTCTCAATTTTTTTGTGCGACCAACGTATTTTAAAGGATTTCTATAGCTGCATAAACATGTCACACGCCGAATTTGCGAAGGTAATAAAACATCCTACCAATAACGGGCTTAGATAATATAGCCAAGTTATTAAGTCCTTGCAAATATTCTAGAAAGCATAAAATAAATTTCAAAATATTTAATACTTTATCCTTTACAGATATTAAAATGACTCATTATGAATGAAATATAATAACAGTATTTAAAATGATAAAAGTAGTCATGATATCTTCTTCTTCTTCACAGATCCTTAATACCCTTTATTGGGTGTCGGATATGGTTTGCTACTTCTCGTTCTCGACCCAATGTTTCCATGCTGTCCGGTCCTTTGCTAGTTTTTCCATTTCCTCCATGTTTTTCCCTCTCCTTTTGCCTATCTCTTCTGTTCGTCCCTCCCATATTTTTCTTGGTCTTCCCCGTGTCCTTTTCCCTATGTTTTTTGATTCTATTGCTTTTTTAACTAGATTATCTTTCTTCTTCTTCATGATATCTTATAATTCCTAATTTACTTTTAATAGATAAATAAATGGGTCATAAAGTCAGTACTAAGGAAATATTTTTTCTACGTCGTAAAGGAAATAAGTGTTCTCAAATTCAAAATGAGTGCGGGAAATAACCAATTCCGCATTAGTACGGGAAATAATTAAAACATAAGATTTTTGTTTTTGTGTCTTCAATGTATTTGTCATGGTCGCTTAAAAATACCATGCATAGATATGTCAAAAATTTAAAATACATTTCGTGATTTTTCTTATTTTTGGAAAATTGCAGAAAAAAATATTGTTGCAACACAAAATCATGGTGCTCGTAGAATCACTTATTTCTCATACTTGTTATAAAAATAACAATTACAGTAGAGAATATTCATCAAACACTCAAATCTATTGTGACAAATAAACCACATGTTGAATCACTTTGCATGAAAATTAAATATGTATAGGTGTTTCAGAATTCGTGTAATAAAATTTAACAGTTTGTTTCTCAGGATGCGTTGAGTAAAAAAACTCATATAAATATATGTTCTGTTCTATTCCTTGTGACCTTGTATGTAGTTACTAAAATACAAGAAGTCAAAATTTTATTACTAACAGTTAATTTTTTTAATTTATATCAATCTGTAACTGACTAAAACCTGAGAAATCAAATACAAAACAACACAAAAAATAAAGATAAACAAATATGACGAAATAACAAGTGGTATAATTCTAAACGAGGAGAATAAAAATAAAACCAAATCTACATATTCCGCAGCATCATTCACGTGAAATAAAGATAAAAGTATTTTGTTTAGTAAAATTTAAAAATTTACTGTTAAAAACATAATAAATTTTAAATCATTTTATGTTCGATGATTAGAAGAAAATAATTTAGGGGTGTAAGTTGCAGATTACGAGTATTAAATTCCATAAAAAAAGATTACATTGTTCCAAATTAAATAGTGTAATAGTAAAAAATATGAGCTTATTCACGCAGGTTGAGTGAATAATACAATATTTGTTTTATTACGTAACACTTTCCATATCTAGAAACAGGATACAAATATGAAATGCTCTTTATATTTGTAATATTAAGGTGAAGGCAAAAAATGAAGGGTTCCACTTAGTAGTATGCAATTATAAAACTTGAATGTCAATACACATTAATAAATATAATACAGTTTTTTATATTTTGAGTCATTCAAAAGTTGAACCAAATATTAATTTAATTGTAAACATCGAGGTACACATCCTCATTTATTATATAAGGATTATAAAATTAAATCCTACCTACTTTTATTTGTTTATATATTAGTTTTACTTCCATTTATTGAACGAGAAGTCTGAAAAAAATAGTTAACTTTTCTGTTGGAATCGACTTCAAACATAATTAAAAAAAATCCATAGGGCGCAAGCAGTCACGTGACTGTTGACCTTGATAATCACATATGGGGGCCCGTATCAGAATGACAGCTATTAATTATGTCCATAACTGACAAATGTCACAATTTTCATTCAACATTTCATTTTTTGCTAGTATGATTTTTTTTCTCGACAACTGAATTCCAAACCCCTGATAACAAATACACCACATGAAATATCAAAATCATGAAATTTTATTCTATGGACTCCAAAACGTGCTTATTCATTATAAACTCACTATCGATTTTTTTTTGACCAAAGACAATGCCTACCTTCCATACCTAAAGGTGACAGAAGGTAAAAAATTGGTCGCGATCAATCTCAAAAATGCGCAATATTTAACTTTAGATCGTATTAATGTTATTTATGTGTTATGTACCAGTATATGTCGCAGGTACGTAGTATTTACTTTATGAAAATAGTGTTTTACTACGGAAATACCTACTATGTACCTATTTGTCTTTGCAAATAGCTTTAAATATTATATAAATTCTAATTGGCTAGGCTAATAGTATATAACCAATGCAGATACTATGGAAATAGTTTTTCTCTAAGCAAATACTATTTGCCTTGGCAAATAGCTTTAAGTAATATTAAATTTCTGATTGTCTAGGCTAATAGTATTTAACTAGGCAGATAACATATGAACATAAGTTTTTGGAAAAAATTTGAATGGATGATATTGTTTGTTTAAGGAAAGTATATTGAATCTGCTTATTACTACAACAATTAATATAGCTTAAGCTTTAACATTCATATTTATAAAAAGAGATAGTGGCTTATTTACTTATATACGACAAATTTAGTTCTGGCTTTCCCCATGAGTCTAGCGGGTTTTAAAATTTACTTTGAAAAACCCTGCGCATTAATAGTTTACGTTTTGGGCTGGCAAACCTCTAACACATCCATCGGACTTTTTTCGGCGTTACTTGCAAGAACGATTTACAACAATCTGTAGGAGCCCCAAAATGAAAACATTTAAGATGGATTTTTCAAAAGGTAAACAAAATAAATTTTAAGGTTGTTCGATCACGAGAGCAATGCCTTCTATTGATTCCGTGCCGAACAATGTAGACGGCTAATGGTTGTAATCATGAGGTTAACAAAATAAAGAAAAATGCCGTGGATGTTTCTTAAAACGTGGACGGCAATGCTACCAACCATGTTCGTGAAAATTTCAGAGATTGAAAATATCTAATGAATTTGAAATTTGAAACCAGATGGGTATGCATGTTTTCTTTTACTAGTTGTTTCTCCAGACCTTCATTTATATTCACCTAGTATTTAGAAAAAGGTTTATGGAATTTCGCGATTTTAGAGGCAATAAAGTCGATGATTTTTTGAGCTTCCCTATACTCGCCATGTTAAATCTTCCAACTTTGAAGTTCAATAACTCCAATCGGAACTGGACAAGATGACTAAAATTTTGGAGCAATACTTAATTTACCTACACGCCAAAGATTATTAAAATTTTATGGATTTCGCTAGCGCTCAGGCAACTCAGGCCATACCTGCCGGCGGTACTTCGAAAGGACGGCAAAGCTACTATCCATCGCTAACTAACCTTGTAAAAATATAATATAATTCTTCCATGGACAATGCTTCCTGATTTTTTTGTATTTGTTGTATTAAAATAGCAAATTCTATTCAAAGTAGAGATAAGATAATCTCCAAAATTTAAATAAAATATACATCTGCCGTGTAGTGCGCATTAGCTTAAAAATATATGCGCTGCACTTGTCTTTATCTTTCTAATGAAATACAAAAAATTGAAACAGTTTTGCAGATTGTTTTATTTTACCGTTTTTAAAATTACAGAAAGTGATACTTGCACTCTTCACTTCAGCAATGAGGGCCCGCGAGGTGAAATATGATAAATGCCTGCACGATACGAATATGTCATCATCATCAACACCCATATCTGCGTACAAAGCAGATTGGCACACCCAGCAATGGGTAATTTGCCGTGATAAAATATGTTTACCTTCCGCTATACCGTAGCTATGGGAGGTAATGTTTCCGGTCCAAAAATTCGATTTCAGGTAATAAGCATGACTTAGGGTCCCCACAATACGTTTTTACAATGATGTCTGTCTGTTTGTCTGTGGCAATTTTTTCTTCCTCAACTCTGATCAAATTTCCAAAAATTTCTATTTTCCGTATTTATGCTTACTGCATTCATGAGTTGATTAGATTTTGGGTAATATTGGATAACCGGGAGTAATACTTTACTTAAAGCTCTGAACAGATTTTCGTGAAAAATATATTGATATCCAAAACTTTTCAAATTTGATATTTAAGACTTTTGTATTAATGAGAACAACATATAGATTTTTACTGAAATTGATAAACCGTAAGTGGCACTTTACTGGAAGCTCTAAACAGATTTTCTTGAAAAAATAAATTTTAAAATACGATCCACAACTTCTCAAATTTGGTATTTAAAACTAGTATATAAATTGAAACAATATATTAGATTTGAACTATACAGGGTGACACTGAAAAAAGGGGCCACTCAAAATAACTTGTTTATTTATAATTATTTTTTAATTCTCCCTATATATTTTTATATATTTGGAATCTACGTAAAATTACAAATTCAACGGTTTGTTTGAAGTGAATATTTATTGAAGAAATAAATTACAAAAACATAAGAGAAAATAATTAACCTGGTAAGCCATATCAGGTAGGCTATTTAACAAATTGATCATTTTTTTGGTAACAAAATATGGATTCTTACAAAAATAACTTACTATTTAAACAATTAACTTAAATATTACCTCGACTGTTTTCGCAGCTTGCCTGATATCGTGGCTTACCAGGTTAATTATTCATAATTTTCTCTTACGTTTTTGTAATTTATTTCTTCAATAAAAATGCACATCAACCATATCGTTGAATTCGTAATTTGACGTAGATTCCAAATATATACAAATATATAGGTGTCCCATTTGAAATATGAAAGTTAATGTCACTTCCGGTCAAGCCGGAAGCGCTACCATCATGCCAAATACCATGATTTATGAGCCCCTAAGCCTAATTTACAAATATTTAAAGAGAATTAGAAAATAAATATAAATAAAAAAAGTTATTTCGAGTGGCCCGTTTTTATGGCTGCGTATAGCTAGCAGGCCCATGTCAGCAGAACCTAATGAAAACTAGTGCATATTTTTTTGCTATTTATTTGCCAATTAATTACCACAATGCCAATTTAATTGCCACTTTTTTTAAAAAGATACGGGGGGACTGCTAGCTTGACAATCAAGTTAGCAGTCCCCTGGACTGTAATGCGTTACATTATAAAATATTAGTGTGTAGGAATTAATTGCCATTTAATTGCCACTTATTCATTGAAGATTTAAATAAATTCAGGCAAAAAAGTAAAAAAAAAATAAAAAAATACTACGATTAACATAAGACTTATAAATTCCATATCCAACTGATTATAGCAGAACCCAACAAAATGTATTCTACCATAAAGTTTAGACGTTACTAAACCAGTATAAACTATATCCCTTTTAATTACCGCATATTAACCGATTAAAACAATATTATATGAGAATGAATCAATATAACGTACTTTCATTCTAACATTGAGCTTTTTAAATTAATTGTTCTAGCAGACCCCAACAAAATGCATTCTACCATAAAGTTTAGACGTTACTAAACCAGTGTAAACTATATCCCTTTTAATTACCACATATTAACCGATTAAAACAATATTATATGGGAATGAATCAATATAACGTACTTTCATTCTAACATTGAGCTTTGTAAATTAATTGCTCTAGCAGAACCCTACAAAATGCATTCTACCATAAAGTTTAGACGTTACTAAACCAGTATAAACTATATCCCTTTTAATTACCACATATTAACCGATTAAAACAATATTATATGAGAATGAATCAATTTAACGTAATTTCATTCTAACATTGAGCTTTCTAAATTAATTGCTCTAGCAGACCCCAACAAAATGCTTTCTACCATAAAGTTTAGACGTTACTAAACCAGTATAAACTATATCCCTTTTAATTACCACATATTAACCGATTAAAACAATATTATGTGAGAATGAATCAATATAATGTACTTTCATTCTAACATTGAGCTTTCTAAATTAATTGCTCTAGCAGACCCCAACAAAATGCATTCTACTGTAAAGTTTAGACGTTACTAAACCAGTGTAAACTATATCCCTTTTAATTACCACATATTAACCGATTAAAACTGTATTATATGAGAATGAATCAATATAACGTACTTTCATTCTAACATTGAGCTTTCTAAATTAATTGCTCTAGCAGACCTCAACAAAATGCATTCTACCATAAAGTTTAGACGTTACTAAACCAGTATAAACTATATCCCTTTTAATTACCACATATTAACCGATTAAAACAATATTATATGAGAATGAATCAATTTAACGTAATTTCATTCTAACATTGAGCTTTCTAAATTAATTGCTCTAGCAGACCTCAACAAAATGCATTCTACCATAAAGTTTAGACGTTACTAAACCAGTATAAACTATATCCCTTTTAATTACCACATATTAACCGATTAAAACAATATTATACGAGAATGAATCAATATAATTTCTTTTCATTCTAACATTGAGCATTCTAAATTAATTGCTCTAGCAGACCCCAACAAAATGCATTCTACCATAAAGTTTAGACGTTACTAAACCAGTATAAACTATATACCTTTTAATTACTACATATTAACCGATTAAAACAATATTATATGAGAATGAATCAATTTAACGTAATTTCATTCTAACATTCAGCTTTCTAAATTAATTGCTCTCGCAGACCCCAACAAAATGCTTTCTACCATAAAGTTTAGACGTTACTAAACCAGTATAAACTATATCCCTTTTAATTACCACATATTAACCGATTAAAACAATATTATGTGAGAATGAATCAATATAATGTACTTTCATTCTAACATTGAGCTTTCTAAATTAATTGCTCTAGCAGACCCCAACAAAATGCATTCTACTGTAAAGTTTAGACGTTACTAAACCAGTATAAACTATATCCCTTTTTATTACCACATATTAACCGATTAAAACAATATTATAGGAGAATGAATCAATATAACGTCCTTTCATTCTAACATTGAGCTTTCTAAATTAATTGCTTTAGCAGACCCCAACAAAATGCATTCTACTGTAAAGTTTAGACGTTACTAAACCAGTATAAACTATATCCCTTTTGATTACCACATATTAACCGATTAAAACAATATTATATGAGAATGAATCAATATAACGTACTTTCATTCTAAGATTGAGCATTCTAAATTAAATGCTCTAGCAGACCCCAACAAAATGCATTCTACTGTAAAGTTTAGACGTTACTAAACCAGTATAAACTATATCCCTTTTAATTACCACATATTAACCGATTAAAACAATATTATGTGAGAATGAATCAATATAATGTACTTTCATTCTAACATTGAGCTTTCTAAATTAATTGCTCTAGCAGACCCCAACAAAATGCATTCTACTGTAAAGTTTAGACGTTACTAAACCAGTATAAACTATATCCCTTTTAATTACCACATATTAACCGATTAAAACAATATTATGTGAGAATGAATCAATATAACGTACTTTCATTCTAACATTGGGCTTTCTAAATTAATTGCTCTAGCAGACCCCAACAAAATGCATTCTACCATAAAGTTTAGACGTCACTAAACCAGTATAAACTATATCCCTTTTAATTACCACATATTAACCGATTAAAACAATATTATATGAGAATGAATCAATATAACGTAATTTCATTCTAACATTGAGCTTTCTAAATTAATTGCTCTAGCAGACCCCAACAAAATGCATTCTACCATAAAGTTTAGACGTTACTAAACCAGTATAAACTATATCCCTTTTAATTACCACATATTAACCGATTAAAACAATTGTGAGAATGAATCAATATAATGTACTTTCATTCTAACATTGAGCTTTCTAAATTAATTGCTATAGCAGACCCCAACAAAATGCATTCTACTGTAAAGTTTAGACGTTACTAAATCAGTATAAACTATATCCCTTTTAATTACCACATATTAACCGATTAAAACTGTATTATATGAGAATGAATCAATATAACGTACTTTCATTCTAACATTGAGCTTTCTAAATTAATTGCTCTAGCAGACCTCAACAAAATGCATTCTACCATAAAGTTTAGACGTTACTAAACCAGTATAAACTATATCCCTTTTAATTACCACATATTAACCGATTAAAACTGTATTATATGAGAATGAATCAATATAACGTACTTCCATTCTAACATTGAGCTTTCTAAATTAATTGCTTTAGCAGACCCCAACAAAATGCATTCTACTGTAAAGTTTAGACGTTACTAAACCAGTATAAACTATATCCCTTTTAATTACCACATATTAACCGATTAAAACAATTGTGAGAATGAATCAATATAATGTACTTTCATTCAAACATTGAGCTTTCTAAATTAATTGCTCTAGCAGACCCCAACAAAATGCATTCTACTGTAAAGTTTAGACGTTACTAAACCAGTAGAAACTATATCCCTTTTAATTACCACATATTAACCGATTAAAACTGTATTATATGAGAATGAATCAATATAACGTACTTTCATTCTAACATTGAGCTTTCTAAATTAATTGCTTTAGCAGACCCCAACAAAATGCATTCTACTGTAAAGTTTAGACGTTACTAAACCAGCATAAACTATATCCCTTTTAATTACCACATATTAACCGATTAAAACAATATTATATGAGAATGAATCAATATAATTTCCTTTCATTCTAACATTGAGCATTCTAAATTAATTGCTCTAGCAGACCCCAACAAAATGCATTCTACCATAAAGTTTAGACGTCACTAAACCAGTATAAACTATATCCCTTTTAATTACCACATATTAACCGATTAAAACAATATTATATGGGAATGAATCAATATAATGTACTTTCATTCTAACATTGAGCTTTCTAAATTAATTGCTCTAGCAGACCCCAACAAAATGCATTCTACCATAAAGTTTAGACGTTACTAAACCAGTATAAACTATATCCCTTTTAATTACCACATATTAACCGATTAAAACAATATTATATGAGAATGAATCAATATAACGTACTTTCATTCTAACATTGAGCTTTCTAAATAAATAGCTCCAGCACAGCGCAACAAAATGCATTGTACCATAAAGTTTAGACATTAATAAACCAGTATAAACTATATCCTTTTTAATTACCACATATTAACCGATTAAAACAATATTATTTGAGAATATATCAATATACCGTACTTTCATTATAACATTGAGCTTTGTAAATTAATTGCTCTAGCAGAACCCAACAAAATGCAATCTACCATCAAGTTTAGACATTACAAACTAGTATAAAATATATCCCTTTTATTAACCACTAACTAACCGATTAAAATAATATATGAGGATGAATCAATATACCGTACTTTCATTCTAACATTGTGTAAATTAATTGCTCTAGCAGAACTCAACAAAATGCATTCTAGTATAAAGTTTAGACGTTAATAAACCAGTATAAATTATATCCCTTTTAACTAACTAACCGATTAAAACAATATTGTATGATAATAATAATAATCAATATACCGTACTTTTTAATTGGTTTGTATGTGGTAAATAAAAGGGATATAAATTATACTGGTTTATTAATGTCTAAACTTTATGGTACAATGCATTATGTTGGGTTCTACTAGAGCAATTAATTTACAAAGCTCAATGTTAGAATGAAAGTACGTTATATTGATTCATTCTCACATAATATTGTTTTAATCGGTTAATATGTGGTAATTAATAGGGATATAATTTATACTGGTTTAGTAACGTCTAAACTTTATGGTAGAATGCATTTTGTTGGGGTCTGCTAGAGCAATTAATTTAGAATGCTCAATGTTAGAATGAAAGGAAATTATATTGATTCATTCTCATATAATATTGTTTTAATCGTTTAATATGTGGTAATTAAAAGGGATATAGTTTATACTGGTTTAGTGACGTCTAAACTTTATGGTAGAATGCATTTTGTTGGGGTCTGCTAGAGCAATTAATTTAGAAAGCCCAATGTTAGAATGAATGTACGTTATATTGATTCATTCTCACATAATATTGTTTTAATCGGTTAATATGTGGTAATTAAAAGGGATATAGTTTATACTGGTTTAGTAACGTCTAAACTTTATGGTAGAATGCATTTTGTTGAAGTCTGCTAGAGCAATTAATTTAGAATGCTCAATGTTAGAATGAAAGGAAATTATATTGATTCATTCTCATATCATATTGTTTTAATCGGTTAATATGTGGTAATTAAAAGGTATATAGTTTATACTGGTTTAGTAACGTCTAAACTTTATGGTAGAATGCATTTTGTTGAAGTCTACTAGAGCAATTAATTTAGAATGCTCAATGTTAGAATGAAAGGAAATTATATTGATTCATTCTCATATCATATTGTTTTAATCGGTTAATATGTGGTAATTAAAAGGGATATAGTTTATACTGGTTTAGTAACGTCTAAACTTTACAGTAGAATGCATTTTGTTGGGGTCTGCTAGAGCAATTAATTTAGAAAGCTCAATGTTAGAATGAAAGTACATTATATTGATTCATTCTCACATAATATTGTTTTAATCGGTTAATATGTGGTAATTAAAAGGGATATAGTTTCTACTGGTTTAGTAACGTCTAAACTTTACAGTAGAATGCATTTTGTTGGGGTCTGCTAGAGCATTTAATTTAGAAAGCTCAATGTTTGAATGAAAGTACATTATATTGATTCATTCTCACAATTGTTTAAATCGGTTAATATGTGGTAATTAAAAGGGATATAGTTAATACTGGTTTAGTAACGCCTAAACTTTATGGTAGAAAGCATTTTGTTGGGGTCTGCTAGAGCAATTAATTTAGAAAGCTCAATGTTAGAATGAAATTACGTTAAATTGATTCATTCTCATATAATACAGTTTTAATCGGTTAATATGTGGTAATTAAAAGGGATATAGTTTATACTGATTTAGTAACGTCTAAACTTTACAGTAGAATGCATTTTGTTGGGGTCTGCTATAGCAATTAATTTAGAAAGCTCAATGTTAGAATGAAAGTACATTATATTGATTCATTCTCACAATTGTTTTAATCGGTTAATATGTGGTAATTAAAAGGGATATAGTTTATACTGGTTTAGTAACGCCTAAACTTTATGGTAGAAAGCATTTTGTTGGGGTCTGCTAGAGCAATTAATTTAGAAAGCTCAATGTTAGAATGAAATTACGTTAAATTGATTCATTCTCATATAATATTGTTTTAATCGGTTAATATGTGGTAATTAAAAGGGATATAGTTTATACTGGTTTAGTAACGTCTAAACTTTACAGTAGAATGCATTTTGTTGGGGTCTGCTAAAGCAATTAATTTAGAAAGCTCAATGTTAGAATGAAAGTACGTTATATTGATTCATTCTCATATAATACAGTTTTAATCGGTTAATATGTGGTAATTAAAAGGGATATAGTTTATACTGGTTTAGTAACGTCTAAACTTTATGGTAGAATGCATTTTGTTGAGGTCTGCTAGAGCAATTAATTTAGAAAGCTCAATGTTAGAATGAAAGTACGTTATATTGATTCATTCTCATATAATACAGTTTTAATCGGTTAATATGTGGTAATTAAAAGGGATATAGTTTATACTGGTTTAGTAACGTCTAAACTTTACAGTAGAATGCATTTTGTTGGGGTCTGCTAAAGCAATTAATTTAGAAAGCTCAATGTTAGAATGAAAGTACGTTATATTGATTCATTCTCATATAATACAGTTTTAATCGGTTAATATGTGGTAATTAAAAGGGATATAGTTTATACTGGTTTAGTAACGTCTAAACTTTATGGTAGAATGCATTTTGTTGAGGTCTGCTAGAGCAATTAATTTAGAAAGCTCAATGTTAGAATGAAAGTACGTTATATTGATTCATTCTCATATAATACAGTTTGAATCGGTTAATATGTGGTAATTAAAAGGGATATAGTTTCTACTGGTTTAGTAACGTCTAAACTTTACAGTAGAATGCATTTTGTTGGGGTCTGCTAGAGCAATTAATTTAGAAAGCTCAATGTTTGAATGAAAGTACATTATATTGATTCATTCTCACAATTGTTTTAATCGGTTAATATGTGGTAATTAAAAGGGATATAGTTTATACTGGTTTAGTAACGTCTAAACTTTACAGTAGAATGCATTTTGTTGGGGTCTGCTAAAGCAATTAATTTAGAAAGCTCAATGTTAGAATGAAAGTACGTTATATTGATTCATTCTCATATAATACAGTTTTAATCGGTTAATATGTGGTAATAAAAGGGATATAGTTTATACTGGTTTAGTAACGCCTAAACTTTATGGTAGAATGCATTTTGTTGGGGTCTGCTAGAGCAATTAATTTAGAAAGCTCAATGTTTGAATGAAAGTACATTATATTGATTCATTCTCACAATTGTTTTAATCGGTTAATATGTGGTAATTAAAAGGGATATAGTTTATACTGGTTTAGTAACGTCTAAACTTTACAGTAGAATGCATTTTGTTGGGGTCTGCTAAAGCAATTAATTTAGAAAGCTCAATGTTAGAATGAAAGTACGTTATATTGATTCATTCTCATATAATATTGTTTTAATCGGTTATTATGTGGTAATTAAAAGGGATATAGTTTATACTGATTTAGTAACGTCTAAACTTTACAGTAGAATGCATTTTGTTGGGGTCTGCTAAAGCAATTAATTTAGAAAGCTCAATGTTAGAATGAAAGTACGTTATATTGATTCATTCTCATATAATACAGTTTTAATCGGTTAATATGTGGTAATTAAAAGGGATATAGTTTCTACTGGTTTAGTAACGTCTAAACTTTACAGTAGAATGCATTTTGTTGGGGTCTGCTAGAGCAATTAATTTAGAAAGCTCAATGTTTGAATGAAAGTACATTATATTGATTCATTCTCACAATTGTTTTAATCGGTTAATATGTGGTAATTAAAAGGGATATAGTTTATACTGGTTTAGTAACGTCTAAACTTTACAGTAGAATGCATTTTGTTGGGGTCTGCTAAAGCAATTAATTTAGAAAGCTCAATGTTAGAATGAAAGTACGTTATATTGATTCATTCTCATATAATATTGTTTTAATCGGTTAATATGTGGTAATTAAAAGGGATATAGTTTATACTGGTTTAGTAACGTCTAAACTTTATGGTAGAATGCATTTTGTTGAGGTCTGCTAGAGCAATTAATTTAGAAAACTCAATGTTAGAATGAAAGTACGTTATATTGATTCATTCTCATATAATACAGTTTTAATCGGTTAATATGTGGTAATTAAAAGGGATATAGTTTATACTGATTTAGTAACGTCTAAACTTTACAGTAGAATGCATTTTGTTGGGGTCTGCTATAGCAATTAATTTAGAAAGCTCAATGTTAGAATGAAAGTACATTATATTGATTCATTCTCACAATTGTTTTAATCGGTTAATATGTGGTAATTAAAAGGGATATAGTTTATACTGGTTTAGTAACGCCTAAACTTTATGGTAGAAAGCATTTTGTTGGGGTCTGCTAGAGCAATTAATTTAGAATGCTCAATGTTAGAATGAAATTACGTTAAATTGATTCATTCTCATATAATATTGTTTTAATCGGTTAATATGTGGTAATTAAAAGGTATATAGTTTATACTGGTTTAGTAACGTCTAAACTTTATGGTAGAATGCATTTTGTTGGGGTCTGCTAGAGCAATTAATTTAGAATGCTCAATGTTAGAATGAAAAGAAATTATATTGATTCATTCTCATATAATATTGTTTTAATCGGTTAATATGTGGTAATTAAATGGGATATAGTTTATGCTCGTTTAGTAACGTCTAAACTTTATGGTAGAATGCATTTTGTGGGGTTCTGCTAGAGCAATTAATTTACAAAGCTCAATGTTAGAATGAAAGTACGTTATATTGATTCGTTCCCATATAATATTGTTTTAATCGGTTAATATGTGGTAATTAAAAGGGATATAGTTTACACTGGTTTAGTAACGTCTAAACTTTATGGTAGAATGCATTTTGTGGGGTTCTGCTAGAGCAATTAATTTAGAAAGCTCAATGTTAGAATGAAAGTACGTTATATTGATTCATTCTCATATAATATTGTTTTAATCGGTTAATATGCGGTAATTAAAAGGGATATAGTTTATACTGGTTTAGTAACGTCTAAACTTTATGGTAGAATACATTTTGTTGGGTTCTGCTATAATCAGTTGGATATGGAATTTATAAGTCTTATGTTAATCGTAGTATTTTTTTATTTTTTTTTTACTTTTTTGCCTGAATTTATTTAAATCTTCAATGAATAAGTGGCAATTAAATGGCAATTAATTCCTACACACTAATATTTTATAATGTAACGCATTACAGTCCAGGGGACTGCTAACTTGATTGTCAAGCTAGCAGTCCCCCCGTATCTTTTTAAAAAAAGTGGCAATTAAATTGGCATTGTGGTAATTAATTGGCAAATAAATAGCAAAAAAATATGCACTAGTTTTCATTAGGTTCTGCTGACATGGGCCTGCTAGCTATACGCAGCCCGTTTTTATGATAAACCGAAGTGGTACTTAATTTGGATCTCAACAGATTTTTGAAGAAAAACATAATATAATCCAAAATTTCGTATTGGAATAACAAATTAGATTTTGTTTATAAACGATCAACCGGAAGTGATAGTTTACTTAAAGTAAAGCTTATAACTATTTTAAACATGGATTTGGCGGGAGATCATATGCTGGCCACATCAGATTTTTTTATATTTAAAATTACGGAAAAACTATCTGAAAAACTTTTTTGTTCGTCAGTAAATTTTAATGTCCAATCAGGGAGAGGACTGCATTAAAAAGTTACATACTCTAGCGATGGGCCTGCGAGTCTGCGACCTTATAATGGGTTGCGAGTAGAGTGGCACAGTTTCTTTAATTAACATTTATAGTATTTGAACCTCATCTCTATATCATTAATCGACTAAAATAGAATTATTATCTATAATTAATTGGAATAATAATACGAGTTAATCATTAAATTTAATTGGACAAGTACGAGTATAATACGATTGCATGAATAAGATTTGGACATTATAACTTTGATCATGAGTCATTCTTTTGTATTTTAAGTACACAATACATACATAATTAAATTGTTGAATTTGGTAAATAAATTCTGAATATTTATTAATTCCAAGTACCGCAAATGTCAAAAAATTAAAAATCATTAACAAATTGTAAGCCTAACCAGTTTTCTATTCTAAGTAAAGACAAAATTATAAAAATAATTTTATTTCTAAATAGGTGATATATCAATGACATTTGCCTCATCCTGTGCAGAAATCCCAACCACATCACAATTTCCTCTGTATCATAATTTTAATCTTAACATAATTGATAAAACTTGACCTGAAAGACAATCTTCGACCCTAGAACATAAACAAAATATTCAAAACAAAACAAAAAAAAAAAAAAAATTGCGAAATGGAATCAGTTTTCGTATTCTACGAAGTGGTGAAAGAAAGATTTCTGGAACTGGCATCCTTGTGTTTTTCTGAAGGACGCATACCGAACCAGATGGGAAGGATGTAAAATTAACTGATGACTGATGATTAACTCTAGGTGGGCTGCCGAGAGTCCTATGGTGGGGATGAAGAAAAGCAAAACATCAACATCAACTGGATATAATAATTGATGATTGGCGCGTCAACAGCGCAGTTTTGAATGGACTCTTTTTGAGATCGCAAGTGCGCATTGTTTGTTTGTTGATAGAATACTGACTTCAAAGATATATTGCAACAATTTGTAGGTAAGGATTTATATATTTTATTATTTTATTATACATTTAAAAAAAAGAATATGTAATATATTGCTATAATTTAAAAAAACAGTAAAAAATACAATTTATTTAATATTAAAACATCTTGTGGTATAGTATTTAACATTTCTTGTACACACAAAAAATTCTAATTACACCTAATCTTTATAATTATGTATTTTCTATAATTTTAAATTCATTCCATGAGCTAGTTTTCTCCATTTCTTCTAAATGTTCGAGGTACAATAAGAAATATTAAATATCATTCCCAGAAAAAGCCTTCAGTACTATCTCTGAATTTTTCACACTGACATTAGTGACATTTATTTGTAAATTACCGACATTTTAATTTCTCAAGTAGTTACCATGGAGATGTTTGGGCTGTGAGACTTACTATAATCTATAGAAAGTATAATAAAAAATTTAAATGTGCCGGATAGAGAATTTTGTGTTTTAATATTTGTAATAATATAAATTTTCAAAAAATAATATTTAGAAGATTTTTGTTAAAATACTACTACTTCCGATTGTCCAATTGTTACCAAAATCTATTCAACTCTCCCCTTTACTTTTAGATTGAGGAATCCATAATTACACAGGTCTTTAATCTTATAGAATTTGAGATATCGTACCTCCAACAACCTAACACACATACATACACACACACAGACATCATCGTAAAAATGTTATTATCGGATTCTAGGGACCTTAAACGTGCTTATTCACTAAAATCTGAATATGCAATTTTTAGCATGATTCCAATACCTCTCTTACCGAGAGGTAAAAAAAAATATAAAATTTCAAAGCAGTATGTTACATATAATTTTTTATATTAATTTACAAAATTTCGATATTAAATTAATACAATATCTACATAAAAAATTATTCAATTCTAATTAAAAGTTCTGGTTCCAATGCACCAAAATATTAAACAGAAATCAATTAATTTATCAAAGAAAACCGATTCCTACCCCTACCATGTGCTATATGCTCGTCACATTAACTATGCATACATGTAAAATGATTCTTACAAACACCTCTACAATACAAATGCGCGTCATTCACAAAATCTGCTAAATATTCATGATTCTTTTCTTTTAAATTTTTTAATTTATTTATTTATTTTAAATTAAAAATTAGTATATTAAGCATGAGATAAATAATTTTATTTACAATCATTATAGTAAAATGACGATTCCTAACCTTTTATAAGTTGGGAAATACGTTATTCCTAACTGTAATGACAATCGCTTGGATGGGAAATAACAGATTTTACTTCCACCCCACGGGTTGGAAATGTTTATGTAGGGGTTGCCTAGCAACATAGACTATAACAAAGTGGGCTAAATAAATTGTAATAGAGCTGCCAAAATATTAATAAAATTAAAGGTTAGCTCATTGTTTTATTTTGAAAATTATTTATTTAAAAAAAGGATGATTGTGAATAAAATAGTATACATACTTCGGTGGGAGTTTCATCACAGCCTCGCGCTGTGTCCAACCTCGAGGCTTTGCCTTTCGGTAATATACATAAGCCCTCGGCTGTAATGAAACATCCCACATCGGATGTAATATACTATTAAATAACTTATACACATATATTACGGCTCATTTTAATTAAAAAATTTGAAAATTAACTTTGACTTTTTGTATTTTGGTATTTAAATGTTGGATTCACTTGTTATAAATCACCTTTGTTACAAAAAATCATAATTTTTTGATTATTTTATGTTCGATAATTAGAACAAAATTATTTAGGGGTTTGGGATATAATAGTTATTTATGATATGTGTTATAAGGGACATTTTATTTTCTTAATTTTTGACACTGACATTAGTGACATTTATCTATCATTCACACACATCAAGTAGTTACCATGGAAATGTTTGGGCTGTGAGCAAGCTGTGAGATTTATTACAACTATTTTATAGATTATATTTCTTTATCTTTAAATCTATAGAAGATATAATAAAAAAATTAAATGTGTCGGATAGAGAATTTTGTTTTTTAATATTTGTAATAACATAAAATTTCAAAAAATAACATTTAGAAGATTTTTGTTAAAATACTACTACTTACGGTTATCCAATTGTTACTAGAACCTATTTAACTCTTGCCATTACTTTTAGATTGAGGAATCTGTAGTTACATGCGTCAATATCTTAAACTATATTGTTTTCAAGATTGTATACGAAACAATATTGTTTTCAATACAAGTGTCACGAAAATAAGGCTGTTTAACCCTAAAAACAAACATTAAAAATCCTACTTTAAATAAATTTGTAGATAAATAATATTTAGAATTCTATAAAAAATGAGAGAATTCATTTCTGGGTATGCCAATCTGTTGTATTGCGAATTTCGTTAATGACAATATATCTATACCAATGAAGACCTTTACTAGGCGCACCTCCCGGGATCTCAAAAACTAATTTAATTTAAATTCGAGAATATTTGCTTCATCAATCAAGAAATTATTAATTTAAAAAGTATTTCTATATTAAGCATTTCAAAATCTTCTGATTCATTTGTGGTATTTCATAGTAAAAAATCAGAAAAACCTAAACAAAGTATAGTGTTACAAAAAAACCGCAAGCTGATGAATATTCTTTATTTCGAAAGTTCTTTGCTAATTATTACTTACACTTATTATGAATGCATTAACCTTGATTATACTTGTATTAACTACAATGATATTATGATTAAGGCGAGAATCTTCAATCGCAATGTTATTTAAAGAATAATTAAAGATCATTTAAGAATATATTTGTAAACTACATACAAAAAAAAGCCATTTTGTATTTGAAATTCAACTTATTAATATTCCTGAAAATACCAAGTGTAATATTAATCATTATTTGTTTTAGGTAGACAATGAAGCCCTTGCTTATCCTCTGCGCTGCTGCAGCGCTAGCTTCGGCGGCTCCAGGAAGCTACGTCCGCGAAAACTACCAATTTAGCGACCAGTCCGCCTCTTTTGTAGACAACGAGCTGCAGAAAAAGAATGAAGAAGCTGGTCGACTCGACAGATTCCACGATTTAGACAATACTTCACCTCCTCAAAGGGAATCATCTTATCGTCATTCACAATATAACGCGCCAGATTCCGACGATGCAAGAAGTGGAGTGAAAGGAAGACCTCGCACACAACACAGCTACCACCATCAACAAGCTGCCGTCAGAAGACAATGGAGACATGAGTCTGGAAACCCTTCCGATGATCAACCACCTAATGAATTTGAAGGACCTGAACCAGGACATACGCATGGAAGTGGTTTCGGTCATGGTCATAATTTCCATCAACATGAACGTGGTTTTGAACATGGACACCATAGCCATCAATTTGGAAATGGTTATGGACATCATCACCATGATGGTAATTTTGGTTCTCATCATGGAGTGGATTCTGATTCTCACACTGTCGAATCGTCTGCAAGCAATTCCCAATCTTCTTCTGGAACTTTGTACCAAAATACTAATCACGGAGGACGAGGAAGAGATTACTGGTTACAAACTGAAGGCCAATCTACTGGAGCACCTACACCAGTCGTAAGCACTACTACTGAAAACATCAGACCAGTATATGAATTACCTGAAGCAAAACCCTCAGCCCCTGCACCAGCTAGTCAAACAGTAAATTCTAACAATGATCATCTTAAAGATATGTTTGATGAAGTTAATAAGATAGCTTTAATGGATGAAATTTTACGCCAACAACAAAATCAACAAACAAATCAGCAAGGAACAACTAGTTTCAACAGGCCGTCTACTGTTAGTACCCCAACTCAAAATACAAACCAACAATGGACAATTTCTTCCACTAGACCAGGTACTTTCAATACTCAAACTCAACGAATCCCACAAGATGATTTGACACAACAAACTCAAACAGGTTTTGGAGATAATACAGACCTAGTCCAACAAAGTCATACTGACTTTGACGATCTTACACAACAGACTCAACAAACTCAACATGGATTTGGAGATCTGTCGCAACACACTCAACAATCTCAGCATGGATTTGGAGATCTAACGCAACAAACTCAACAATCTCATCACAGATTTGAAGACGTTACTGAACAAACTGATGGTGTGACTGAAATCTATGAATCTAGTTCCGAAGATTTAACTCAACAAACTCAAACTCACGATAAAGATTTTAAACTTGAAGTAAGTGCTCAACAAAAAGATCTTACCCAACAAAATCAAGAAGATAGCAGTGAAACATTAACTCAACAAACTGGACGTGGAAATAGAAATCAACAACAAACCCAAACTGGTTATGGAAGAGTAGAATTAACTGGACAGCAACATACAGATCTTTCTCAACAACATGAAGATACACAACAAACGGAAGATTTTGGTAAATTAGAGTTTGGAAGAGAACATCATGAAGATATGTCTCAACATACTCAATCTGGTATTGAGTTTGGAAGTCAACAAAGAGATCAATCCCGACAAAGACAAACAGGACATGTAAATTTAGAGTACAGTGGTCAGCAACAAGAAGATCTTACTCAACAACAGGAAGATTTAACTCAACAAACTCAAACTGGTTTTGAAGATTTAACTCAACAAACTCAAACTGGTTTTGAGATTGGTAGTCAACAAAGAGATCAATCTCAACAAAGGCGACCTGGATATGGAAGACTCGAATACAGTGGTCAGCAACAAGAAGATTTAACTCAACAAACTCAAACTGGATTTGAGATTGGTAGTCAGCAAAGGGATCAGTCTCAAAGAAGACGACCAGGCCATGGAAGATTGGAAAACAGTGATCAACAACAAGAAGACCTTACTCAACAACAAGAAGACCTTACTCAACAACATGAAGACCTTACTCAACAACATGAAGATTTAACCCAGCAAACTCAAACTGGTTTTGAAATTGGTAGTCAACAGAGAGATCAAACTCAAAGACGACGACCTGGCCAAGGAAGACTTGTAAACACTAATCAACAAGAAGATCTTACTCAACAACATGAAGACTTAACTCAGCAAACTCAAACTAGTGAGGTTGGCAGCCAACAAAGAGATCAATCTCAGAGAAGACGACCTGGACATGGCAGACTCGAATATAGTGGTCAACAAGAAGATCTTACTCAACAACATGAGGATTTAACTCAGCAAACTCAAACAGGTTTTGAGATTGGTAGTCAACAGAGAGATCAATCTCAAAGAAGACGACCTGGGTATGGAAGGCTTGAACACAATGAACAACAACAAGAAGATCTTACTCAACAACATGAAGATATTACTCAACAACAACAAGACTTAACTCAACAGCATGAAGATTTAACTCAGCAAACTCAAACTGGTTTTGAGATTGGTAGTCAACAGAGAGATCAATCTCAGAGAAGAAGACCTGGGTATGGAAGACTTGAACACAATGGACAACAACAAGAAGATCTTACTCAACAACATGAAGATATTACTCAACAAGAGGACTTAACTCAACAGCATGAAGATTTAACTCAGCAAACTCAAACAGGTTTTGAGATTGGTAGTCAACAGAGAGATCAATCTCAAAGAAGACGACCTGGATATGGAAGACTAGAATTCAGTGGCCAACAACAAGAAGATCTGTCACAACAGACTCAACAACATGAAGATTTAACTCAGCAGCACCAAACTGATTTTGGAAAACTCGAATTTGGTAGCCAACAACAAAGCCGGGATTATAGTCAGCAGACTCAGACTGAGTATGGACAATTAGAATTGGGACAGCAACATGAAGATCTAAGCCAAAAGACCGAGGATTTAAGTGTAGTAGGACTTGGTAGTCAAAGTCAACAAGGTCTCAGCAGCTCTGGATCACATTCGTATAGCAGTTCTTTCTCTAGGCACCAACAGTCTCAACAACAGTCGTCCAGCAGCGGATCTTATTCTCGTAAGTAGTAAGATTTATTATAAAATCGATGTATAGTTCGTATCCAAATGTGTAATAAATAGAAGAATATCGACGGATGATGGATAAATTGAAGGAAATAAAATAATATGCTCCTTGTTGCAAACGTTTCAGATTTTATTAATCCATCCTCAATGCTGGATGACATTGAGGATGGATTAATAAAATCCGAAACGTTTGCAACAAGGAGTATATTATTTTATTTCCTTCAATTTATCCATCATCCGTCGATATTCTTCTACTTATTTATTATAAAGCAAAATTAACATTTTTTAAAGATGAATATTTCATGATGAGTCCAATGCAGTAACTGCATTTAAATAAAAAGCAAATCATTAATTATTTTCGACGGTGTGATACCAAAATTTACAGTTCAATTAATTTCAAAATCAAACATCATTTCAAAGAGATGGAAATTTAAATTTTATCTTCAACGAGGTTCGGTTTCACTATTTTTTATTACCTCCCGCCATAGGTAAGGGAGGTTGTTTTGGGTTCAAAAATTTGATAGTGTGTTTTCAGTGAATAAGCACGAATTAAGGTCCCCATAACACGTTTACTATTTTTACAATGTTGTCTGTCTGTATATGACGATTTTTTTCTACCACGATAACTCATATCAAACTTCAAAAAATTACTATTTTCCGTATTTAAGCTTTCTGCATTAATATAAAGAGTTTATTAGATTTTGGGTAAACTTGAACAACCGGAAGTGGTACTTGAAGCCCATAACAGTTTTTAATGAAAAACTATATTGAAATATAATCCAAAATCTTTCAATTTTAGTATTTAAGACATATCAATACAAACAACATATTTGATTTTGGCTAAAATTGATAAACCGCAAGTGATACTATACTTGAAGCTCTGAATAGATATTCGTGAAAAAATATATTATATAATCCAAAACTTCTCAAATTTAGTATTTTAAACTCGTATATGATTAGAAATAACATATTAGATACTAACAATTACTCGAAAGTTCAGTCAAACAGCATTTATTCTTACTAAACCAACGTTTCGGTGCACCCTTGCGCCTTCTTCAGGGTAGTAAGATCTTACAAATTGTTACAATTGATGTACACAAAATACATTCTTACAAAACATTCAGTTAATTTATTAAACATCGTACAAAAAATTCAAAGAGCATACACAAATCCATTTGCTCTAAAAAACGACAACCGTATTTATGTGTGTGTGTGTGTGTGTGTGTGGATGTATGTGTGAGCGTGGGGATGTTGGAAGGACGATTTCTCAAAAACTATAATACTTAATATCTGTTTAACTACATATTTCCCAATTGGACATTACTGGAAAGAGCTGAAATGGTTTTGGTAATAATTGGACAACCAGAAATAGCAGATTCTTAAAAATAATCTAAATATTATTTTTTGAATTTTTTTGTTCTTGTTAGTAATAAAGAAGAGCAAATGATCTATTTGATACATATAAATATTTTATTATATCTTTTATAGATTTAGAAATAAAGAAATATAAGGTACATGTATCCTTCTCAAAAATACTGTCAATCCCGACAATGAATTAGAAACATTAAGAAAAATTAGAATAGGACAAAAAAAATTCATAGAATAAATTTAAAATTGAAAAATCTAAATATAAAGAATAGATATATGAAGAATTTTTGGTGTAGAGTGTAGAAGAAATGTTAAATACAATAGGGCGCGAGCAGGTATGTGACTTTATTGGCCTTATTGACAAGCAGATATGGGGCCCCGTGTCAGAATGATAGCTAGTAATTGTACATAGATACCAAATATCATAAATTTTCATTCTAAATTTAGTGATTTTCCAATTCCATGTAGTTTATTTTCCTCAACAAATAAATTTCACACTCCTGGTGACACATTAACTACGTAAATTTAGAAAATCTTTAAATTTTCAATGAAAAATTCTGACCTTTGGCATCTATGTACATAATTACTAAACAATGCACAAGACTGCTCGCGCCGTAACTTACGGAACCAAAAACGGAAGTGGCGAGAGGTATTGTGCTGGCCACTTTTTTGGTTTTTTAGTACCGGATCTCAGTTTTTTCATTTCAAACTGTCATTGGTTAAATTTTACTTTAAGCTAATGATTATATTTATAAATTTATCTTTTCAGGAACGCTCCAGTATGGCCAAACAAGACAAATCCCATCTCACGAAACAACTGAAGATCTCCAGCAACACCACGAAGACCAACAAGTTGCCCACGAAGTACAAGAGGTTAGTCAACAAGTCCAAAAAGTCGAACCATTGAACCTTCAGCCACAACACGAAGACTTGGAAGATTTCAATCAAAAGAGTACTCAGGAAATCTTGGGTCAAACCAAAGCTATAATTGTACCTGACGATAGCACTGAGGTTGAAGATATAACGACAACACAAAAACCAGGTTTCTGGAAGAGAGTTGGTAGTTCTATTACCACTACCTACGAAAGCGCCAAAGAAAAGACAAAGAACTTAGCTGATAAGGTCAAGAGCAATTTAGGATAATTATGCTAATGTAGAAAAATAAAATAAGTATTATTTTTGACTATAAATTAGAAATTATAATAGAAAATCATTTAAATTGTTTTGGTTGCCATAATTAATTTTAAATTAAAAAAAAAAAAGATATAATAATACATAGATTAAGTTTACTAAAACTCTCTCCATACTTCTTTATGTATATAATGTATTTGTTATTTTTAATAAAAAAATATGTCTCAAAAACTGTGTTTAATTCTTATGTGAAATGTTTTCCTAGGTTTGATCCAGTCTGTCATTGCTGATAGTTTGTGACTGTCAGACACATGCGCAGTAACAGTAATGTAACACGAGGGGGGGTGTCACAGAGGCACTGATGATGGTGGTCTTACTTCTTTTCCCAATGATGACAAATTTTACTGACTGGTGGTCGCTTGTATGGTCGACCACCACTTGATTTTATTTACATTTAAACTAACTTATTATTAATATATTACACTAGACATCATCAAACAAATAAACTAAACAGTTACATTGTAACTCAGCAGGTAGGCGTTTAGCCCGCGCCAGAAACTAAAACACAGACTACATGTCTCGTCGACAAGAGTATCTAAGACCGACTACTCAAAACAAAGCGTTAACTTCATGAGAGGATTATCTCTGAGGGGTTGAAGAGGGTATCATATGGCATCCATATCAAAATATCAGCCCTGTATGCTTGCAATAACTTCTAGACTTAATTGTAAACAAATAACTGTCTAGTCCGTTCACATACATTCTAAAAAAATCGCCGGAGAAACGTATTCGCCAAACGGATAGCTGAGTAGTTAGCTTTAGGTGCTTCAAATTCAAACTTGTCAGTAACTAGTTTATGTATACGCATGTGCATTAAAAAATCAGATACATGTTGCAGACTTGTCCAAAATTACCGGCTGGAACAAAGCTATTGTTTATACACAGATAAATATCTTTTTGTGTAAATACTTTTTGGGATTAAATTTGTCATATCTCAAATATAAGTAGGAGGGATGACATTTCTTATCTTAGACAACGGAAGGAAAACCGCTAATAAACACAACATGGGTATGAAGTAAGAACAAAATGTTTATAGAAGTACTAGACTATACGAAACGAATTCTTAGTTTATTGGACAGGAATGTATTCTAATTTTAAATTTGGCTAACCTCAGCAAGTTGTACGTCTTTAATTCGAAAACCTCTGAAAATTGAAATTATATTTGTTCCCTTCTATAATTCGAAAAACTCGATAAATCGAACATCTACCAATGTTTTTTCTCTTTCCTTCAAATACGAATTAGAGTGTTCGACTGTATTATTTCAAAAATTAATATAGGCAGTGCCTCTACAACCGGCGCCGGTTGCCGTTTTGGCGACCGGCGGTGTTACCGTTAGCTTACTTAGCTTTACATTATACATATATTAAGATGTAGCATCCCTAACTTTTCAGGAATTTCAAGAACTACATTAACCGTTATTTTTACTGGGATGAAGGAGGGGCTGGAATTTAATATTGGACAAAAAATAGTTCTTTTGGACCCTGTAACTCTAATAAATATTTACAATGTACACATCATCCCACTATGCACTTTTACTGTAATATATAACACTACTACACTATACGCGCATGTCGATACCTAAATTTGTATATGTTCGGTGATCAAAGTAGGTACATCGGCTATACCGAGGGTTATACGTTTATTGAGAACTGTCACTACAGCCAGCGCGCCGCCTCCCATTAATCATGTTTTTGGGAACCGGCACGGTTGCAGAGGCACTTTCATTAATACAACTTTTTACCTCTCGCTAAGAGAGGTATTGCATTCATGCTAAAAATCGCATATCCAGATTTTATTGAATAAGCATGTTTTAAGGTCCCTACAATCCGATTTTAACATTTTTACGATGATGTCTGTGTGTGTGTGTGTGTGTGTGTGTGTGTGTGTGTGTGTGTGTGTGTGTGTGTATGTGTGTGTGAGGTTGTTGGAGGTACGATTTCTCAAATTCTATAAGATTAAAGACCTGTGTAACTACGGATTCCTCAATCTAACAGTAATGGGAAGAGTTGAATAGATTCTGGTAACAACTGGATAACCGGAAGTAGTAATATTATTTTTTGAATATTTATGTTATTACAAATATTAAAAAACAATTTCTCTACCCGACACATTTAATTTTTTTATTATACCTTCTATAGATTTATAATATAGATATATAATCTATAAAATAATCTGTTGCAGTAAATCTCACAGCCTACTCACAGCCCAAACATCTCCATGGTAACTACTTAAGAAATTAAAATGTCTGTAATTGACAAATAAACGCCACTATATTGAAATATAAACCAAAATGTCAGTGTCAAAAATTCAGAGATAGTACTGAAGGCCTTTTCTAGGAACAATATTTAATATTTCTTATTTTATTATTAATTATATATTTAAAATTATAGGTATATAACGCCAATCCCGTTAATGAATTCAAAAAACCTAGAACATTTAGAAGAAATGGAGAAAACTTGCTAATAAAGGGTTTTCCAATAAGAGGTGTTATTTTAAATAGCCCGCTATTTCGGTAGATGTCGCTTTTGAAGCTGTCATTTTTTGACATTTGACAAGTAGAAACTACGCCATTAATAAAAATGGAACGATACACGCTTCAACAACGCATTGAAATTATTAAAATCCACTATAAAAATGGTGAAAATTTGGCAGAGACGGTTCGTAAAACTCGACAATTTTTGGGTCTTCGTGAAGCACCTTGTCGGACCGCAATACAGAAATCGGTGGAAAAATTCGAGCTGTTGGGACAAGTTAGTGATGTGAAGAATAAAACCCGTGCACGTCGCTCAAGAACAGCCGAGAATATTGCTGCTGTAGCCGAAAGTGTTGAAGAAAACCCAGGTTTGTCCATTCCTCGTCGTTCTTTGGAATTAGGCATTCCACAAACGTCATTACACCGTATTTTGCATAAAGATTTGGGTCTTAAGGCTTATAAAGTCCAGTTAACACAAGAACTCAAGCCGGCCGATCATCAACAACGTCGTGTCTTTGCTGATTGGGTCGTTGAAATGCATGAAAATGATCCGGAATTCCATCGAAAAATCATCTTGAGTGATGAGGCCCATTTCCACCTCGGTGGCTTCGTCAACAAACAAAATTGTCGCATCTGGGGCTCAGAAAACCCAAGAGTTATTGTTGAAAAGCCTCTCTATCCTCAACGTGTGACTGTTTGGTGCGGTTTATGGTCCGGCGGAGTCATTGGACCTTACTTTTTCGAAAATGAGGCTGTAGCAACAGTTACGGTGAATGGATTGCGCTATCGAGAGATGATTAACGATTTTTTATGGCCGGAATTGGATGGTATTGATCTGGACAACGTTTACTTTCAACAAGACGGCGCTACGTGCCACACAAGCAACGAAACCATTGATCTTTTACGGGAAAAGTTTCCGGACCGTGTTATCTCTCGAAGAGGTGATCACAATTGGCCACCGAGATCTTGTGATTTAACACCTTGCGACTTGTTTCTTTGGGGCCACGTGAAAGAGAAGGTCTACGCCAACTGCCCAGCGTCGACTCAAGACCTCAAAGATGGAATTCGTGAGGCTATCGAGGACATAGGACAGCCACTTTGCGATTTGGTTATGGAAAATTTCATGAAAAGGATATTGTCCTGTCAGCGTGGTCGTGGTGGTCATTTGCCTGATGTTATTTTCCACTATTAACGGCATACCTTCCTCTTTATAATGAAATAAACATCCGATCATTTATATTAAAAAATGGCATTTTTCTTTGAATATCAAAATAACACCTCTTATTGGAAAACCCTTTAGAATGAATTTAAAATTATAAAAAATACGTGATTAGGTGTAATTAGATTTTTTTGAGTGTACAAGATATGTTAAATACAATACATTTATATACCACAAGGGAAAGGGTGCGAGAGGTATTGGGATGGCCACAACAGATTTTTTTACTTTAAAATCTGCTATAAATATAAATTAAACACATGGCGATAAAATGTAATTATCGACTTGCAAAAAATAATTCACTCGCTCATGAACACTTTCCGCTCGTCGAAAAAATAGAATTTTATCGTCTTATATAAAAAATAACTATTATTTTAATGCATTAATGTTTTAATACTTGAATTTTCGCGCTTATTTCATTTGAGTACTACCAGTAAACTCAAATCAACAACACTCAACCTCACCTTCTCCTCTGAACAGTGCTGCTGTTACGTGTTACCGATAGAGAGTAATTGATGCATTCATATATTTTAAAGGAAGAATATTATTATAATAATTATTGTACTATGCATAGTAAGGTGTATCTTGTTTATTATCAAATAGATGACACCTTCAGAGAAGTTGATCAACGTCAGTAGACAGTCTGCGCCATAAGTAATCTGTAGGAAATGACATCATTTACGGGGAATCAACTTTACGTAATGACGACACTGTGTTTAGTGTGTTTTTTAAAGTATTTATGACAGTTTACAACTTATCAGTGAGCAAATACAGTCACTAACTTAATCGTACTAGTATTTAATAAAATATTCTATAAATATCAGGTAAGAACATTTGATTTATATAATATTTACTGATAAAACATTCAAATATCAATTTAATCATAGTAAACAACATGACTCATCCACAGCACATGCTACTTTTAAAAAGAATACAAATATAACAAAATTATTTTAACTGATAACTTGTTTTGTTTTTCAGATTTAAAAATGAAAATTTTATTAATTTTATGTGCTTTAGTGGTGTATTCTGAGCACAAGAATACCCATAATATCCTACAACATATTTTGGAATGCATTTGTTCGAAAACAAATAAAATTTCTACGAGATATGAAAATGTTTATAAAGATACAAGTATATCTTCTGATTCTATAATTTTGCGAAAACAATGCCTCAAAATTACATGGTCTTGTTCTACTTCATTTGTACCCTACAGAAGATCCTACAAAAGAGATGAAATCTTTTCACGAGAACCGATGGAAAATTTTAATACAAGACCACATTCTCCAAGTAACGAAACTTATTTAAATGAAGATTCAGTAAATAAAACTGAAATCTTTTTTCGAAGAAGATATGGAGAGTATCCAAAACCAATATTGGAACCCGAAGATATTCCTTCATCGCCTACAAATTCAACGATTGAAGAATATGAAATAAGTAGACCAAGGAAAAAACGAGGATATTACAGTACAATTATAGAAAGGGAAGAAAGGAGTACAACTCCTCCAAGTCCAATGACATTAGAAGATATGTGCAACAGCTTTGATGAAGTAGCTAGTAGAAGTGAACATGGTTATGAAAATAGAAACTTGATGGAGGACGAAGAAGTTTCTATAAGTCCTTCAAATTCAATAGAAAATTTGTCCCATGAATAAATAAGAAAATAAGTGAAATTGAAAGTGGCTATGTAAGCTTATATGCAGGGCATCGAACCTGCCAAAAACTGGGTTCGGTTCAAGTTCCGGTTAATTTATATTTGAGAGATGGGTTCGGGCGCGGTTCTGGTTTAAACATTAATAAAATTTGCGGTTTTGTTCCGGGTTCGGCTTCGGTTCGATCTAATGAAAACTGAATTAATGTTTTTGGAATAACAATCTTTATATAGAAATAATTTAAAATGCGCGCCAGAATTTACGCAAGATAAGAACACGAACACAATTTTCACAAAAAGACAACACAGGCGTCGATTATCAGCTGTATTACGATTACGCTTATGTTTCGAACTCGAAATGAACCTGAACCGGAGCTGAACCCTGAACTCGAATTTTAACACTCGGTTCGGTTCCGACGCGGGTTCAATTGAAAAATATATTTAAGGGTCGGTTCTGGGTTCGCTAAAATGTTGGGTTTGGTTCCGGTTTTGGTTCGGGTTAGATGCCCTGTTTATATGTGCCATATAAATAAATGAAAAATATTAGTTCTACGTTCAACAGAGAAAGTTTTTCAGTTTTAAAAATTGAAGAACTTTAAAGTTTAATGATATAAATATAGATGAGATGAAAATAAGAGGGTATATTTTAATGTAATCTACCTAGCCATAAAAATAAGAAGTTGCAATCGACAATCGCGATTTTTTGTTGAAGCAAAATTTGTCTGCTTACTTTGACCAAAAGATGAATAAAGTGAAGCAGCATTATATTCGTAAAGTTCATGATGAAAGAGGAAAATGAATTAAAAATAATACATGAAAGGATGATAAGTAGTATATATAAGGAAAATGTGCCATATTTTACAGCGATATTTTGTTGTACACAATTTCAAAGAAACCGGAAATTGTTTGAGTATAGTGGAAGATTTGTGAAAGCAAAAATAACATTAAAAACATTGAAGTCTGTGTTTTGACAAAACGAAGCATGTAAGTGACAGTGTTTACAAATTAATTGAGCTTATCGGAACCAAACTATTAATTAAAAAAAAAATACTTTACATTCCATTGGTAACCATCATGGCTAGGTAGGTAACATAAAAATCTCCTCTTTGAGGATTGTATGTTTAATTCATCAATGGGGCCCTATAACATTTTTACCTTCCGTCACCTTTAAGTAAGAAAGGTATGTTCAATGAATAAGCACGTTTTGGGGTCCCTAGAATCAGTGTTGTATAGTAATTGAAATATAAGTATTTTAAGTAATTATTTGAAATACTTAAAAATAAAAGTATTTTGTAATTTTAGTTTAAATACTTTTCAAAAGTATTTTTTCTACAGTCTACATAGAACGTAGCCATTTGCGCTCTCTTTTGTCAACGCGAAATGTCACTTTTCCGCTCTAGCGCGACAAAGTAGAAAAAACGCTCGCTGTCCAAATTTCTAACTGTACAATGTTGAGAAATGTCATTTGTCTACATTCTTAATGGAAACGTTTAGTCAGGAACTAATGGCACTGTAGTGACACATTTACCACCTTTACAAATCAATCTGACATATAACTGCTCTGTCGGTGTATTACATAACCAAAAAAAAAAAAATCCGCACTATTGTGAAAATAAAATAGTGCATTCATTTTCAAAAACGAAAGTATAAAATGTTTAGATGAGATTGAAGCAATAGGTCAAGAAGAATGGGAAATAACGACAAATTAAAATTAAATATAAAAGACGTTTTTTCTTTATATTAATCCTTATTAATTGAGTAGTAGTGTAAGTACAAAGTGTACATTTTATAATTTTTTGTTATGGTGGCGACTGTAGAAAAAATCTTGTGTGTGTTTCGAACGCAAATGGACATTGTCGATTTCGAGAGAATGCCGCGCGACGTAGGAGCGCGGCAACAACCTCTCAATCGACAATGTCCTATTTTGCGCTCTTAATACACAAATAGCTATTATATTTTAATACATTAAAATACTATTATTTATATGAAATACTAATTTTCAATATTTGAAATAAGTTTTTTATTTCAAATACATGTTTGTATTTAAAATAGACACATATTTGAAATACATATATGTATTTGAAATACAAACCTTCGAATAAGTTCAATACGAAAAACATTTTTACAATACAGTAACATCTTATCAATTTTTAAATAATTAAACGTAATAACGTCAGTTTGATGGTTACACCCACAGAAAACTAAAATTCAAATTGCCGCCAACACAAAGTGACACTCTCACCCCAAACATGGATTGGCTACAGACTAAGAGTCACGTGTGAACCCGTGTCCCACAGACCTCCCCCCCACTTCAAAAATGTTTTAAACTATTGCTGCCGACTGGTTCAAAACTATTTGAAAACGGTCGTAGTGAGACGTCATTGTTTGCAACGTTTTCATTTGCGAAAATAATGTTTTAAAACGAACCACCCTCAGACCAGTGTGTCGCCAAAATACAGCTTTAATTAAATTATCATTTAAAATTAAAAAAAAAAACATCTATTTTTAATTTGACCATGGCATCATAAAAGATAAAAATATGAGTAATAATAATATTTTTCAAGAAATTATAAATCAAATGAGATCTAAACCATGAACTTCATCTTATTTTCAATCAGTGTAATCAGTTGTTCTCGATTCTTAAATGGGTCAATTGCGGTCAATTCTTAGAAAAGTTTAAATAAATGCGCGTGCAATTGAGAATTATTAGTTATTACACATACAAATCACGCTAATACATTAATTTTAAATGTTTGTACAAGATGCTTTTTATCAATCGGAAAGTAGTGACCTAAGATATTGAATGACCTACGTATCATTAGAAATTATACGTATGTAAATGAAAATATGCAAAAATTTAATTTTGCAGATATTATTTGTAATATTGTACCTAAAAATATGTACCTGTACATTTTTAAGTTAATAAGTTATACTTATTCAATTATATTTGTGATAATTTTTAATATTTGTATTTATATGTTTTTCTAATAAATAAACTTTTAAATAATAAAAAATATTCTTATTTACAACCGATTTTCCTTAAATTTTGTTTTCGTACAAAAATGTAGAAATACAAGTTGTTTACCAAGTTAAATAGAACAATTATTTCTTGCATATTTTTAAGGTCTTGATAAATAAAAAAAATTGATAAGAAGGTTATAGACAGATATGTTGTAGAGGGGGTAAAATTAAATCATAAATAAATATAAAAGCATCAAAATAAATATAAATGCTGATTTGAATTTTGAGCGCACAGTTTTCAATAAATCTTGAAGAAGCAAAAATAAGGAAAATAATAGAAGTGTCGAACAAAAAATAAAAGAATTTTGTGGAACTGGATCAGTAAAGGTAGGAAATATTTCATTATTAATTATTTTAAATACGTAAATCAGTAATTTATTCATTAAAAAATATCTTTTTGGGTGTAAGATTTCACAAAAAAAAATGAGTTTAAGGTAGTGAAATACATAAAATCTTAAAAATTAACGTACAGCTAGATTAAGTATTGCTTGATGTAAATCCAAAATTTTAGTCAGTTCCGATCGGAGTTTTTGATCTCCAAAATTGGAAGATTTAACATGGCGAGTATAGGGAAGCTCAAGAAATCATCGACATAATTGTCTCCAGAATCGCGATAACCCATAAACTTATGACTAAAAACTAAGTGAATATAAATGAAGGTCTGGGGAAAAAAATAGTTAAAAAAAGAAACATGTATACCCATCTGGTTTCAAAGATATAACAAATTCAAATTGGAAATTCAGCAGGTATTTTCAATCTCTGAAATTTTAACGCGTATTGTTGGTAGCACTGTCGCTCACGTTTTAAGAAATATCCGCGGTGATTTCTAACTTTCGGTAGTTATATCGTGAAACCATTTTACCCAGAATTAATTGAAATTTAAGTATATCTCAACTGAAGTATAATCTACCTGCACTTCAAGTTTTAAAACAATTGACCACGCAGTAACTGAGATATTTGTAATTAAATTTGGCCTTTTTAACACGTGAAGAATAAGAAATGGCAAAATAAACCCAACATTTTATTTTCATATTAACCTTGTTAATATCATCACCAACATTTTAAATTATAACTTTTATATCCATATCCATACCAACATTTAATCGAAAAACTAGTATGTTATAGAAAACTAATTAACGGATTTTATGTAAAAATTTGAAAATTATTTACCAGCCAGATTTAATTTTATTGCCTCTAGAAAATTATAATCTGAAGATACGATAAATAGGTAGAATTATACTTGACAACCATGTACAAGCGTTCCACATGGAGTATCAGTTTAGTTAGCAGCGCCCGCTTGGTATTAGCGAATAAGAGGTGATCTTTGGTTAAAAGAATTTCAAACGTACATTCGTAGGAAATAATTTTTAAATTGGTATTTTACGGGAAAAGCATGAAAACTTTAAACAGTATAATACTACTTTTGTAATTTTAAGAAAGAAATATATTAATTTGTTTTTCAGTTTCCATTTGTAGTTTAGAAGTAGTATTATATCAATATCTTATTACTTTTATACCCGAATGTACCAATAAATGCCTAGGTATATTGAAATATGACACTTGTGTATGTGTTAGTGCGAGTGGTACAGGTCAAAAAAAACTTTTTTAAGGGAAAAATAAAGAAAATTCATCTGTTACAGTGTTTGATATTAGCTTTTAACTATTTTGATGTAATCTGTGTATATAATGTTAGAAAATATAAGTTATTGCAAACATTAACTGCATTAGCTTAATTTTTATTTTGAACATAGAACAAGTTTTTGAATAGGTACACTCGAGTGATAACTACCTTAACAACCATTAGCTGTTGCAACACCTAACAGAATAAACATAATTATGTAAATAGCCATATGACTTAAAGTAGGCAGGCAACTCTAGAGTTTGTCTACATTGTTCGGCCCGGAATCAATAGATGATATTGCTCTCATGATCCGCCTACCTTAATATTTAATTATTTTGAAGATTAAACATTATAAACAAAGTTTTAAATTATATTTAGCTCGTATTATTTTACAAATATAGTTTTAAGCAATTTTAATTATTTGCAAAGATTGTACATACTCATTATTTTTTGTACGATCTGAGGGGTCAAAAGTTATAATATAATCATACCAAGTTAGATTAAATATTACAAAAAATAATAAATCTAGTAAAAACTTAAGAAAATTATTATTTTGAGAAATGTGAATCTGTTAAAGTAATTTTAGTGTTATCTACAAATCGTAGATTTATATTCGTTTTTTTTTTATAAAGGCATTTACCATGCAGAGGCATCTCCCACTACTATTTGCCATTTTGGTTGTAACCACAGCCGCCCCAAAGCCTTATTATCAACAACACTATCAATACCAAGAACAATCAGAATCATACAAGAACAATGAACTTCAACACAAAAAAGAAGAAGCCGGGCGTTATTCCAAAGTTGATGATGGTATTACGAAACCACTAGAACGCAAAGCTTTTCATCACTCTGAATACCATGCTCCTGGAAGCGAGTCCAATGGGCAAAGTTATTCAACAGGAGGATCCAACTCACAATATCAGTCATCTCTCCAGAATCAAAATGGAGGCATAGCTATTCCTGATACAACAAATCAACACTTCTCGCAAGCATACAGCAGTGGAAGTAACTTTGGTTCACAAACTGTACAACAACCCGTTCCTACTTCTTACAGAAGAGAATGGAGTAGTCAATCTGGGTACAGCACTATTCCTTCAGGAGGACTTCCAACTGGTTACCAAACTGGTAACACTTACGGACATTCTGATTCAGCTATAAGGGAATCATCTGTTTCTCAAACTGTTACTCAACATAAAGAGGAGAGTGTAAAAGGTTACAGTAGTACCTCACACAATGATGATTTACAACAAAACCAAAATTATGATACACATAATCAAGGACGTGGAAGAGGTCACTATGAACATGGTAGAGGTCATGGGTATGGACATTATAAAAATCGACAAACATATGGTACAGATGGTACTTCTGGAAGAGTAACAGATCAAAGATCGAACTCTTATTTTAATTCTGGTAGTAACACTAATAGTCAATACGAAAATGATGATACTACACAACAAAATCCAGGATTAAGAGTATATCCTGCAGGACAAACTGGATCTGAAAGAGTAACACATCAAACATCAAGAGCATTCAGTACTTCTGAAACAACTGCTACTAAGGCTGATGGTACAGCAATATATTCAGTTCCCCAAAATTCTGGAATAACATTGGTACCTGTTAGTCAAATTAATACCGTTCCACAGGATTCTGGAGTAAGAATAGTACCTTCTGGTCACACTACTACAGGTGCAACCAAATCTAGACGAATATATAGTAGTACTCACACTGGTTCCAATACAAATACTGATGATTCTACAAATATATACACAGTACCACAAAATCCTGTAAATAGAAGATTAGTTCCTGCAAGTCAAATTAATACCGACACTACTCCACAAAGAATAATTCCTGTAGATCAATTACATACTGGATCCGGTACAACATCACACCAAACATCATCAAGACAATACAGTACTTATCAAACAAGTGGTACTGGTTGTACTAATACTGGTAACACAGACTGTGATGATACCGTCCCTCAAATTTCACCATCTGGAACATATATTGTAGTACCTTCATCTTCTAGTACTAATACTGATAGAGTTTCGCAATCAAGAAGAACATACACGGTATCTGGTACAACCAACACTAACACAGACGACTCTTTAAGACCTATAGGTACTGGTACCATTCCACAAACAGGCCCATCACTACCCGCAACTTCATTAAAAAGAGTATATAAAATATCTGGTACTTCAAGTGTATCTGACTCAGATAATCCTTCATCTGTTGTAAGACCATCGGGAATAACTGATCTTCCTTCTCAAACTTCTGAGACTACCAGAACCAACCAACAAGCATCCAGATCTTACACTATTACTCAAAGTAATCCATCTGGGACTGTCCCACAAAATACAGATTATAGACCATCCAGAGGTCCCGAGCCATATCCTCAATATAGAGGATTTAGGACAACAGAATCACCAATAGAACAACATGAACCAATTGTTGGAGATAATAGTCAAATTTCATCAGATCATACAAGGGGCACAACTGGGACTGTCGTACAAAATACAGATTATAGACCATCCAGAGGCCCCGAGCCATATCCTCAGTATACAGGATTTAGGACAACAGAATCACCAATAGAACAAGATGAACCAATTGCTGGAGATAATAGTCAAATTTCATCAGATCATACAAGGGGCACAACTTACGAAACTAGTAGAAGAACATATCAGGCATCTGGACACACCAGAAGCCATTCTACTATTAATCAAAAACCACAAAATGTAGACGACTACGATTTGACTCAAAAAAATTTGGACGTTGATTTAACTCAACAAACACAAACTGGTTTTGATAATGATGACTATAACCAAAAAACACAACCTTCGCAACAAACACCAAATCAAGATGGAACTTATACATCACGAAAGACACACAGAACATATCAACAAAGAGTTGAAAAAACAGAAAATCAAGACAATCCTATTCAATATAGACCAATTTCCACTAGGCCGGTATCTGATAATCAACTAGATGGACCTCAAACACACAGAACCTCCCATAGATCGTATCAACAAAGAGTTGAAAAGACAGAATTCGCTGATATACCATCAACAGTAACGCCTAAAACGCAAGGATATAATCCTGGCTTTGTTCCACAAACTCACACTGATTCTGATTTAACACATCAAACCGTTGATTACAGCCAACAAACACAAACTGGACTTTCGCAACATAGAGATTACTCTCTCGGCAATACCAATCAAGATGTATCACAAATAACTGGTAATTCTGGAAGAGTACCCACTATAGACAGTACTCAAGGATCAGGATACAGAAGTTCAAGTTCTTATTCAAGTTCGAGTTCACATTCTACACAGCAGCAACAACCACAAGTTGTGTTCTCGCCTGTACAAGTTGGATCTCAAGGAGGTACACTTTAATTTTTTTATTTTATCACAAATTTTAAATAAATATTAGGTGTTAACAATTACTTAAAAGTTCAGTCAAACAGCATTTATTCTTATACATTTCGGTGCACCATACCATCTTCTTCAGGGTCTACAACAATTATACAATAAAAATGTAATACATACAAAATAACATGGACATTATCACACAGGCCCGGTTGTTCCAAATTTGTGACGTCATTATTTTAGAAAATTTAATTATTTTTTTTGAGTGAAATACAATATAGAATATTACTTTTGAAGACATTCTTAATAAAATAAAAAATAAACTAAACTTCCCCATTGTTAACACCTAATCTACATTACAGTCGAGAAATTACCCAAATTTATATAAATATTTTTAGGAAAATTGCAAGTATATCAGACGATGCAAATACCAGCCGGTACATCTGATGAAATGAGATTACAATTGGAAGAACAAATGAGACAACAACTGGAACAAAAAATGCAAGAACTGTATCAACAACAATCTTCTCATACTTCTTCATCTTCTACTACTTCTCAATCTACTTTTTCACCTGTTCATGTTGGCCGAACAGGTATTAATTTTATAAATAATTTATGACAAAATATTACATTTAAACTTTAACAGGATCTGGTCAACTGCAAGTGTATCAAACCGTAGCGATTCCAGCAGGAGCTTCTGAAGAAACAAGACAAAGAATGCAGCAAGAAATGAGACAAAATCTCGAAATGAAGATGAGGGAATTGATGCAACAACAAGGTTACCAAAACATTCGTCACATAAGTACCCAACCAGGTACACATATTCATAGTACTGGCGATGGATCTAGTGTTGATTGTGACGATCAAGCCGGAGGATCTTACTCAACTTCTTATTCAATGTCTTCATCATCGTCAGCGTCCTCTACAGGTGGTGGAATGGGTGGAAATCATTATAGTATAAAAGGAAGACCTGGTTCTACTTATTCCATTCATCAACCCATAGGAACAGGAAATCAGTACAGAACACCTGTTGGTTCTACTTATGCCATTGGGACGGATAGCAACAAACATTTGATGCGGGCCTATTCAGGCCTACCGGCCCACAATTTGTAAGTATTATGGGGTACGGAGGACATTTTAGAAAATAAACACGAATTAATTATAGAAAATTAGGAAAAAATAATATTTTAAAATTATACAAATTACATTCTCTATAAAAAAGTATATATTTACAGAATAAGCCATTTTTTGTAGCATGTAGCTAGTTTCTGCAATTTTATAAATTCATCTGCATACAGATTAATAAGCGTATCCTTTTCTATGGCCATTAACATAAAATAATCTAAATTATTATTAGATACAGTACTTCACGGTTTTTAATAAAGTTTAATGTTGAAAAACTTCTTTCACAACCAACTTACGTGAAAGATAGTGTCAACATATATTTATGTGTACGTGTATACAATGCTCGCGTCCAGCCGAGTTAGCGCGAGTCTATAGTGAAAATGATTAGGCAGAAGACGCACATCATCAACCTGAATAAACCTTATAAAATGAAATAAAACTTGTAGAAATTATTCGGTGTTATTTATTTTTAAAGAAGAAGAAAAAAGTACTAGTATTAAGTAATGTATATATTAATGATATTTACAACTATTTTTAAGTCAATCGTTATTCCTTTTACGGAATATAATATCATTTGAAACAATGCTAGTAATTATTTGAAATAATTGTCTATTTTCGTACCATACGTTGGCACTACTAAGAATGTCTGTTGTGTCAAATAATTTTACATTCCATAAAAGGAATAAGGATTGACTTAGAAATAATTGTAAATTAATTAATATATACGTTTCTAACAACCAATAATTTCTACAAGTTATATTTCTTTTTATAAGGTTTTCTTCAGGTTGATGATTAATTGAACGGTTCGCTAGAATCTAGCCCTGATACAGCTCTAGAAGAAATAGCTAGCGAGAAATATTTCGCTAAAACATCTAGCGAACTTGTGAGCAGCTGCATGCGTCATGTTTGGTTGCAACGAATGTCATTTTCTAACAAATTTACTACCTGGTTAATAATATTTTTTCTGGTGCATCTTTTAGCAGTTCAAATAATAATTTTCATTTCAAACTAGGTCTGCGAGTTTTCAATACTGTACAAATAGAACTGTCAGTTATTTTCTTAATGAATACCGTTCAGTACGCATCTAGCGCTAGATAACTAAAGAAAATAAATTACACAACGGGAATGCTGACGGCGAAATAGTGTAAATATGGCGCCACGTTACTAAGGCACTTTCTAAAATTATGTAAAAAAAACAAATGCACGTAACACAGCTTGTGCTAGCACAAACTGCTGGAATATTTAAAAAAATCATGTTTGTCCTTGTCAATTTTGGTTAGGTTATGTTTTCATTTCTTTGTTTGATATACCGATGTATGAAAAGTGATTATTTTTTCCTATAAATATTTCCAACTTATTAAATATTGTTCTATAATTTCTTTAGTAAAATTGACACATAATTCAGTATCTCCGTGTACATCCTTATATAAATTACTAGGAAATTCGTCGTTGTGTCCAATAGCATTGAAATTACTTAGAAAAAAAAAACAATATTTATTCGCTTATGATTAAAAAGATATTAAACATATCTATTAGTATTTGCTTGTTACCAAGTAGACTAACTACTTAACTTTTTAATTCCTTTTTAACTTCCCTGTATCATACATTTTTAAAGTGTGGTTAAATTATCCCCAACGAACCCCAAATACTAGCTGTCAGTGTCACAACCACTGCTTTCATGTTTCACGCGGTCAAAGTGCTTTAGTTATCTGCTGCCATCTTTGATTATCTTTGCCCATCATCTCCCATGAACACCGGCCCACCGGCCATTTACCCGAACTGCCATATGGCCAGTCCGCCCCTGTATAGAAAGCAGCTCTTATTACAAAACGTAATATTAATTGTAGTATAATTCAATAAACTGTAGCGATTAGGTTAAGTTTAATTATTCTTTAAGGAAACATCCGGTTATCATTAAAATAATGTAGAAATAATATTTATTTCTTTTGCTAAATATATTGTATTCTATAAATAACAATAAAAATATTCTTATTTTATAATAGTTATTCATTGATCACTCATTTACCTTCCAAGAGATTGTCATTACAGTTAGGAATTACCAAAGGAATGACGTATTTCCTAACCTCTAAAAGGTTAGAAATCTACATATTACAGTCCGCCTGACAGTTGGGTTAAGATGCGCAATGGCTCAAAGACTGTGATGGGGTGTGAAATATGGAACGGAGCTCATTGTGTCCTAACTTTGATGCAGTCAAGATCGGAATGTTCATTAATTTTCAATTCTGCACCAATATGTAGTAAATAGCGTGCTGGTAAGTTTGTATTTATATTTGTAAAGGAACAAAATTTATATTTAACAATAAGTTATATATCGGAGTGTATTACTTGCGCGTACTATCTATCTCTTTCCCCCCACGAATACTTTCTCTCTCTGAGCACATCAGCGGGGACTGTCACGTAAGAATAGACTATAATGATTGTAATTTTTTTTTCAATGATTTACACACATACAATTTTCTATGTAATACGGATCGTAATCAATTATTATGGTGCAGAATGACTGGTAGATTCAACTGATTAAGGGAGATTAGGGAGCAGATTTAACTCTGTCAATAGGGGATTACAGCTCAATCGAATTAGTGTGCCTGAGTGTATGGTCGCGAATCTGGGGATACAGGTTCGATCCCGACCGACGTTAAAAAACAAAATTACGTCGAATTTTAATGGCACAAAATTGGCCCCTGTGGTGCACTCTCCACGCCTGCAATGAGTGCCCGTGAGGTGACACCTGGTAAGCGTCCGCACGGTACAAATATTTCATCATTACTCATATCTGTGTATAAAGCAGATTTTATAACTATTGACAGTGACATTTATCTGTCAGTTACATAAATTTGAGAGCTGAACTGTGTAAGCAAGGAGTTGTGTTTAAAGCGTGGGCACCGGATTTTAATTATAGATAATTTTATAAATTTATACATAAAATACACCAGCATTGAGTGCCCGTGAGGTGACGCCTGGTAAACGCCCGCACGGTACAAATATTCCATCATTACCGATATCTGTGTATGAAGCAGATTGGCACACCCAGCAATGGGTAATATGCCGTGATGAAATATTTATTTTTATTTTTTGAATACATAGATAAAGTATTAATGCAAACCTGTAGTAAATTTAATAATCTTTAATTTTTATAATAACAAATCTCGAAAAAATAACAGTTAAATGTATTTTGTGCCATTTCCGGTTATCTGATTTACATCAAAATCTAATGGCTTCTTAGAATAAGGTAGAAATATGAGGTTTCAAAATATTCTGAACGATATATTTGAGTTGGAGCGTAAAGAGGATCCATACACACATATATCATCTCTAAAATGTTAAAATTGTATTCTAGGGACCTTAAAACGTGGTTATTAACCAAAATCTCGATATACGATTTTTAGCACGATCCCTATATCTCCCTTGCCAAGGGCAGCGGGAGGTAAAAAATAATTTTTAATGAACACCTTTACTGTAATACTGTTATGCTGGTTGCAAATATTTCATTACATGTAAAATGTGATGTAAAAGTTTTTTAAAAAATAATTGAAACACTATAATTATTCAACAGTACTTTTGAGTAAAACATGAAACACTTCTCACAACTCACGATAACGATGCACAAATAATAATTTATTTGCTACTTATTTTCCGTAATCATTGTTGATTATTTTGAGAATACTATGTAGAAAAGTCATTTTTTAATAATCATAATAAGAAAATACAACTTACCTCTGGCAAAAACTGAAAATATCGAACAAAACTTTGCTGTTGAGAAGGATCTGCAAAATATTTCTAAGGTTAGAATTATAAGTTTTACTAAAAACAAAAGTACTTACCTAAATTTAATGCGCGTAATGGTTCCACAGCCGTCATTTTATCAGTGTGAAGTTTAAATAAGAAAAATCACAGTTTATCAAGAACAATTAAGAGCTAAAAATGAATAGCTTTGGCAGATGTTTAATAACAATGGTGAATAGACAAATGAGCGGCAAAATTTGTGCATGTGGAGACCTCTTACAGGATGTACAAATACGAATTCATATTTGTGAAAATCCATGAGGTAATAGACCCGTTTAGTGTGACGTCCAAAAATAACTTACGAGACTAACAGGTACTAATAAAAATTACGATTCTTCCATCTATGCCTATTAAAGAGCTTACAATTTTAAGAAAGAAAAAATATCCCACTACTATTTTCGCGGTCAATTTTAAATAACATAGCAACGGTTACCAAGGCGGCAGCCATTTCTTTTGTTTGCAAACCTGGCCTACGTCATCACTAAACGGGTCTATTTTAAATAATGAAAAGAAAATCAATAATGTATATTAAAAAATCATTTATTAAAGAAAACAGTAGAGTTTTAAAAATTACATTACATTAAGATATTTATGTAGATGAAGATATTTACAAATGTAAATCTGTAACTTACATACTAAATATAACTTAATACATTATAAACAATCTGAGGTACCTACTATCCTGCCTTCTGGTGAATTATCCTGATTATCTGAGGTTAAAGAATTTTTTATATAGATATGGAGAACTACATGTTATTCTACAACAGTGCTGAGTTCTGTAAAATCTTGTAATTGATCCGGTATAAAATATAAGTGAATTGTACCCGAGTAACGATACATTCATCAACTGTAAATATAAACAAAATCTGGACTTATAACGGAGGTAGCCCAATACCAAACATTCATATAACAAGTAAACCGAGAAAACAATCACGCAACAAAGTCTAATGGTCTGTTAAAACCACCTTTACGATTCATGTACTGTCTGTATTTACGTTTAAGGATAACATGAACAGCACCTACATCGTTTCCTTCCACTTTCTTACCCTTCGTGGTATCGAAATTACAAAAGCCCATCATTCTCAGCATTTCTTGTTCGTCGGCGCTTTTTCCCTCCAGATCTGCGGCAGTGACAGGTGGACGTTCAACAACTGGAAGCTTGGTTTTACTTCTGTCTCGATCACGTTCAAATGATCTTGATCTCGACCTAGAGAAGGATCGTCTTCTACGATGTTCTCTTTCACTAGAATGTCGTCTTCTTTCACGAGATCTGTCTCTAGACCTTCTTCTTCGTCGTTCACGAAGTCTTTCCCTATCTCTATCACGGTCACGAATTTCCCTATCCCTGTCTCTTTCTCTTCTTCGAGATGGAGAACCTGAACGGCTTCTTCCCATTCCTAAATGCATGTAGGGGTTGAAATTAAAAAATCTACACGAGAACGAAACATGGAGAAAAAATATGTCAGAAAAATGGTTCAAGTGTAAAATATATTATAAACTTACCTTTGGAATATATAGATTTGATGAACTATTGATATAAATTTTTTATTTTTCTGTCCGAAATTGACATTAAAAACGTTTTTATGTCGTTCTTTTTGGTTATTTTTTCTCAGTGTTGACATATTATCCAATATAAAACTTCCTGTTTTTCTAACTTTTTTTTCAAAAATCTTTCGTATATAATTGATGTAATTATAAAGCAACATCAATAAATGTCGAAAGATGGTCAAAATCTTAGTGACATAAGACAATAGTCTTAGAAAGATTAAAAATAAATGATATTTTTTTGAACTCAGCAGTTAGGGTTATTTTCTGTTGAGTGGTATCCCTGGTAGTAGTTCACATAAATTCCGTCAGGTAACTGTAACGCTGGCTGAGTAAAACCAGTAAATCCTCGTGCAGGAAGTTTCAAAGGAAAATAGCCAGTAGATACGTATTCTTTAAAGTTTATATTGCCGTGCTATACAATTGATGCGTGCGCAACTCCGCAGATAAAATTTGTCCTAGGTACATGAATGACGCTATCGAATTTAGTGAAATAAGCAAAGTAATACATATTTGGCAGTGCACATCTAAAAAATTACAGTAAATAAAGGACATATTTTAAAAGTCACGCAAGATAGTAGTTATTTAGTGACCGGTAAAAGTATAATTTATTGATTTTTGTAAATGTTGTCTTGATGGGGCGTATGCTTTGCTAACAACGGCGGTCTGATATCTGGTGCGACGGTGTGCTTGCCAGTGCAGAGAAAGTGTTGAGTGTGGTGCTGTTACACGGTGGGATACGAACAAGGTATTTATAATTTTTATTAAATGTTCTTTTAATCTATATTTAATATGTAAATTACTTCTTTACAAAAGATAATTCATTACAAATGGTCAATTTTTATTAGGGGTGTGTCCTAACTTTTTTTATAACCAAAAGCCGGATTGAAATCGTGCCGGGAATGTTTAATTTGTCTCACTGAATATATAAAAAAGTTAAGATAAAGGAGTATTATTTGAAAAATTCATATTAGTGCAGAGGATTTAAACTGTAATCCTATTTTTACTTTTTCTAATTAGAAATTAACAGATTGTTTAGTAAAATAGCCGGGAGATACATATTTTGCAATCATATACCATAAATTAATATTATTTAAGATGGAAATCAGGACAGAATGTCATTTATTTATTGGTATTAATAAAGTGCTAAAAGTTGAAAAATTTAATTGCAAATTAGAGCGCCATATTCGATGAAGTCATAGCCTAAAATTTTGCCAGAAAGCTTATCTATTCCTTGACCTTCGGCATTATAAAATTATATTGTCAATTTATATATTATTTATAAATCTTTTCTGTTTCAATGTTGGTATTATGCATCGAACTTTATTTTTAATATTTGTTTATTCACTAGAGTAATTTTATGTATTTGTAAAGGCATAATGAGGATATTTAAACGACATAAATCGGTGATTGCAATAATAAAATGTTTTCTCTTTCGATTGTTGAATTTCGAGGTTTAGTGTTCACCGTTACATAAAGCTAAGCATCCGGCAGAGAGAGACGTGTGTTCCACTGAGAATATCAATTTATTATTCAGTCTGCTTGGAGCTTTCGACTTGGTAGTGTCTCTAGTTATGTATTGTGTCAGTAAATCAATTTGCAAATAATGTTCAAATAGTGCCCAATTTGTGATTGAAGTGATTCTTCATTGTTTTATTGGATCCAATTGTTCGTTGTGGTTTTGTTTTACAGAGGATTTGACGTAAGTTTTTTTAGGTTATAGGATAGAAGAATCAGTTGTTTAAACATTTATGAATTAATTTTGTTGACATTATTAGAGCAATTAATATATATTAGCTATATATCAGAATTTAATTTAAAATATGCGCGCATAAATTTAAATAATTATTCCAAACATTTCAATCTAGTTATCATACCTGTTATTAATGCTCGTATATTATTAATGTTTATTGCGAATAAAATTATACGAAAACAATTTTTAATTTATTTGACGGCAATTAAAATTTATAAATAAAATGAGTTTGCACATTTATTTGAATAAAAGATAATCCATATCTTAATAAAACCTGAAATAATTTGGACAAATGAATGATTGATAAAAAATATAATTTATATTTTGAGGATATTGACTTTTCATTCACATATGTTATTCTTTTTATTTTCCGCATTCAGTTTCAGACTGAAAGTAATGTACGCTATTTATGAAAACGGAGATTTTTACTGACTCAGTGATATTTTTAGATGGAGACGTCTTTTGTAAATATTTAACTTTCTTTTATACTCTACCAGTCTTATTAGAATTTTGTTTATCACAAGAATACGCAGTACAATTTTCTTTTAAATGAGCAAAACTTGCACTTGTAGTAATTACAATTGATTATAAAAAACAAATAATATATTTTGAAATGATTAATGATGATTTTATTAATTTTTCATAACTAGTAAATGTACATTTAGATTGGTGCAATTAGGTAATATATTTTTTTATACGAATTTTTAATGTATTTTTGGTAATCTGATGAATCTAAAGTTAAAATTAGATACGCATCTTTCCAACCATTGCTTTGTCCTTGACAAATATGAGTTATAAGGTAATTAATGGGGTACATTTAGGCTAGAAACTGTAAAAAATTGAGGTGATTTACTGAAACATAGATTTTGACGAGTCACGAAAGGTGTCAAACGATATTTTATTATTATCTGTTATCTTGTTCTTTTAGAAATCTTGTTAGTTAATACTTTTGGAATTTTTATCGTAAAAGGCGCCATATTTTTCGGAAAATTTAATTAGTTTTAAGCTATTAGGCGAGCTCTAGGAAAGTCTTAATCAGTTATTTTACTCCCACTAAAATTTTTAAATTAGATTGTATTATTTATTATACTAGTGTGAAAGAATGAAATGTTAAAGATTATGTCAAATGTTTTTTTATGAAACAATATTTCGAATAAAATTTGTTTATATTTTTAAAGTTTTCGTCATTCACCGCTAATGTTACTAATGTCACTAATGTTATAACTGTAGAAAGGTTGTTGTACAAGTTTGTAAACATTTATGTTATGTAATATATTTAGAACTTTCTAATTAATTAAAAACATATATGTACGGAAATATGGTTGAAAAAATGGATTTTAAGATGTGGATATGATTTTTACGATGCGATGATCTATATATCATTGCACATAAATAAATAAATATATCATCAATCTGCTTTGTATACAGATTTCGGTAATGATGATGATATATTTGTACTGTGCGTGTGTTTACCAGGGGTCACCTCGCGGGCACTCATTGCTGGCGTGGAGAGTGCACCACAGTGGTCAATTTTTGTGCCATTTAAAATTCGAAATATTTGGCGTCAGTCGGGATCGAACCCGGTTCCCCAAATTAGCGATCAGACACTCAGGCATGCGGCTATGAGACCCCATAACCTAACCTAATAAATCTATCCCATCCCAAGTAATCCAACAGCCGATTTTAGTGTCAATTGATCTACTTATACCCGTGCCTTTGTCCCCGAAGAAGTAGGTATATTATATGCCTTATTCACAAAGGGTATCATTAGGAGAATTAAACCTACTTTGAGGGTAGGTATCTCTTTATAAAGTTGAACGGCTCTAAAAGAATTTCTTTGACATTCATTGTGCCTGAGTGTCTAGTTACGAATCTGAGGAACCGGGTTCAATCCCGACTGACGCCAAATATTTCGAACTTGAAACAGCACAAAATTGATCCCTGTGGTGCATTCTTCATGTCAACAATGAGTGCCCGTGAGGTAACGCCTGGTAAACGCCCATTCGGTACAAATATGTCATCATCATTACCGAAATCTGTAGAAAGCAAACTGGCACACCCAGCAATGGGTAATATGCCGTGATGATGCATTTTTTTATCAACCATTTCTTCATTTGTGTAACGTATTTGAGCCATAATTATTTAAAAGAAAAATTATTGTTTCTGTCACATTAAATAACAAAACTAATTTAGGTAAATACTTTTCTTTTGTTTAAAAGTAATAGAATTGTTTTCATAGCTTGCTGTTTTATTTTGCATGGAATTTTATTTATAAAATATATAGTCGCCATTTTGAAATGGTTGAAGTAAAACTATGATACTTTGGTATCATTGTGAAGGTAATTTTATGTACATTCTGAAAAAAAAAATATAAACATATCGATTCCCTATATGCTAGATTTAAAGTTGTACCCATTTCCGCCAAAACCGTAAGTGATACGAAATTCTTACTACGATTATCTTACGACCCCTTTTGTCTAATTAAATTTTGCTTATTAACATTTTCTTGTATCTCAAAATAAATGAAATATTCTTGGTGCTGGACTTCTACCGATCACCCTGTATATGTGAGTATGGCTATAACAAATTTATTTTAGTTTTATATTTTTGCGTCTAAACATAACAGAACCTAACGCACAAAACACAGATCGTTGTACTAGGTTATTAGGTAAGAAAAAATAGAAAAAAATCTATCTGTAAAACAAGAGATTTATTTTGTTTATATTATTGATAAATTGAAATAAATTTTGTTAAATATTTACGCACTTATAATGATTTATAACTAATTTAATTTTGAATTAAGTGTTTCTGAAATTAAATTTATTAATACAGTATATTCATTAATATGGAAAACTTTATATAGGTCCACAGTGGAATGGAATTTTAGAATTACTATAGTGAATATGATTAGGCAGAAGACCCCCGTCATCAACTAGAAAAAAAACCTTATAAAATGAAATATAACTTGTAGAAATTTTTGGGTGTTATTTATTTTTTGAAGAATAAGACTAGTATTAATAATGTATATATTAATGATATTTACAATTATTTCTAAGTCAATCGTTATTTTTACGGAAAATGAAATTATTTGAAATAATTGCAGTTTATTTTCGTAACATACGTTGGCACTACTGAGAATGACCATGTTGAAATAATTGTAAATTCATTTATATATACGTTTCTTTAATTCTAGTATATTGTTTTCTTATTTTTTAAAAATTAATAACTAATAAAAGTTATATTTCTTCAAATATTGAAATCATAATTATATGTCTCTTATTTTGCCCCTTAAATTAGGTTTTAAAAAAGTATTCTACTTCTATTATCCCACTGTGTATAAAGCTTGCCAGCTTCTTAGAAGTCAAAAACTCGATAGAAGTGGAGCAGTTTACAGTAATATCGATTGTAGGGTCAGTTGGCAAGGATCAGTTATAACGAAACTTATCTTTGGGTGGGGCTAGAAGTAAAACGAATGAACATATTGTAATTATTTCTAAAATTCTCAAACGATAACAACCCAATTAATGACTTTCAGTTAGTACGAGTTTTCATTGCACTATCTTATCTTTAATATATGTAAGACCCGCATTATTGTACATATGTATTTTATATTTCCGACCAACCATATAATTCTACGAATTACACTGCTGTAGTCTATAAAAAAACTTTTAAATACCACTAGATAGTTGATTAAAAGTAAATTAACTTTACCCTGAAATATTTTAACTTGGAGTCCTTAGTCTGCTGATAATTACACACGTTACATTGGCTGTTGCGTCTGATTACACTTAGTACGGCATTGGGTGCCGGTGCTTATGACGTCACTCATTGTAGGTAATCATGGTGTGAACTGTGCCGTCGAGGTCACAGGTAACTGTCATCGTCATCACGCTGTCTCTCTCGCACGTTTCCTCAGCAGGGGGAGAATAACATTTCTACAGATTCATTTTGTACTGTTTTGCGAAATACAATTCAGTTGATGTCAGTTTTTTCACTTATTTATGTTGCATAAAGCATATTTGGTATAATGGGTACGCGGCTCAGTACTCGATAAATTTTTCCAGTTGGGTACTGGGTTACACTTGACCGGGACTGAGTATCCGGTGTTTTCTATAGTGATGGAAATACAAACATAACAAAAAATGACAGTCACTTTCATATGATTTTTTGTTTTTGAGCTATTATTAGTTATTAGTATAAGTTTCAACATAATTGTGTACGTTAATAATGTCCCCAATATTTGATAGATATTTAATTTAATTATTAATAATTTGGCGTATCTTCCAAATAGTCAAGGAAAGGAAAACACTTTAATGTATATTATACGTTAAATAATAACAAAACTCAAAATATTATCTTTAGTTCTAATCGAAAAGTGACACATGATAAACCTGTTAAAATCTTCGATTATTAATCATATCACGAGTTTATATTTAATGAGAGTATAATGAATTTTTGTGTGTGCTGCTAACCTAACTGTTGATATACATATTCATATTGTATTAAAAAATAGTACTTACAAGTTTTATTTAATACTATAAATAAAAATAAGGTGATAATTTCTTTGTTTTTTATCATCGCTGTAATAGACATGTAACTAGAGAGATTCTGAATGTTGATTGGCGAAAAAACATGCCACGTGACTAACGAATTATATTCTCGCTAGTATATGCTCGAGTACATATTTTCAGTTGCCACCAACCACCATGTGGTTCTCTGAAAATTACAGTGGTGTCCTCCACTATTTTTTTATTTTTTAAATGAAAGTTCGTTTAATTTTGAAGCCATTAGTATTAAAAAGTCAATTTTTTTTTTAATTTAACTGCATTTGATTTTTAACGACACCTATCATTCTCGCACCTATTTAGTAGTAGAATACGCGGAAAGATAGCAATAGTGTGACGTCACAGTGACATTTCATATATCGCGAAAAGTAATTATTAAAAAATGTATATTTATTATTTATTGACTATAATATTTTTAAGTATAAAGTGTACATTTTATAATTTTTTTCTATAGCAGATTTTAAAGTGTGCATTGTTCAACTCAAAATAGTTGACTAAGTGACCGGAATGGACTTTAACAGTAGGGGTAGATAAAGAACTTTATCCACAACTGTCAAATAATATACCCATAATTCAACCTTTTTTATCAATTAATGGCCTTCGTTACTGTTGCTAATTGAATAATATTGACAGGTCGATGGAATAATATTATTCAATCGTTATGTCAAATTCAAATCTTACCTTTCAAAAAGTACAAACAAATTACTTTTAATACGTAGTTTTTCCACATAAAAAGCCAAAATTATACTAGTTTTGTTATTTTTTATAGTTTTATTTTCTACTTAAGCTTAAAATGTAGCCGAATAGTCAGTTTAAATTTGTCTGCTAAATGTCAAATTACTTCATAATTTTGTTATAACAAATACCTAGCGATCAACGCTAACTATGTTTATGTTTGTAAACAAACAATTTTCTAAAAGTTGTTAGGTTATTCCTGATTTTATAATAGAACATTATATTATTATTTGACATTTGTGGATAAAGTATAGTATTCTATTCGCATGTAATGGCTATTACTCACTCGAATGATTTACATCACTCGCCTTCGGGCTCGTGATGCAAACTTCATTCTCATGAGTAATAGCATACATTACATGCTCATTGAATAATATACTATTAATTTTTATTTAAATAAAAATACATTATAAATTTTGGTGATTCATATTAAATATAATTTCAATTTTACAATTAATGTTACCAGAAACATCTATTCTATGAACAGATCCACAACTTGTATTTTGCTGTACGCAGATGTATTGGTCATATTTTAAAAATATAATGCCATCATCAGGTTCAAAGATTTTTGATTTTTTGGACTTGTACCCATCAGTTAATTTCTTCATCAATGTGATCAGTTTGCTGTATCTGTAAATATCCGATGATCTAATTTGACAAGGCCTAATTACTTACTTTGTCACAATTTTCATTCACAACAACGTACACTTGAGCATCGAGTAATAAGACCATAATGTTGATGGCTTACCTTTCTTTGATTTCTCAGAAAAATATACTAGAAGCACCTTTTCATTCACGCTATTTATATTCTTCGTGCTTTTCCATTTTTGAAACCACTCGTATTCTTTTTGATATGTTTTTCGTGATTTTTGAGGCAATAATTTATCTAATGCATCTGATGCATCTTCTTCGACATCAGATGGGAGTTTATCTTCTTGAAATTCCGTTTCTTACCTTTTTTGTACACAAAATCACGCAAAAACATTATAACACTACTGAAATTTTAAAATTGTTCTTAAGTAATTTAATTTATAATCGGTTTTATATTATTTATTATTATCGATTCGCGAAAAATTATTAAACTTTCCACTCGTCGATAAAATATAATTTTATCCTTTTATCGTCTTGTATAAAAAATATCTATTTTGTTATGGTGGAGGACCCCATTTCAGTTAAATGAATGGAACTTCTTATGTGCCTTTGCGATCATTTCACACTACTTTTGTTTACAAAAAAAAAATCATAATTTACTAGACAGGTCTATTTTTTTTTTCAAATAATGTAAAAAATAATAATCAAATAGCCGTGGTCCACAGTCAAGGAATCATGGACAAGTAAGGAAATTTAGTATTGCCTGTAAAAGTCATTAAATATTTTTTTGTAATTCGTCCCACTTTACTTATTAACATGTTTTATGTTGTTTTTAACTTTAATGACCAGTTTCACAGCTTATAGTTAATGTCTTAACTACAGGTTAACAAAAAACTGCGTATCGAAATTTTGACATTAATAATTAACAACTCATTTGACATTTCGTTTCGATACGATATTGCCAATTTAACAAACGGTTAAAATATAAACGATAACTACTCGTATTTATATTTGCAAAGAATAAGATATTGTAAAAGCATATAGTACTTCACAAAGGTATATTATTGTAGGTTAATTTAATAAAAAAAAATTCAACAATATTTACAACATTTTCTACACCGACAAACAATTATTATTAATATGTGGATATTATTCAGCATCAAGTATAATTAAAATAAATATTCTGTACTGACTACCTATAATGCAAACGTACAATTAAAGAAACAATTGTTTAATGCTCATAAAAATTAATAATTAATTGCTTGAGATTATAAAGAATTATTTGGAATGTTACTCAGCCAGGAATTCAAAGTATGTAATTCAGAACTAGCTTAATATTAATGTAGGTTGTACTTATTTATTACACATTCTTTTCCTCATTTTTACATCTTCTATGTATTTATCGCCATATTTATTGTACACTAATAAAAATTTAAAATTTCAATCCACCCCTGTATACGTCACTAGCTTTGAATGCTTTAGAATCTCCCAATTGCGGAATTTGTTACAATGATAAGGATGTTGCACGGATTAAGGATTTTAACTGTACTAATAGGAGTCGGTCATGGAAGGAGTACAACGGTACTTGTAGCCTTGACTCTACACCAGAGATGTCATGCCACAAATCAGGAATTATATTTATTATTATCTTCACATTTTTTTATTAAAAAACTCAATGTAGTTTATTTTATTTAACGTGTTATTTTATTAAAGATAGTTTAGCGAGTAAAATACATGACATATATTTCATATCCCTTTTGACGTTTCTCTTAATTTTCTACATGAATATACACTAAACCGGAAGTTGGATGACAGCAATAGATGATCCGATAAGTGATATTTATATTTAATTATCCTTATGGGGTGGGAGAAATTTTACCCTTAGCACTATAAGATATTTTGGTATCACAACGAGTATAACTGACTAAAAATTCATCAATAAATTCAATTAAACGAGCAATTGTGGTTGCAATTATGTATCATCCAGACCACCATCTTTCATAAAATACAGTTCTTACATTTCCTGTAGATTTTTTAAAGATCAAAGACAAAGACCATCTTTCATAAAAAAATGATTTATGAATACAAATCCATCACTGTAGAAATTTTTATTTCTAAATATCACTTACAGATTTCGACACCAAACTACATTATAAACTAATAAGAACTCTGATCACTGTACTACATAATCACCATCTGTAAACGGTAAGTTGAAAACTACGATAAAGCACGATTGGTCACTGGTTATTGGCGTAATAAGATGTATGTGCTTTCAATTTGCGGTTATTTTCAACATACATAAAATCTATTTACAGCACTCAATATTTTGCATATGGCTCACAATATTTCACCTTGACCAATAAATTTTTCTCAAAAAGAAGACGTTATCACGTCGATAAAACTTGCAATGAAGGTTGACACACGAGTACATTATTTAGCTGTATAGTATTGGTTGGTATATATCTATTGACGTTCTTGTCAGGTTTTCGAAGAAAAATTGATTAAAAATTAAGAATAGAAAAATTATTTTTAAATAAATCTGATGTAGCCAGCACATTACCTTGCGTTAATTATACGTATTTTGTACAAATTCCACCCAAAAAATTCTTACAACCGATTCTATATTTCCAGTAAAATCATTTCACAAAGATATTTTATTTGACATTGACATCTGTCAGTAATATTTGAATATTTTGTTTCCATGGTGCAGCTTTTAGCACCATATGTTGCACGATATTTCTTAATTCTTTATAATTTTTTATCTCTAAATTCATGGAATATGAAGAAAAAAATGTAATTAAATTTAATAGACAGTAAAATATTCTTTAATATTTATAATAATATAAAATATCAAAAAATAAATAATAAAGTTTTTTCAAGAAAAACTGTTAAACTCTTCAAATTCGGGTACTTACGGTTAACTCTACATATGGACATACGAAAAAGGAATATGAAAGAATTATAAAATATAAATATATCATTACGGCATATTACCCATTATTGGGTGTGCCAAACTGCTTTGTACACAGATATCGGTAATGATGAAATATGTGTACCGTGGGAGCGCTTATCAGACGTCATCTCACGGGAACTCATTGCTGGCGTGGAGAGTGCACCACAGGGGTCAATTTTGTGCCATTAAAATTCGAAGTAATTTTTGGCGTCGGTCGGGATCGAACCCGGGTCCCCAGATTCGTGAAATATTTGTTACATACATACATCGTAAAAATAGTAAAATCGTATTTTAGGGACCTAAATCGTGCTTATTTATTAAAAACGCCATAGAATTTTTCACCAAAGACAATACTTTCCTTACTTAAAAGGTGACGGAAGGTAAAAATGGAAAATTATTTTCCATTTTTTTAAATAATTTTTCTACTCTAAATATTTAGAATTGAAACAACAAAAGCAGAAATGATTTTAACCCTGGATTTATGGAACAGGAATTAAACACCCATATTTAATGAAACTAAAGACGGAACAATATTTAACACCTCGATAAATGATAATGAATCTTTAGTAAAAAAAAATACCAACACAAATATGAAAGATAGATGGTTAATACTTTTTTAAATATATAGCAATTTTGTAGAGATTAGCATCCTTATCAGCATTTGCGTTGGCAATCGTCCTGCAGATATTTCATCAATGATAGTATAATCAATCACCACAACTCTTTCTTGTTAATCAACTATGTATATCTTTAGTTGTTTAGTTGGCAAGAATTTTAAAATGTTATTCCTATAACTTAACGCTTGGAAAATTCGGGCCACGGTTTGTGCGTTAGGTTAGCTTATTGTTGATATATTTAGTTAGAGAAATATACAAGTTAAGTAGGCTGTTTCACAACCCACGTTCGGGTTTTCTATTATTTTACACGTTTTGGGCGCTTCTAATATTATTGGGATATTTTTCAAAATGATCCCGCGTTTGGGACAGTAGCCACTTCCTGTCGTATATTATATTAAAATGTACTGTTACATACAATTATATACTAGTTTTTTCTCATAGGAAATATTCAACTTCCTATTGTACATACCTCCATAATTTTTTGACCATTTAATTCTTCCATCATTAAAAACACATAAATCTCTCTGTGTTCAAATTCCGTCCTGTAACACATGTAATACTTCTAAAAATTCTTCCATGTGTGCCCTAGCTGTGTTTATTGATTCTTGGCTTAGCGTGAACTCGGTTCTGTTGGTCATCGGATGATCTCATCTCACTCTTGTAAGACCGGTTCTCTTGTACGGTTCTTCAGAAGCATTCGAGGAGGAGGGAATACATGGGTTAGGATAGTGGATATGGCTAGAGTGTTGCAGTTTAGAACAAAATTACTTTTTCACGATTTTGTGCTGGTCATCACACCGCGAGGTTTTTGAGATTGTGACATGGAGTTAATTGGAATTTGCAAAAGATAAAAAGACTATTTTATGTAGGTGATGGTGAATGTGAGAGGTTATGAATTTGATATTTTTTGATTACTACAATTCCAAAAATTACAAGTTTTTCGTATTCCTCATTCTTACATTTAAATGAAGACTTGATTATAGATTTTGTTTACAATTGAACAACCGGAAGTATCTTAATTTGAAACTTTTAACGTTTTTCTTTAAAAAAACACAGTTAAATATCATTTTTAATGTTATTATAAATGTTACAGAATATTTTAGTACGACACAAAAAACTTTCTGTGTGGAATTTATATAAATACATAGAAATGACGGAAGGTCATTATCTGTCGAAATAATAATCGACAAACTATTATATCTCTTCCTCTGTTATTCACATGTGTAACAAAAGGAAAGATTATTAGGTCATTATTTTTCGAAGTAATAATTACTGCTGTGAGCATCCGACAAAACTTGGATCCGAGTACCCGGATTTCAAAATATCCGGTTCCTCGGGTATCCGATATTCGGATATTGAAGCGGATATCCGTAAATTTAATTCGGATATGGATCCGGATTCGATGTTTTGTTTACGGATCCGGAATCAAATTTTTATTTCGAATGTGAAGGCAAAGCCCTCTAAAATAGCCAGGTAGTTTGTGCAAATGTAAAGAAAAAGAATTTACACTTTTACGGAGTACTATTTAGCAAATGATGAATAAAAAAAAAGTATTATTACACATATAAAGTAACATATTAATATGACAAACTCATATTCGAATCCGGATTCAAGATGCGATACTCAGTTTCGGATCCAAAATCCAATACTCAGATTCGGATCAAAAATCCGATACTCAGATCTGGGTCCAAAATCCAATACTGAGATTTGGATCCGAGATCCGGATACTTTAAGATTCAATTATTCGGATATCTGGATATTTTTGCGTCCGAAACCGAAACTATCCGGTTACGGATCCCCACCACTAGTAATAATCGACAAATTATTGCATCTCTTTCTATTTGTTACAAATGTGTATAACGGATGAAGAGATATAATAGTATGTTGATTATTAGTTCGAAAGATAATGACGTAAAGAACACAACAAGAAAAATAAACTATAATATGCTGGTCACAACATATTTTTATACATATTTATTGGGATGATTTCTTCACGGAAAAGTCATGAACAATCTTTGAGTAATTAGTAAAGAAGCACTGCCGGAATATTCTGAAAGTCCTCATCAAAACGGACTTTATAATTATGACAGGTATAACAGTGTCTTTTGACCATTCAATTTTACAAACATCGTGTAATATTTATATTAACATTAACATTATTATTAAAAAATAATATTAAATTATTAAATTCATTAAAATTGAAAACTTAACATTACTTACCTTACTTTCAAGAAAGCCCAATAACACCCACAATAGATTTTTTGAACTTCCACTGGTCATGTTAGTCATCATTTGTTCGTATATTTGGGCGTGACTCATCTATTTACAAGATTTATTTGAATAATTTGTATTTGTCACATTGCTGATATTAATTTATTAAAATATTAATTTTACTTCTTTAAAAAGGTGTCATAGAATCATAAAAAAAATTATTGTATATTTTGCTAAATTTATTATCTTTGTTTTATTTACTAACAATAACAATAATTTTATCACACCACCAATTGTTCGCAGAACTCATTTGTGCAGTCAGCAGTAAATTGCAGTTCTAAGAATAGCTATATAAACATTAGTAAGAATAAACTTATTGAAACATCAACATCATGATATCGTTGGATAATCAAACGTAAAGTATCGATATCGCTAGCTCAGAGAAAAAGTGGCGATAGTAGCTATAAATTGTGAGAAAGCAAAGCACCTGGCGAAGCTGACCTTTGCTTTACGATTAAAAACATAAATCTATTTCCGACAAAGACTTCGCTTTACGATTGTGTAAAAGCACGAAGGTTCTAACCTTTTAAGCAAATTACATATTTATGTTGCTAATAATGATTTAAACGTGTTTTGTTTTACTATAACATATGGGTTCTGTTTTAGGTACTCAAATTAGTAAGCATTTGGTTTCGTTCAAATAAAATATAGAACAAGGATGAAATAGTATTGTAGCGCGCCCGAGCGCCGCCACTGGTAGAATATTCTCAAACGATGACGTAATTCCCGGCGGGGTAAAACCCATGCGCGTCTAGACTGGTTTAATTACATCCGGTGGGCTAATTCTTTGTATTTGATGTCATTGTCGCGTCAGAAGCAACGAGTAATGAACAATTGGTGATATAAATAAATAGTCTACGAGTGGTGAACATAAATAAATGTAGTGATATAAATATTGTTTAAATAAATAATCTTAGCGTTTAAGCATTTAAATAATATTCTTAGTCTTAAATTAGTGTTTATAATTATTTAATCATAGTGTTAGTTATTTTTATTATCTTTTAAATATGTGTCCTAATTATTTATCATTTAATAAACTTTTACTTTAATTGATATTTCTGTGATTTTTACATTTCACCCAAATAAATAAACGTTACAGTACGTATATTACATCAGAGGTGGGATATGTTTCATTACAGCTTATGTATAGTGTGAAATACCGCGCGAGGCTGTAATGATACTCCCACTGAGATATGTATACTATTTTATTCATAATAATATTGTTTTTAAATCAATAATTTTCAGAATTAATCATTGAGTTATATATAACCTTTAATTTTATTAATATTTTTTGACCGCTCTATTAAAATTTGTTTAGCCTAGTTTATCTATGACGATGTTGCTAGGCAACCCCTACATAAACATTTTCAACCCGTGGGGTTATTTTCCAACTAAGAGATTGTCATTGCAGTTAGGAATCGGACGTATTTCCCAACTTCTAAAATACTATTATAAGCCATTGTTGGGTGTGCCCATCTGCTTTGTACACAGATTTCGGTAGTGATGATGACATATTTGTACCGTGTGGACGTTTATCATGCGTCCCCGCACGGGCACTCATTGCTGGCGTGGACAGTACACCACAGGGGTCTATTGCGTGCCATTTAAAACTCGAAATATTTGGCGTCGGTCGGGATCAAATCCGGGTCCCCAGATTCGCGACCAGACACGCGGCCACGAGATCCAATTGTAAAATTCTTATAATTTGATTGCTCTTGCACATTTTTAAATAAAGCTAATATAAAATATACACCATGACGGCTTATTACCCATTTCTGGGTGTACCAATCTATTTCTCTTCTGACGATATATCAGTATCACTGAGCAAGGACATGAAGTTGAACCCGAATCTGAATCGAAAACCCGAATTAACCCGATTTTTTATGAACCTGAAACAAACCTTTATTTGTCAAGGTCAATAAACTTAACCGAATTTAAACCGTTTCAAATTTAGATTCGAGTCGATTTGCTAAATATAACATTAAAGATTGTGAATTCAAATTAAATTATTATGATTTTAAAACTAATAAATATTATCATCTTTTTGTACTAGTGCCGAAATTCGAACCCAAAACCGATGAACCATTATAATTTTCTTTTTCTTAAACCGAAACTGAATCTGAACCAACATTTATTTTTTGAACCTAAACCGAACCTGAACCATAAATATGTTTCGGTTCAGGTCCCTGCCGCTGAGGGCGTTTACTGGACGTCATCTAATTCCATGACTATTTCTACATCGGTGCAATGAGCCATTAGTGATTGTTTAAAATAAAGATGTAATATGTCATTGTTACGATTAAGAAAAATAGAGCCTAACGAAAGAACGTCGCGTTATTATTACAAAAACATTATGACGGAGTTCTTACGACATCGACTGGTGACATGTGGTTCCAGCAGGACGGAGAACCTGCCATATTGACTGCGCGAAAAACAATTGATTTATTACATCAACAGTTTCCAACATCTGAAATGTCGGCATCAGTTATTGGCCAGCAAGATCTTTTGATTTGACACCATGTGATTTCTTTTTGTTGAGTTTTGTGAAAACAAAGGTTTAGGCTAACAACTGTGACGATACTTACCTCGTCGCAGTATTGTTGTTTAGAAACAATCGGAGTCAACCTTAAACGATGTAATATCGTAAATGAATCGCAGCGTGCTAGAATTATAACTAGTCAGAGATTTGCAAAGAAATGTATGTTTGACTTACCTGTGTAATGTAAAACCATGACACCAAGCATGTACATTGTTGTATATTATTGTTATACTGTTTATTGGTTGTAGATAGGATTTGTTACACATGTATTTGATCGCTAGAACTGTCATTGTTTTGAGGTTATGTTCATCGTCGAGAATTGAGTGACTTGTGTCAATAGCATGGTCAATTCTTATTATTGTAAAATATTATTTTATAATATCTATTACAATGTTTTTAAATGTATTTTACGACAAACTGTGACTGCCTGAAATTATTATAATTTCTATTAAATTAGTTTTTGTTAAAGGAGAGTTCGCAGCGCCATTAGTCATATGTTAAAGTTTCTTCCCTCTGAAAAGTACGCGAGGTTTTTCCTGATGTACCAAATCTCGGGTATAAAAGACCGCACATCGTCCAGAGAGAGAGTTCTTCAGTTCGTCCGACTTGAACCTAGCAACTGGGTTCCGGGCGAGATCTTCAGCTCAGAGCAACTTGGTCGAGCTCTGAGAAGAACGCATGAGTCGTGGAGTTGTACCGCCGAATTTCTAAAGTCGAGTTTGGGTGGTTGAAATCCACCACTCGCCGAGTTAAACCGCCATCCGTATCTCCGATACCTTATGTAGATGAGTCCGTTTGAACTTTATTACATATTTTCATTTTTACTTACTGCCGTCAGAGACTGTGCTATTGCCGTATCGCGGGAGTACAGTCCCCTAGTAGTTTAAACACAGTCCGTCACAGTTTTCACAAAGGGTTTCATTCTTTATTTATTTATTTATTTATTTATGTTACATTTTAATTTTACATACGTTGAGAATAATAAACTAGTTGCTTAAGTTAACTACGTGCTTTTCTGAGACAAACCCTAACCCACCTCCGCAGATAGTTATCCAGCAATCCTCCCTCTCTTTCAGCATCCGCCTCCGAAGGCGCCCGTGCAATCCGAACCTTGCTGACAGAGATGAATACCACAATCAACCGGGCTATGCTATTACCGTCACACAATCCACTGACAGAGTCATGAGGTCATATGAATGATATTATTTTAGGAACATGTGTATTTTAAAAATTTAATATTCAATAAACATCGCATCGTTTGTATAATAGTTATTTGAATATCAAGGGTTGAAAGTAGCTCTTTGTAGACTGTGGGTAGAGATTGCAACTAGTTGAGAGCTGTAAAGAACAATAAAGTTTTATAGTTTACGTTTTAAATAATAAAAATTCAATTGCAACTACGTAACGCAATATTTTTACTTATTTTTCCCTTTATTGTGCTCTACTTTCGTGCAAAAGTTAAGTAGGTATGTAAATATGCAAACGTGTGATTGTTTCTTTGTATGCAAATGTGTTGAGGGATTGAAATATGGCGCGGATGACACAGAACACACGTTTGTGAGCTGTTGCCAGGTGACCTGTTTAAAATGGGGTCACCTGGAGATAGGTCAGGCGGATTCAAGCTGTGAATCGCTACACATTCATCTAACCATTAAATGACTTAATTATTAAACCTTCAACAAGGTAAATATTACAAAGGAAGTACGACAGAAAATGATAAAATAGCACATTTAGCAATTGTTCCATAATTTGCAATCAATGCCAACTTTGTTAGGAGCGTTTAAAACAAAAGATGTAATTGTTAGTGCAAAGGTGAAACAAATGAATTTGTTTATGAAATAATTATAAAGTTGTCGTTAATTGTAATGATCCGTTAAAATAATTTATAAATTGGTTCAGCTCAACAACATGTCAGCTATTATTGAAAGTAATAAAATTTAAATGCTGAATTAAAAATATATTTAGTACATTTATGTTGACGTTAAACTAAATTTAAGCAGGTACTTGTTCACAGTAGCAAAGAAAATAAAGCTAATTTTATAAACAAAAAGAAAATATTTTCCATTAAATTTAAAAGTTTATAATAGATAATACATATTCTACTATATATAATGATGAGGCGTCACCTCACGGGCACTCATTGCTGGTGTGGGGAGTGCACCACAGAGGTCAATTTTCTGCCATTTAAAATTCGAAATATTTACCGTCGATTTGGATAAAACCCGGTTCCGCAGATTCGCGACCAGACACTCAGGCACGCGGGCACGGGACCCCAACAAAAATTAAATTAAATGTAGAATGGCTATCAGCGCGCTCCTCACATCATTTATCGCGTCCCCATTCAGGGTGCACCCCCTTGGTGACAAGTAAATAATAGTATTTTATGTATCAAGGACGAAAAGTGAATCTTTAAGGTATGAGAAAATTGTTTACTTGTGAGTACCTTAAAGACACTTTTCGTCTGAGGTACATACATTATTTTATGTCGTACTGATTTCTAGTTATTAAATTATTAAAAGAAATATGCAGGAATTTGTAACAGTATAAGTTTTGTATAAGTAGGCTAAGTCGCAATTGTTTGAAAATCGTAGCAAAATTTTGACAGATTACCATTGAAATTCAATTTTTCTGGTGTAGTTAACATTCTTATTCTCTATAATGGGGTCATTTCACATATTGTCATTTTTTTTTTCTTGAAAGAATAGGTCAAATTAAATATGTAGGTGTATGTTTTACACTTTACAAGTCTTTAGAATCAGAGATATGATTTTTTAAAAGTTGTCTTTAATTTCAAATATTTGGACGCTGACGTCACGGCTATACGTCACGGCTTGTCGGATGCGGCAGCAGCTCTCTACCGGTTGTGTTTGGAACTATGATTGTTTGAGTTATCACTTGTCAGTTTGATTTTGTGACAGCATCATATTGTTAACGAAAAACATATTTCATACAACTTTTGGTATTTATTTTAATAAATGTAAATATACATACCTTTACTCTTAATTCTGCTGTCATCTGTCACAATTTTAGGTTAGCTTGTTTACAGCAGCAAACGGATATCACGTGGACCGTTGTGTGTGTGAGAGAGGAATGTCTTTGTGTGAGTAACAAGCCATGACGTCACGAATTTTACAACCGCGAAAGTTTATTAGCAAATTTATGAATGAAAAGTCGCATATTTCATGTTATTTTATATTAATATATTTATTAAATTAGACGGATTTCACGATTTTATAAAAAACGATTTTTTTTTAAATGACCCATTGATGAAAAATAAATTCTGTGATATTTTGGATGAAGAACAATTTAATGCCGCATAAATAAAGGATTCAGTATGAAGGTAAAATTTTAAAGTCAGAACTTTAAAATGATATTTTAAAGTTCTAGGACTTTAATGTTTCACTTTTAGTTTTACAAATCGTTAAAAAACGTTGTTTAGCAGTATGACATAAATTCATTTATTATCTCAAACTTCATTGTTTTATTTATTCATTATTCTGTTATTTTGCAAAATATAAAATTAAGTTCACCATAAATATACACATTTTTTTTGCTAAACTGAAAATAATTTCACTTGTTTCACATAAAATTGAATTCCAACATGTCAACGCTCCCAACTTGCTACATATTGCTTTATGTTTTGTGTATGTGAACAATAAAAACAGACAAAGAACATTAAAAAGTGTAGTCAATGGCCTCTGAACACTGGCGAAATTACACCGAATAGACCGCGAGCCATTGTATCATTACGAATATGAATGGTCTGCTGTCTATTGCGTGTCAAAATCCACTGTTCATCGCACAGAAAAAACGTGAAATGTCAGGGAAAGAATAGAAGAATTCACTTCCTAAATTGCCAAGCATAGGAACTGAGCAACGATTGTATATACAAAGAATGTTCTAGATCTAGATATCCAGTAAATATTTATTTTGTAATTATATGTTTGCATTGCGAATGTATGAGTAATATCAGAATGTAAATATTAAATAGCAATTTGTGTTATTGATACCAATATTTTCAATTACCTATATCAGTTACATTTACCAATATTGATAATAATGTACTACATTGTGGTAAATTATGCAGGAAAATACAGATTAATTTTCGAATAAATATTTTTGTTTTTCATGCAAATTCCGTTTAAATGATAGAATTTAGCCTTGCATTACGGAAAAAGCTAAATGCAATAACAGAAAATTAGAAAAATCAATTAACAAACTAACTAATTAATAATAATAATAATTTATTGCATATCAAGTGTTTACACTTAATACAATTGATATATACAGGTGACACTGAAAAACGGGCCACTCAAAATAACTTTTTTATTTAAAATTATTTTTTAATTCTCTTTGCATATTTGTAAACTAGGTTTAGGGGCTCACAAATCATGGTATTCGACATGATGGTATAGCGCGTCCGGTGTAACCGGAAATGACTCTAACTTTCATAATTCAAATGGAACAGCCTATATATTTTTATATATTTGGATTCTACGTAAAATTACGAATTCAACGATATGCTTGAAGTGAATATTTATTGAAGAAATAAATTACAAAAACGTAAGAGAAAATTATGAATAATTAACCTGGCAAGCCATATCAAGAAGGCTGTGATAACAAATTGATAATTTTTTTTAACAAAATATGAAATCTGACAAAAATAAATTACTTTTTAAACTTAAATTAACTTAAATATTACTTAATATTATCTCAACTGTTATCACAGATTGCCTGATATCATAGCCTAGCAGGTTAATGATGCATAATTTTTTACGCTATAGTTGAAAACAATACACGCTACTTCCCCAAGCCTTCTACTACAACTGACGTAAATGTCACTGTTGTTGTATCATCCAATTCGCAGTGTTGCTAACTTGTACATTATAAAATGACAACCCGGGACCCTAGGGTCGTAGGTTGGCAAAATTCCCCACTACACCACCGGGGTCGGTAACTTACAACAGACAGTGAAGAATAATAAAAGTGTGTACAAATTGCCTGAGTGCAATGAACGGTGTTTGAAATACCTAATTTTTACAGGTATTGTCTTTGGTCAAAAAATTCGATGGTGAGTTTTTAATGAATAAGCACGTTTTAGAGCCTACAATGCAAATTTACTGTTTTTACAATGATATCTGTATGTGTGTATTCCAAAAATTATAATTCTTTCATATTCATCTTTCGTACGTCCATATGAAGATCTGATTAGATTTTGGTTATGATTGGTTAACCGGAAGTACCATAATTTGAAGATTTTAACAGTTTTTCTTGAAAAAACGCTGTTAAATATAATTTTTTGGCCTTTTATGTTATTATAAATAAAAGAATATGTTATTCTCTTTTAGATTTAATTATATTTTTTTCATCATATTTATTAAATTTAAAGATAAAGAATTGTAAAGAAATATCTTGCAACCTAATGTTGCTAAAAGCTACACCATGGAAGCATTTAGAATATTCAAATATTACTAATTCACAGATGTCAGTGTCAAATAAAATTTATATAATATCTTTGTGAAATGATTTTACTGGAAATATAAAAATGTAAAATAATTTAAGGTGGCAAAAACAAATCACATAAGGTAATACAACAGATTATAGCCACAAGCCAATTCAGCAGATCATTATGTTATAAATATAATGCTATATATGTTTTTATATTCTACTTCTTATTTTAAGAAACATACTGTTTATATTTAGGAGTAGTTCAGTTCAGTACGAGGTAAGATCAGTTCATTTCTCCCCTAAAAAGAAAACTATAGAATAGTTTGCAAAAAAATATCTGTGTGGAATTTGTACAAAATACGTAGAATTGACGGAAGGTATTGTGCTGGCCATATCAGATTTTTTTTGCTTGTTTGCTGAAAATTTGATTTATAGAAATGTTCTGTTTTTGAACCACAAACTGCTCAGGCATTTTATATGTAGTATAGAAGACGGATTCATGGGATTTATTTTAAGTTTTATATTAATTAACTAAAATTACTACTTCTTGAAAAGGCAAAGTAACTGTAATGTAGATATGCACACTTCAAATGTCATATTTGAATCATTAATCATCTTTAAGAATAAAAGATCTCTTTGTGAGTAAAATTTACAGTTAGTCGAAATATATAGCAACATTATGTAAATATTTATGAAGCATACATAAGCAAAGGTGCTAGGATTGTAACGATCTTTTAGCTTTTAAGTAGGTAGGCGAATGTATTCGTACTTTCAGAAACATGTTCTACACATACACGTTCAGAATCGTGTCCATAAATTATACAGAGTATCTCTAATAACGCGTCCTTTATAGGGAAGGGATCTTGAGTGGATACGGAAAACTGGGCGAGGACAAATGGGCGATGGTGAACTCGGCGATGTGTACAATTACAAAATTTTGCGTTAGGTGAGGTTATGGTGAGCGAATACCCCCACGGCTCAAGCGAGATCCCCCGTAGGGCGCGTTTTAAGATATCCTAAAGATTTCTTTGTAAATTCAATAATTCTCTATATCAGGAAAAATATAACAGTTATGTTGAGTTCATTAAGTTTTAGTTGAAGCAAATAAAAATTATCATAATTTCTGAACAATTTGTAAATTAATTTTTAATATCAGTCTAGTCTAGACTTTCAAAGTTTTACTTTTCTAAATCAATACAAAAAAAAAAACTCTATGTAAATCAATGGGGTGCACGACCTTAACAGAGTTTGTTTTTACACAGTTTGATTACTTTGTGCCAGACTGCAAGCCTGGGCCACCGCCCCTTCATTCTACTGCCGACAACACAAATCTATTTCGACACACACGCGATACTGTCCAAAATATTACTCACACATCATTAAACTGGGCTTTTTATATACCCAGGTGTTTCGCTATTGTAGTTTTTATTCCATATTTTTTATGACTAATCAATTTCAGAAAAAAGTATAACGATCGACTTATATTTGTATGAAATTAATAAATTAGTAGCAAATGAGATATTCTTCTATGAATTTAAGTTTTTTTATTTCATACTGTCCGCTATTTACTACTTTAGGTTACTAATTTGAGTCCGGGAAATGATACATTACAGTACCCGAGCCGGGTTTATTTTTAAATTTTATGTTTTCATTTACATTATTTGCGACATTGTATATTTTTCTCCAATTGCAAAATAATTCAAATTCTTTTTCATATCTTCCGGAGGACTTTGTGGGAATCAGTTTCCGTATAGTCTCAGCACTTTTTTTGGTAAATGACCACGTTTTAAGGTCCCTAGAATCCAATTTTAACATTTTCACGATGATGTATGTGTGTGTGTGTGTGGATACTCTTATGCTCTAACTCAAATCCTATCATTCAGAAAGTTTTGAAACCATGTATTTCTGAGCCGCCCCTGCGGGAGACAAGGTGAAAAGGACTGCTTACATTAATTTTGACAGGATACAATTTTGAGGGCTTCGTATACCCATATATATTCGTAGTTTTCTTAACGGAAGAATGACATTTTGCAATAAAAAGTGTATATACGTAATTGAAGTAGTTTCTTTTTACCACACCGGTTATAGAATCTGCTCATAAAACGACGTATGTCGTAATTCAAATGTCAACATAATTCGTATACATTGGCGTGTATTTTAGCGTTTTGAAGGTCAAATTTTCAATAAAAAAGAAAATATTTGCTATAAATTTAAATATTTTAACTTTCAGTCATAGTATAATTATTTTTTACAAGAATTATTTATTTTTTACATTGGAAATATACAAAAAGAAACTTATAAATGTGAATAATTTGTGAAGTTAAACATCAAAATTAAAAAATATTCATGTTGGGCTGTCAACAAAGCTGAACACTATCCAATCAGAAACACCAAACACCGCTACCTATATTTAATTATTTATAGAAACATTAGAAACATTCATACATTATTATTTTACATATTTATGTGATTTTCTATGTGAAAACCATATAAATTGTATCATAAAATGTGAAATATATTGCTGTTGTTTGTTCCAAACACGAAAGTCGTAAAAGAAAATCTCCTAGTACGCAATATACGATGTCACAGAACTATAAGCACCCGATATAAACCAAAGACTTCCAATAAATCAAGTGCCATATCTGTATGAGCCACTTGACTCGATTTGTCTAACTGTATACAGTTATAAATAGACTTGTGTGATCCGTGTTTTACTTTGCTCACCGCTGAATGCGTCCAAGGGGATTTTAGTTTATTCTCTTGGCGTAGAACGACGTCACCAATGTGGAAGACTTGAAGAAGACAAAAAATTAAATTGTTAAAAGTTTAAAATTTATCTGGGAGCGCAGAGCTAAGCAAAAAGTCGTAAAGTTTGTGTTAAGTTTTATTAAATTGTTTATAACTTTATTTTGTTTTAAAGTGACTCTTGAAGTAGGTACCTCCCTAAAAGTCAAATGTATACTTACTTAAGTGGCTCATAGATGTTCAATAAATATTGTTATGAAATATTGTGGATAATATTGATACTCTCACTTCACATGTTAATAAACTGAATTAAAATGTACAGTATTTTTTTTTATTTTTTCACTAACTGCAAATTTTTAATTTTAATTTTCATAATAATAAACTATAGGTTTGTTTGTTTCGCTACTTGTGCCTACGATTTACTGCCGCGCCCATAAATATGCCATCTATGGTTTTGAAGAAGAAAAAAAATCTGATGTGGCCAGCACAATACCTTCCGTCAATCATGTGTATTATGTATAAACTCCATACATAAATTTTCTTGCACAAAATTCTAAATTTCCAGTAAAATTATTTCATAAACAAACTACGCAAATTGCACTTGACACTGACATCTTCTTCTTCTTTAGCTTTTCTCATTTGTTAGGGGTCGCTATTTTTTATTTTCTTCTTCCACTCATTTCTTTTTTGCGTGTCGTCCTCATTCAGTTCCTTTTCTCTCAAGTTTTCCGCAATATAGTCCTTCCATCTTATCTTTGGTCTTCCTTTGTTTCTTTAACCTTCTATTACTAAGCTATTCAATCTTCTTCCAAAATATTTTTTATCTCTCCTCATGACTTGTTCAAACTAATGTAATCATCTCTCTTGTATCTTTCTAAACTTCTATCACTCGATTTATTTCCCGTATTCTTTCATCCCTTGCCGTATCTTTCCGTGTCATCTATCTCAACATTCTCATCTCTGCCACATTCATTTACTTTCCATTGATATTGAATTTAAATTATCTAAATATATTAGCAGTTTTTATGGTTAGCATAGCTGGCTGATTTATGAAATTTAATATCTTTATAATTCTTTAACTCTATATCTATTAAATATGAAGTCTAAAATTCAATCAAATCGTATATGGAATAAATAATATATTGTTTAAGTTATAATAACATTAAATGTCAATAAATCATATTTAACTGCGATTTTTCAAGAAAAACTGTTAAAATCTTCAAATGAGGGTATTTCCGGTGGACCAATTATAATTTTTTTTTAATCGTGGTATTGAAGTTATGCGATCCGAAACTTTCGTCCCTAAAACGTGCTTATTCAGTAAAAACTCATCATTGAATTTTTTGACCAAAGACAATACCTTCCTTACCTAAATGTGAAGGAAGGTAAAAAACAATAAATTTACTGAATAAACATTACAATTTTATATATTGACTATAGCCAAAGGCCGGAAGAAATATTACAATTTTATATACATTTATAATAATACTGGTAATAATAGGTACTTAATTTTCAAAAACAAACTCGCATTTGCGATTCTACGAATTTATCAAGAACTCAGGTGATTCAATCTTTGTTTTGTAACACCCCTCCCCGAGTTGGGAGTTCCGACGTAAATTATTTTTTAACCCCATCATACGAAAATTCCTGTGGGCGTTCTTGGTAGTACGTGGTAGTAAACAGACCTAATATTTACAAAATCATTTATAACATTAATTTACAATTAAATCGAGTTTGTACTACTTCAGAGTAGATGATATTAATAATCATTGGCCTTAATTATATACCGAAATCAAATTTCTATTTAAGAATGTTTGAAAAAAATGATGATATGTATTCTTATTGTATTATTTTTTTCTTTCTAAAATTTATTCATGTGTGTTAAAAGATGAAAGTACGAAGCGAATTTGATTAAAGTGTTAACAATAGCAAATTACATTAATTTTGTTATATTGTTTCCGTTAATTAGATATTAGTTACGGTTTCTGATGAACTTCCAAACATTGATAGTTGTTACTTATTTCAGTAGTTACTTTTTATAATTTCTTTGTTAAATAATAGTTCTGTATTTAACTGAATACAATGGAATGAAAAATATACTCACTGAAAGACATGAGCGTCGGTATTATAAACGTCAATTTAAATTTAGTCCTATAGTATATTTAATAAAATGAATAAATACGAATCATTTACCGTGTTCTTACGACATTTAAATATTTGCTGTCAAAAATTCGCTCTGTATTTGTTCACTTAATTAAATTTACAATGGTACTGAATTAATTTAACTTCACGTTTATAATACCGATCCTTATTCTTTAAATATAAATAATCTAGGTGAGATTTATGTCAGGACAAATTAGGTATTACTGATTTTTCTTACTTCTTATATTTTAATCGCATGTTCATTTTTACATCATTGCATTCAATTTAAAATCAGATATCGATAGTAATATATTTTTATTATTACGGTTAAATAGGGCTGTTCGATGTTAAGAACCTAATTTCGATATTTGATGTGTACAAAATATCGATAATTCCGATATATATATATATCAATATATTGTCGTATCAATGTATTAATTACTTTTTCCGTCGACCGTTTATTAATAGGCTATCTTAATGTATAGAAAATCATTCATTAATGACCCCTATTAATGCATGATTTTTTATTAATAAACGATTTATTGGGTGCGTTCACCACATGGAACACAGCATATATTGCTAACGCTAAGTTGTAGCAAAAAGGTAGACAGAATTAAAAATCATGCTTTTGACACTTACTAGCTAGGTATATATTCACGTAGCATACCTTTAAAATGAATTTGAAAGAATAAAATTCTTCAAATAACATAAAATACTGCTTGTGTCATCTAGGATTAAGTTAACTGTACGCACCCACTGAAAACAATTGATGACAAAACTTATTGATTTTCTGACGTAAAATTTGACGTTCGGTCAACCATTACTAACCTAAAAAAATTTTTCATGGAGTAAAATTAGATTTTCCATTTAAGTAAGATACGGTCAACGAAAAAATATTGTAACTAACAATGACAAAACTTATTGATTTTCTGACGTAAAATTTGACGTTCGGTCAACCATTACTAACCTAAAAAAAATTGTCATGGAATACAATTAGATTTTCCATTTAAGTAAGATACGGTCAACGAAAAAATATTGTAACTAACACGTGTGTTAAATGGCGATTAATGATCTCAACAATTAACGCGTGAGCGTAGCGAACGCGTTAAAATGTCTCGATCATTAATCGCCCTCATTAACACACTTGATAGTTAAATAACTATTTTATATATTTATTTTTATTTAATAATATTTGAACATCGAATTTACCATTACATTTACCACCAATACATCGATATATAAACCTACGTAGTACATATATCACACAACCCTACTGTTAAAACAAGCAAATTATTTCTTTTATGTATATCTTAAAAATTGGAATTGTATTGCTCCAGCAACTGTTCATAAATTGCATGTTTTTGTGCTTATATGTAACATATGATATTTTTCTCTAGTTGTAATTTATGTATTAATTCGTGTAATACATAAGAGCATGATGTTATAAAAAATAACATTGCGTGATAATAGAAACATTTATTACAAATTTATTCTGTAATTACAAAAGTAAAATAATTTTAATTTTAATATACCTTCAGGCATAAATACGCAATTTTGGTAATAACTTTCGTTGCTACATTTTGCATGCACATACGTAATTAATCTGTTCATTGATGTATACATGATAATTTTTTGCTATAATTAAGTTAATAGCTTCAGGCAATGATATGAGCAAATAAGATGGAGACCAATGCAACATTTACATACGTTCAAAAGGATCTAAGTGTCATTTATATTTAAAGATATATAAAATAGTGTTTTAAATAAAATTAGTTTTTTTTTTCGACCAAACCTGAAAATTTATGGTACTTATATCATTTCTGCGTGGTACGTAGCACTATGTTTTTCATGTATACGGGCTACAAGCGGAAAGTTTTCGGTTTTTACATGCTAAAATAACTATTTTTAGACAGCTGTTACATAAATAGTTGCTTTACGTATTCTTTGGCAAGCGTATACTATCACTTTTATTTTGACATCTGCCAACGACTACTTTACGGCCGCATTTACTTTACGGCCGCTTTTACTTTATAGCCGCATTTACTTTATGGCCGCTTTTACTTTACAGCCGTATTTATTTTACGAACTGAATTATCAAACCTTTGTTTAAATAGCAAATAAATTACATGCAGCTTCAAGCACTAGTCGCTATCTCTCATTTCCTTGCCCAACAAATTAATTATTGTATTTATTTTCATCATATATGTTGTAAAATATTTTGACAGTAAGCAAATTGTTTTGTGAATTGTGAAGATGACAGCCTGGTACACTACAAAAGACATGAATCAATCAGAAAGGTCACTTTTACAACCTTCATAAACAAATAATTATTCTCTCGAACAGCATACAATTTTTTTCCAGCACATATCTTTAAGGTCTTTATTGATTCAAATTAAAGATAACATTTGACATTTATATTTCATTTTTGTAGTTATTATCGCTAATTTTGTTGGTAGCGCCATAGCATATCACGGGTCGTATCTATGAGATTTTCCCTAAGGTTTAAATTACAATATTATATTTAAAAAGATATTCTTTAAATAGCCTCAAAACTGAAAATATCTCGCAATAATTATTAGATCTATAATTAATTTTTGAAATTTGGATATTTTGAAAAAGTCACGTGATCTAAACAATATGTGACGTTAAAGTACATGGAGATTAACATGTGACATACTATCGCCTACTTTTATTTATATAAAAACATAGGTGATGCACAAACTGTTTATTTTTCATGACTATTTTTGGCGCCAATCTTTTTATTTAATTGTTTACGAAAATAACAAATTATTAAAAAAATATTAGTAAGAAATATTATAACGTGCGCCACTGACTGAAGAGTATTCGGGCGCCGCTACTGGTGGAATGTTCCCGAGCGATGACGTAATCCCGGCGACGGAATAATCCATACGCGATGAGACGTGTTGATTACACCGATGACCTAAATCTATTGTGCTCGGTATCACTGTGGCGTCGGAGGGTTCCAGAAAGACGCTGGGCTGTATAAATACCGTCCGAACTTCAGCGGAGATATAGTCTGTTAAATAGAAGCAACGAGCAATGAAGTCAGTAATATAAATAACAGTGTACGAGTTGTTAACATAAATAAATGTAGTGATATAAATATTGTTTAAATAAATAATCTTAGGGTTTAAGCATTTAATAATATTCTTAGTCTTAAAATAGTGTTTATAATTATTTAATCATGTTAGTTACTTTTATTATTATAATATTTAACCTAATTATTTATCGTTTAATAAACGTATTATTTTAATTAATAATATTTCTCTGATATTTACACTTCAACTATATAAATAAAACGTTACAATATATTACATGAATTTTCATTTAAAATTCTTTTCGAAAAATATGAAACAAGCTCATTAAATTTGTACCTTGCGGAAGTACGTATGATGCTACTGAATAATGAAGAGATCAAGAATTGGTATTGCGTTTGCGGTGCTCTTTGCTCTGGGCTGGCTAACTGGGCCCGGATATCGATCGACGCTTCCGGTGCCGGCATCACGGCGCCCCGGGATATCGCGTGAGCAGCGACGCCAACCCAACCAATGACCCCACAGGCTAGAACTGGCCCAAAAACACAAAAGGTAACATAATGCTCATTGTTCCTAGAAATTTAGTCATAAGCTGTAAATTCATTCTGAAGTTTCCGGGTATTTGATTTATATACAGGGTGAATACGAGAAATATTTACATAGGAGATAGGCTTTTAACAAAGGAAGCAGTGTTCTTCAAATATTATCTGTCCAATAATACTTAATGGTATCAAAAAAAGTTAAATTTATGCTTTTGGTAGGTATCTGAATAAACTTATTTTAAAGACATATTATGTATTTCAAGAAAATGAGGGCCGCGTTATCAAATACTACTTGTAAAACTGATTTTTTTTTACAAATTCTTGTCTGACAAATTTAATTAAATCAGTGCTTCGATGATGTTTCGTAGTGATTGTATTAAAATGAATGATGATAAACTATTAAATATGGAGTACAAAATCACAAATCAAAAAAAATCTGAGCGGTTTCCATTTTATGATTCATAGTAACGAATTTAGCATTTCTTGTACACACAAATAATTCAAATTGTATCTATTCTTTCGTTCTATGAGAAATTTTGTCTTACTCTTCTATACTCAAGATTCTTCAAATTCATTGACGGTATTAGCGGTATTTCTTAAGGATATATGTAATATTAATATACATAGTTATAATTTTAAATACATATTTGATTAATAGTACACTAAGATATATAAAATGTACTCATACCTTCCAGAAAAATATTTCAGTAATGACAATAAAACTGCTGATTTTTGACACTGGCATTTTGCATTTATCTGTCAATTACGAACATTTAAATATCTCAAGGTTTCTATGGAGTTGTTTAGAGCGAGATTTATTACAACAGATTATTCCATATTTTTATTATTATTATATATAATAAAAAAATTAAAGGTCCTATTGAGAATTTAATTATCTTTATTATTTGTAATAACATAAAAATTCAAATAATAATATTTAGAAGTTTTTTTTTAGAAACTACCACTTTCGGTTGTCCAATTATTTCCAGTACACTAAAACACACTTTTGATCTGGAAATTTCAAAATTTTGGAGGAAGAGCAGAATTACTCCAGACGTATGTTTCTTGAAATGTTACATATCAGTGATGATTGCAATAACAACAATGGAAGAACTGATATTCAAGGACTTAACAGCGTATATTATGGTGTATTGGAAAAGTTCAAAAAGGAAAAGACAAATTTTAGGCCAAACTGAGTTTCATTAATTTCCTTACATTTTATTTAAATTCCTACAACTTGGTACATTATTATTGGTGTACAGACGACCAATAGGAGTCCGTATCAATGATGTCACCAGAATCCTTACACAAGATATTTCCGGCTATTTTCTATATTATTCAGTTGTCGTTTTTTAAAGCAAATATGTGTATGCTCTTTGATTTTTTTGTACGGTGTTTAATAAATTAACTGAATGTTTTGTACGAATGTATTTTGTGTATATGAATTGTAACAATTTGTATGTATTACATTTTTGTTGTATAATTGTTGTAGACCCTGAAGAAGGTGCAAGGGTGCACCGAAACGTTGGTATAGTAACAATAAATGCTGTTTAACTTAACTTTCGAGTAATTGTTAACACATAAAAAAATGTTGATATATTTGAATATAATTCAATATTTCTAGAAGGCAAGAAAATAGAAAATCTTGCTATTTTTGCATTTGTCTTGTCTTGTTCTTGTCTTGCATTTTCTGCGAGAACAAGACAAGAATAAGAAAAATGCAAGAATCTCGTGAAACATTAGTCAAAACGGTACCATATTTTATTGAAAAGATGTAAAAAGATATATTTATTTTATTTTAAAACATATCAACAACGAAATATTTCATACATTACGTTTACTACTCGTAGGGAACGAAAACAAAAAACTATAAATTTAACGTTTTCCAATTAAATATAATTGCACCTTAAACACATTTATATTACATTATTATGCAGCTAAAACAAAAACATAGTTAAGAGTTTACAAGCACTAATAAATTATAACTTTATCAAACGTATAGGTAGTAAAACGAAGTCAAATTACGTGCCACACATATATTTTTTTTCGATAACTGCACCTGATTCCTTCTCTGTTTAGCTGTCAGTCATAAACCGCCATAGCCTTCTGATTATAAACCTGTTTCTATGCATACTTTTTCTGCCCGTGTTACGTGATAAAAACTCCGAAATATTTTCATATTCGGGGCAGAGAGTTATGGAATTTGATAGGTTATTTACCCGTTATGCTACCACGTGGTTGAGCCTTCATGTCCTGTCGACTGTTTTTATTTGGAATGCCATAGTCACGTGACAGTTTGTTCCTCGAATTAGCAGATGCTTTATAGGTTCAGACGAAGAGAATGTGATTTGAAGCGCTTGTATGTGGATTTTATTGTCTATTCTATTTATATTTGTTCGGGGAACAGTGGAAGTTCGAGTTGGAATTATTTATTGGTTTTTGTTTGGACTTGAACCTGTTTCGATGGAGGATGAATAAATAAATATTTTTTATGAGTATTTTTTTAGAGAGTAACTCGCGAAGGAAATTTACTATATAGTTCATCTAGAGCAGTAACTCTCAAACTTAGTATTTTTCAGGTAAAAATTAAATTTTATTTGTTATATCGGAAATAAAGTGTGACAGAAATTTCTTTCGAGCCTCTAGATAGATAATAAAATCTAACTTGTATTTGAAACATTTCTGTCCATTGATGTTAATTTGCAAGTTATTAAAAAAAAAAAATCGAAAACCACTGCTGAGATGACTTTTCAAAGGCATACAAAAAGTCTCTTAATCAATAATGTAGATCTTATAGTTTTCGAAATCCCACAATGGCAGTTGAAAAATGTTTTATAGTTTTTTATAAAATACAAAAAAATGGCTAAGTAGTAACCCGAGTTTCGTGTTGTGTGAGTTTTATTAGTTATAGGTTAGGTTAATATATGAACTTGTAAAAGTGTCCCAAAATTAACGCAAGTTTTGAATTTGCCACCATTTGTGCAGTAAAGTGTTGGCAACCCTAAAAAAAAAACAATTCGACAGCTGACAGTTTAGGGTTAGTAAAAATGGAGCGTTATACGATAGAACAACGTGTCTTCATTATTGAACAATATTTCAAAAATAATGAAAGCTTGGCGGCCGCAGTTCAAAAATTTCATACAAAATATGGTCGGAATAGTGTTTTAACTTCGTCAACTGTGAAGAGATTAATTGAAAAATTCAAGGAGACTGGATCCGTTGGAGACGCCAAACACACTGGTCATCCAAAAACAAGCCGTTCAAATGTCAATATCGAAGCAGTGCGTGAGAGTGTCGGTGACAATCCAGGAACCTCAATTCGGCGTCGTGGACAAGAATTGCAAATTTCAAGAAACTCTCTACAGCGTATACTCACTAAAGATCTGTGTTTCCATGCTTACAAAATTCAATTAACACAACAACTGAAGCCTAATGACCATGCACAGCGAAGAGAGATGGATTATGGAACATCAACAAATGGATGCTGATTTTTCGAGCAAAATCATCCTAAGCGATAAAGCACATTTTCACCTTGATGGCTTTGTTAATCGCCAAAATTGCCGCTTTTGGGCTTCTGAGAACCCACATGTGATTGTCGAAAAACAAATGCATCCACAACGTGTCACTGTTTGGTGTGGATTTTGGGCTGGAGGCATAATTGGACCATACTTTTTTACCTCTCGCTAAGAGAGGTATTGGATTCATGCTAAAAATCGCATATCCAGATTTTATTGAATAAGCACGTTTTAAGGTCCCTACAATCCGATTTTAACATTTTTACGATGATGTGTGTGTGTGGATGTGTGTGTGTGTGTGTGTGTGTGTGTGTGTGTGTGTATGTGTGTGTGTGTGTGGGATGTTGGAAGGACGGTTACTCAAAAACTATAAGACTTTAAATTTGTTTAACTACGTATTTCCCAATCGGACATTCATGGGAAGATCTGAAAAGGTTTTGGTAACAATTGGACAACCGAAGTAGAAGATTCTTGAAAAAAATCTTCTAAATAATATTTTTTGAAAATTTTTCTTGGTAATATTAAATTCTCTATCTGATACATTTAAATATTTTATAATATATTCTATAGATTTAGAGATAAAAGAAATATAATATATAAAATAATGTTATAATAAATTTTACAGCCGAAAGATTGGCCATGGAAAATAGTTGAAAATTTAAATTATTTGTGACAGATAAATGTCAGTGTCAGAAATAATGAGTAATGAAAGAAAAATGTACTTGGAGAATCCCTTAATTCTTGATCTGTGACTATTATGGAGATGACAAGTCTAGGTTGAAGGACTTAAATTTGTTTCAAACATTATGCGACAATGTGCACCAGCACTGTAGACTAGAGTAACTTTGAATTGCGAAAAAGCTATCAAATTCTTCTCAAGTAAGTTGTAAATAGTGACAAAATTACACATCGATATAAGAATAATCGGAGTGCAATCTATTCGTCACTTTATTAAAGGGAATTAGTGTTATTTAGATATAACAAGTATGAAAAAATAAAATGTAAAAGAAGATATGTAAGAATAGATGCACAATCCAGATATATACATATTAGACCGCCCAAAATTAATGTTTTTAGTAGAAGAATACGAAGAGAAAGTAAACAAGGTTGTTCGAATTGAAAATTGCTGTTACCAGCCTAATATTTATATACGGTAAACTCTACTTTGTAATTTATTGTAACATAATTTATGGTAAAATATATTTATGTTGAGACATGCTATTATTGAATAATAAAGAAGTTTAAACGTCATAGATTTATATGAATATATTATTTGTATTTATAAAAATATTCTTTGTTTATGCATACAGCCAGGTAAAATATACGGCGAGAGGTTATGTGCTGGCCACATCAGATTTTTGAATATGAAGCTGGTTACTGGTGCTCGATATCGCGACATGATAACACAGTTCTTTTTGCCGAAATTGGATGATATTGATGTGGCCAATATGTGGTTTCAACAAGACGGTGCCACATGCCATACAGCCCGTGAAACAATTCAATTACTGCATGAGACATTTCCAGGTCGTGTACTCTCTCGTTTAGGTGATCAGAATTGGCCCCCTAGATCGTGTGATTTAACACCATTAGATTTCTTTTTATGGGGTTATTTGCAATCACAGGTCTATGTCAACAAGCCCACAACCACCCGTGCATTAAAGGAGGATATTCAACGCTGCATCAACGAAATTCAGCCACATTTATGCAAAATGGTCATGGAAAATTTCGACAAACGAGTGCGTATGTGCATGCAAAGTCGTGGAGGCCATTTGCCCGATGTGTTATTTCATAAAAAACCCTATCCTATGTACTTTATGATTCAATAAAAAAAAATAACAATCAAAAGACTAAAAACTGTGTTTCAAATCTTGCGTTAATTTTGGGACAGCTTTATATGTATAGAAAAATTGCAAGCTAAAAATACCCAATTTGTATTGAGAAATACAGTAAATAATTTTAATGGTACCGTACAAAGCTGTCATTGCCCAGGCAATATCAGTAAGTACTGCACATGAACATCTTGCGGAGTTTGTCCATAAATCAGGGTTGAAAAAACCCAATCTACCTTGGTTTTATTGGAGATTTTTGGGTTTTATTGGGTTTTTTGTGTTTGTGGGTTTTTGTTTAATATTGTGCTTAATGTGATCATGAGTTGACATAATCAGGAAAAAAATAATAATTTACGGATTTTTTTTTTCATTTAAAATCGAAAATAAAGATTGTTTTTTTAAACAGTTCTCTTCCGTAAAATGGTGGCAAATTATGAAGACAAAAAATACAAAATTATGCCGGAAAGTATTTTCTCTACAATTGGATTAGTGTGGTCCAAAGTCTAAACTAAGTAATAGACTAGGCTTGAAAAAAATTATAGATATTTAAAAAAGAACATGTAAATACAGAAAACTATTAATCTCGTACGAATGTTTTAGTTGAATAAAATGTTAATAATATAGGTAATTCGTGCTGTATTTTTATTGGTTATTTAAAAATCCGTATGCTCTTGTTCTCTTCCAAATTATAAATTCAATATTGCCTACAATTTTTTTACAACTGGGTTATTTAAGCGGGTTTTTATCTCTTGCTAAGAGAGGTATTGGAATCATGCTAAAAATCGCATATCCAGATTTTAGTGAATAAGCACGTTTTAAGGTCCCTAGAATCCGATTATAACATTTTTACCATGATGTCTGTGTGTGTGTTTGGATGTTGGAGGTACGATTTCTCAAATTTTATATATGAGACTAAAGACTTGTGTACTACGGATTCCGTAATCTAACGGTAATGGGAAGAGTTGAATAGATTCTGGTAACAATTGGACAACTAGAAGTAGTAGTATTTTAACAAAAATCTTCTAAATATTATATTTTGAAAATTTGTTATTACAAATATTAAAAAACAAAATTCTCTATCCGACACATTTAATTTTTTTCTTTCTTTCTTCTATAGATTTAAAGATATAGAAATATAATCTCACAGCCCAAACATCTCCATGGTAACCAGTTGAGAAATTAAAATGTCTGTAATTGACAGATAATGTCAATATCAAAAATTTAGAGATAGTACTGAAGGCTTTTTCTGGGAACTATATTTAATATTTCTTATTGTATTATTAATTATATATTTTAAATTATAGGTATATTACAGGAATCCTTCAGAAATACCGCAAATCCCGTCAATGAATTGGAAGAACTTCGAACATTTAGAAGAGTAGGAGAAAACTTGCTCATAGAATAAATTTCGAATTATAGAAAATACGTAAATATAAAGATTAGGTGTAATTATTTTTTTTTTGTGTGTACAAGACATGTTAAATACAATACTTATACATATATACTACAATGGAAAGGGCGAGAGGTATTGTGATGGCCACAACAGATTTTTTTTTGTTTTGAAAAAATCTTGCAATAAATAAATAACTATATTTCGGTTTAAATATTCTCTGTTAAGTTATTTTGATAATGTTAGAAAGTTGTAAATACTTTTTTACTGTTTACTGTTACATTTCTGGAAAATGACCTATTTACTCCAGTTTTTTATTCATATTTTTTTGTTGTCTTGCTGCAAAAAATCCGATGACAAATGATGCATTGCTGAGTTGACAGTGTCGAGTCATCCGTTTTTCTTTTTACTCTGTTCTTATTAGGAACTAGATAAATCATTTATGTTCGGTTGAACCAATCACCAATATAATTTAAATTTGAAATGATCTTTAATTAACAATGCCATATGAACAAGAAAAGCGAAATGAGTATTTGAACATTGGAATTATTTTTTTCTGTTATTTAATATGGAAATTAAAAAAATTAACATGACATCGCACTATTATTTTAAAGGTCATCAAATTATTGTATTTTAAATAGAATTTTGTTTACAACTATATAATTAGAATAATTGAAGTAATACCATGCATATATAATTAAATTTATGTACCATGACACCACATTGCTTTCGTATAAATTTCATCTATATTTATTATAATTTACGATGGTATAGCTATAAATTAATTTATGATTTTATCTTTTCTGAAAATAGATTCTTGAAGAAAAAACCTTTAACGTCACCGGAGTGATAGGGTCATTTCACATTTTCTAATTTATTGTTTTCTTGAAAGAATAGGTCAAATTAAATATGTAGGTGAATGTTTTACACCTTACAAGTCTTTAGAATCAGAGATGTGATTTTTTAAAAGTTGTCTTTAATTTCAAATATTTGGACGGTGACGTCACGGCTTGGAGGATGCGGCAGAAGCTCTCTACCGGTTGTGTTTGGAACTATAATGGTTATCACTTGTCAGTTTGATTTTATGACATCAACATATTGTTAACGAAAAACATATTTCATACAACTTTTGATATTTATTTTAATAAATATATAAAAACCTTTACTCTTTAACTCTGCTGTCATCTGTCACAATTTTAGGTTAGTTTGTTTACAACAGCAAACGGAAATCACGTGGACCGTTGAGTGTTTGTGAGAGGAATGTCTTTGTGGGAGTAACAAACCGTGACGTCAAGAATTTTACAACCGCGAAACTTTATTAGAAAATTTATGAATGAAAAGTCGCATATTTCATATTATTTTATATTACTATTTATTAAATGAAACGGATTTCACGATTTTATAAAAAAACTTTTTTTTCCAAAAAATCTAATTACGCCATTTTCTTCTACGTATAGAACGGGGCAAAATTTGTTCAAACAATTTTTCTCTAACAATCATAATAAATAAGATATGAAATATTTTCGAAATGTGCGCGAAACGAGTTTTTACCTGTAGCTTAAAAACATAAGAAGATCGAAAATTCCTGTGGTGACTATTAAACTTTTCTCAAAAAAATTACTGGAATGTGCAAACGGGTTATCTCTATCTTTAATACAAGGGTGGATTTAAAAGTTTCCGGAATGACATGAAAATTATTTAACATGAGCTACTTTTTATTTTTCTACAGAGTCCCTTCTGATGTCAACAAACTAAGTCCAGTGTTTTTCCAACTTTTCAATTCAAAATTATTCGATTTTAGTAAAATATTCTGTGACCGGAGTTCCGCGGATCCGGCAAATTTTAAGCCGAAATCTGGTCTTTCGACGAACTGTACCATCGCTAGTTTTTAGTATATGTGCTATTATTAAACTGTTACTTGTATAGATATGTGATTATGATGAATTGGTATATTTCAATATGAATGCGAACCTGGTGGCGATATTTGGAACTAAAACAAAGGCGCAATTTTATTTTATTCATATACTTTTACATAGGTGTGTACATTTAATAGTGGAAAATAGGTAATAGAACTAATGTTTAAAATTAATTAAACTACTACTACGAATATTTATTGTAAAACTGCCCCCTAAGAGAAAAACTAAACTGTATACATAACCTAAAAACTACTAACTAAAGTATTTAAAATGAAAAATAATAATTAATCTACTGCTACAATCAATAAAACAGGAAATAAGGGAATGTACTCTACCTAAAATAATAATAAACACTCAAAGAAATGTCGAAATACAAGAAGAATCAAAGAAAAACTACTGACAGCAATGATACACTTATGGAAGGTAAACAAATGTGCTGCCTTGTCCAAGGTTTGACGATGTACAACGCCATCTCTATGTAGCTGTTATTTCATGGTTAAACAGCAGATTCTATTAGCTAGTTTTCGCGGTTAAACCGGTTATCCTATCAACTACAGTTAGCCGGTTAACCATAGTTAGCCTAGTAACCACGTTTTATATTCACTCTTAACCGGGTACATTTTTTACGGTCTTTAACAGCACTAGTAAAAATATGTTGCCATTACTGAAATCTGCGAATAAAAACGAATTGGTAAACCTATATAAATGGATAATAAGTCATGATATTTATATTCTTTATTATGTTCTTACGTAATCAATTCCGTAGTACAACGATTTATATTATATTTATCAGTATTCCACAAATAGTAAAATCATTTTTCTTTATCGTATTGTTTAGTACGATGTGGGTTATTTTTATTTTCATTGCGTTTCCTGTTATGTGTTATAGTACGATAAGCATGCTGTTTATTATTACTCTACAAATTATTTATTTATTCAGGTGGTCAGCGTAATAATTCATTTTGATGCGTTGGCTGAAAGATATGTTAAGTGGAGGAATAAATAAAATGTTTGTTATTAAGCCATAGAACAAATTGCATGTACACTAACAACTATATTCTGCTGTGTGTACAGTATAAATTACAGCGAGAATAGGAGAAACAAAACGCTATAAACACATTACAAGATAAACCGCACAGCGAAAACATCAATGGGAGTAGAAATAGAACAAGGTAAATTTGCTTCGGCTGTTGACATTTTGTGTAGAACGATTTGGTATAAATAAATTTTGAACTAGAACAGACTGAGATTAATCAAAATAAAATTTAAAAAACGTGAAACCCACTCACTGTAGAATTTAAGTTAGAATGAACATACTAACACAAACATGTAAAAATATAGTTAGATTTTACGAATTTCAATTCTTTAATGCAATGCAATCCAAATTTTAATGGAACACTTTTTTTTGTAGGGTAGATAGATATAAATAATTAAATCTAGGCTAACAAATAGTACTTATTTATTTACAATTGTTAACATTAACTTAAGTAAAACAAAACACAAAAAGAGTAAAACAAATAATTTTAATGGTGAGTTTCTGATGAATAAGTATATATACAGGTGGTTTTGAACTTAATGCTATAATTTTAAAGGTAAGTAGTATGACATGTGTAGATTACAAAACAAAGATTTTTTAAAAATTTGAAAAAAGAAAATTCGACTTTTCTTAAGAAACTTTTTTTTACTACTGTTTTAATTAATATTTAATTAAAATATGGTTATCAAAAATACATTCAAAATTAGTTGTATAAGATATTATTCTTAATAATTAAATAGAATTTTAAACAACAATAATTGTGTAATAGATAAAATAATGCAAATTCGTTGCCAGTGGTCCAGTGGTACCAAAAATGTTAGTTTCATGAAACTTGAGGGTATCAAATATGCGAATTTTTACTACTAACCTTAAATTGACATTAAGTTCAAAACCACCCTGTATATGTGCGTGTGTAACAAAAATTTCTCGTTCGTTAACTCCAATACTACAATTTCAAAACTTACAATTCTTTCATATTCCTGTTGCGTACGTCCATATGAAGAGTTGATTAGATTTTGATACCCTAATTTGAAGATTTTAACAGTATTTCTTGAAAAAACACTGTTAAATATCATTTTTTGATCTTTTATGTTATTATAAATAAAAGAATATGTTATTCTCTATTCGATTTTATTATATTTATATTCAGTGAATTTAGAGATAACGAATTATAAAGAAATAACTTGAAACCTAAAACTGCACAATGGAAACAGGATATTCAAATATTACTAATTGACAGATGTCAGTGTCAAATAAAATTTACTTAATATCTTTGTGAAAAGATTATTATGTTATGTTATAAATTTAATGATGTATATGTTTTTATTTTCTACTTCTTATTTTAAGAAACATACTGTTCTTTTTAGGAGTAGTTCAGTTCAGTACCCCTAAAAAGAAAACGCCCATAGAATAGTTTGCAAAAAAAATTCTGTGTGGAATTTGTACAAAATACATAGAATTGACGGAAGGTATTGTGCTGGCCACATCAGATTTTTTAATATGTATCTATTAAACGAATTGCATCTAAAATAAAATAAGTACTACAAAAGATAGAAAATCTTTTCAAATTCATACTATAAAAAACGTATATCTTATTAAATATAATAATATTATCTTTGTCCCGTTACATTCATATATAAAAACTAACAATTTATCTAAGAACTGTCATCTTTTAAAAATAAACTATGCACTCCCAAAAAACATGACCTCTAAAGGTCATATTTATTACTTATCATGTCTCCAGTATTACATGCTTTGGTGAGTGTCACAGCCCACTATAGACATACGAACACGAATTAATCATTTTGATCAACAAGTCAAGAGTGCCATGCTTTGCTTAGCTTTGCTTGAAGGTGAAGGGAGCCAGAAGGCCGAAGGTCATTGCAGCAGGTCAACGAACTTAGAAGGGCATCGTGTGAAAGTGAATATGTCAGCTTTCTAAGGACATCCAATATTTCCAATATAGGATTATTGGCAACGGACGGAGTATTGGATTATGGATTGGGGTTTTGTTGAGGTTTTTTATAATCGGTTTTGAAAGGATTCCTGAAGGTGAAAATATCGAATGGATTCTTTTATTAAAAAAATATATTATCGGGTTGTTACTACCTATTTATTCATATAATGAATTTAAAATTTAAAAATCTAAATATAAAGAATAGATATAAGTAGAATTTTTGGTGTAGAGTGTAGGTATACAAGAAATGTTAAATACAATAGAGCACGAGCAGTCATGTGACTTTGTTGGCCTTGACAGTTGACAAGCAGATATATGGGACCCGTGATAGCTAGTAATTATGTACATAGAATAAATAAATATAATTTTTCATTCTAAATGTAGTGATTTTCAAATTCCATGTGGTTTATTTTCCTCGACAAACCTCGGGTGACAAATTAACGTGAATTTAGAAAATCTTGAAATTTTTAATGAAAAATTCGGACATTTGACATCTACATACATAATTACTAATTGTTATTCTGACACGGGCCCCCATATCTGCTTGTCAAGGACAACAATGTCTTATGACTGCTCGCGCCCTATTCTTATGTATAACCAAAAACGGAAATGGCGAGAGGTATTGTGCTGGCCACAACAGATTTTTAATTTACATATATCAATAAGTTAGGTTAATTTAACCATTATAGTTCTAAAATGGCGATACTTATTACCATATTATAACCAAGACCTTGTAAAAATAATAACGGTGCAAACACACAACAATTAAATTTTTGGTATAAATAAGAAATGCTTGTCACAATATCACAGTATCACGGTGTAAACCAGGCCTATGTCTTACGTCACAATCTGGCTCCTGCAATAAATATAAACTTTTTGCACTTATTGGATAAATAACTTATAATATAATAACTGGAATACAACTAAAGTTAATTTTAGTTATAGAATAAAGTAAATCACTTGATGCTCTTTGTACAATAGGTTTTAGTATTTGAGAATTGATGCGTGGAAAATATACTTGAAGATGGCCAAACAACTAAATTTATTTGTCGTTGAATTTTCTGCTTTGAACTCAATGACCCACATGTAAATGAGTAATAAGCCGCGATTATTTGCAGTTGATATCACTCTTTTATAACAAGCATAAATGAATATTTGTGCGTTATAAAGGTACGGTTTCCTAGACGCGACAAGCCGCGGCGACTTGTCGCGCGACACCTCTGCGTATAGGCAAATTACAAGAAGTGGTTTCCTCGGCGCGACCGCGACTGCGCGTCAGATCGTCTGTCGCGGCGACAAACGAATGACTGGTATTGTGAGGAGTACTCCGCGATAGTCGCCGGCGACCGGATGGCGAAATCAGCATTTTCAGCCGCAGGTGATGAGAAATTAGTTGAAGAAGTTCGAGAAAAAAATGTTTTATATGATAGTAGCAACAATAAATATAAAGATGTAATATATAAAGACGAAATATGGAAGGAGATTGCAGAAAAAATAGGAAAATCAGGAGAATGTAAATGAAATAATATAAAATAATTAATGCTGCTATAAATTGAAATTTACATTTGGAAAATATAATTATTTTGTAAAATAATTCGCTTCATTTCGAACTGCAGTTGTCGCGTCTAGGAAAACAGTAGTACTCTGCGACTAGCGATCGGAGTAAAGTCGCGGCGACCGACCGCCGCGGCTTGTCGCGTCTAGGAAACCGTACCTTAAGAGTTAAAACTATGAAACGACAAAATACGATACACAATACGTCGCATAAGAAAAATTAAAACAGTGAAGATGAAGATGTTTTCTAATACGGAATACATGCACTGTTATTTTATTTATTTTTTCTATTGTGCATAGTGAGATATGACACATATACTTTGAAATGTTAGGAAAAACCAGAATAATTATGATTACAAACAAACAAGTGTTGCAAAATAAATATTATAAAAAAAAAAAACTATAAAATAGATTTAAGAAATGTACGAGTATAGACACTTACCTTTTATTAACTGAAATTGATTGTACGAATACTTAAGAAAAATATGGTTATGTATTCGTGACAACATTATACATGATGTATGTAGGTAGTTCAGAAAAGTCCTGATTTCGAAATTTGTTTGCTGGTATATTCGTTACATTCATTAGTACGTTGTAGTTTGTAATCGTAGACACTTGTAATAAACGATTTTTTATGTATTTTCATTTTTATATCTGATTTTCGTCACACACACACACACACACACACACACAAACACACACACATACAAACACACACACATACAAACACACACACAAACAAACACACACATACAAACACACACACAAACACACACGCGCACACAAACACACACGCACACAAACACACACAGACAAATACATATATATATATATATATATATATATATATATATATATATATATATATATATATATAACCACGGTATATTACCCGTTTTCATTATTTGGAACCACTTTAGGGGACGGCCGGGTTAAAATTCTTCTTGGCCCGTTTTAAGGGACAAGGTACATTCTTAGTAAATTATACAAAGCAGATTGGCACAGTCCATCCAGCAATGGGTACGATGCCGTTATGGTATATTTATTTATTTTTTATTTATTAGCCATATCTAAATATGACATATAAATTAAAAATATGTCCTAATGTACTGGGTTTCCAGTAAAGGTGGCTTGGGTTTTAAAGAATTATCTTAATTATTCATTTAGTATTTTTTTATTGAACATACCCAATACATTGTAGTATATTCACATCAACATTGATGTTTATTATCTATTTCTTTGTTTTCTATTGAATTTTTTTTTTTTTTTTTGTTGCAGATCCCACCCGAAAGGAGGGATAGAGAGTGAGGACGCAGTGGGAAACGAAACTGTAAGTTAATTCATAATTTGCTAATTGGTTAATTTACACTTTCACCATTATTAAAAAAATGCTTTATACAGATTGGGACACAATTTGTGCGAGGAAAGAATACTTACACAATGATGTAAAAATTGTAAACAAGCACAATCCTATTTCTATAAATATTCATCAATGAATGAAATCTAAATAAACTGAATTCTGAAATGTTTGTATTAATTAATAGTCAATGGCCCATTAGTGTATGTATATTTTTAACTATGGTTAACATGTCGTCAGTTTAAAAATATTCACATGTCGTTTATTAATATTCATAACTTGTGTAGTAACTCTGGTATGTGAGGTGATATTATAGACAACATTATGACCATATTACTAGAGGCGTGGTCGATGCGGATTTTAATTAAACAAACATTTTAATTGATACAATTAACACGGTTTTTCTTTACGGAAAATATAGGAATTTATAGAGTAATCATTACTTTAATGTGTATCCATTAACAACTTATTAATAATTGTATAGGACAAATATAAAAAAGATAAAATATAAAATAAATTTACTTCTGCCATAAATGTTTTATTGGATTTAAATCCAGAGATTGGAGTGGTCAGGAAAAATTGAACTTTTGTTGACCAAAAAAATATTTTACTACTTATTAACATTTCTAACAGTAGTGTAATATGTACGAGTAAATGAGTAAATGTATTACAAAAAAAAAAAATCTTTTAAAAGAGATAAAATAAGTTTAGCTGAATACCTTAGCAACTGTACATATTCTTGATTAATTGTAAACCAAAATACAAAAACTGAATCCTTTTTCAATTAATTTATATCTAATTCCAAATATGAGTAAACACACTTTTAATACTTTGTATTAAGTATTATTTTTATACATTACTATAAAAGTTCGTGATTTGTTGAGTACAGTATAATGAGAATATAATTCATTAGTCACGTAATATGTTTTCCGCCAATCAACATTCAGAATCTCCGTAGTTACATGTCTATCACAGCGATGATAAAAAACAAAGAAATTTTCACCTTAATTATAGTTTTTACTAAGGGATTTGTTTTCTTTATTTACGACATTGACAGTTAATTTTGAGTATAAAAATAAGTAATAGCAATAACTCAAACTCCGATACATTAAATAAAACTCATAAGTACTATGTTTTAATACTATATGAATATGTATATCAAAAGTTAGGTTAGCAGCACACACAATGTTTTACAAAAATTCATTATATTCTCTCATTAAATATAAGCTCGTGATATGATTAATAATCGAAGATATTGTTCGTGAAATCTGCAACTCGATTTCACTCGAGAATATCATCATGTTATATTACGAATGAAAATATAACATCACGGTATATTACCCATTGCTGAGTGTACCAATCTGCTTTGTACATAAGATATTGGTAAAGATGAAATATTTGTACCGTGCAGGCACTTACCGGTGTCACCTCACGGGCACCCATTGTTAGCGTGGAGAGTGCACCACATGGGTCAATTTTGTGCCGTTAAAATTCGAAGTAATTTTTGGTATCGGTCGGGATCGAACCCGGGTCCCCAGATTTGCGACCAGACACTCAGGCACATGGCCACGTGACCTCATACAATATAATGAATACCAATAATATAAAATTTATATAAAATTGAATAAGTACCTATTTGTTGTCGTTAAATATTTCTTTAACGAAAATAGCCCATAATTTATTTATTTTATGCTTGTAACATTGGAAGCATATATACCTGTATGATATAATGCAATAATTGAGTTAGGTCTTCCGTGCAAAATGGGGAGTACCTTTTACACATTGATTTTTCCTGATATTCTGATATTCGTGTATTTCGATTATGATAAAATGATAAAGAAATATTTAATAAATTCGAAGACGTTTCTAGATTAATGGTTTTTATAATGAAATGACCTTAAAGGATTAATTAATTGTGAAAAATTCATGGACTTCGCTGGGATTTGAACCTAGGGCCTTCCTATATCTAGTACGACGCTCTAATCAACTGAGCTACGAGTTCTCATCGAAGGTTTTTTTTACTTATATAAATTTCACTTGAGTGAAGAATATTAAAATATATGTGCATATATTACTTTCTCTGTACTTCGAATGAATTATTGATTACTTTAATATTTAAATTTAGTTTTATGCTATGGAAATTTTATATAAATCTGAGCTACTTTACTTACTGAAGCGAAAGTTCATTTTTATAAAAACTGAAACTGTAGTATTATGCAATACAAATACAGTTAGAAGTAAAACTTATTTATTTTTTTCCTATTGGGTGGTCTTTTGTTTTATTTTATTCATTATTTTATGTATTCTTAGATTTCATTATGTTGTATACATACGAGTAAAAATATAACTTTATTATATTTTAATATTGATATTTGTATTAGTATAAGTCTGATATCATTTCTATTGTGAAATTATATTGCAAAATAAAAAAATTATTGTATCTTTCCACAAATTTTATGGCCTATGACATCACTTACGACTGTATGATATCATTATAATTTATAATGTTATATATTACGAGTATATTCGTAAATATGGTTTCGGGGTTTGTCTCTTGAGTGACTGTCACACACAAACACACACACACACATACTATTATTTATTTTTACCTTGCCACAGAATTTACATTCCCATGTATGATACCACCCAACCCGGCGTAAGCCCTTGTTACAGCCCCTAGCCGGTGCCCGATAGCCACGGGTTTCCATTACTGGTGGGATCCGGATAGTTTCGGTTTCAGATCAAAAATATCCGGATAATTGAATGTTAAAGTATCTGGATCTCGGATACAAGTCTCTGTATCGGATTTTGGATCCGGATCTGAGGATCGGATTTTGGATCCGAATCTGAGTATTACATTTTGGATCCGGATTCGAATATCGAATCTTGGAAACGGATTTTAGTATCGGATCTTAGATTCGAATATGAGTATGTCATATTAATTTGTTATTTTATATGTGTAATACACTTTTTTTTGTTTTATTCATCATTTACTAAATAGGACTCTATGAAAATATAAATTCTTTTTAAATTAAATTAAAATTTGAGTCCGGATCCGTAAACAAAACATCGAATCCGGATCCAAGTCCAGATCCGGATCCAAATCCTAATTAAATTTACGGATATCAGCTTCAATATCCGAACATCGAATATCCGAACATCGAATATCCGAGGAATCGGATATTTTGAAATCCGGATACTCGGATCCATGTTTTGTCGGCTCCTCTCAGCACTAGTTTCAGTTTCCATTGCCAAATTTTATCCCAACTTGAAAACGTAATGGAAGTGGATACCTATCAAGGCCAGTCGAGAAAGATTCCAGAACTGAGTCGGATTCAAACCCACGACTTCTATCCCCGCAGACTATAGCATTCAGCCATTGTGCTATCCCGTGGCTATTTTATAATATCATTATAATGTAAAATTCCATTACAATAAATTTTGTCACGAATTTTGAGAATTCCAATTATTCGTCCATTACCAGATACCAAAATAGGCGCCGTTTATATTTAGAGTGTAGACGCTTCATTATTTATTCTATTTTGGTGACGTTCATTCAGACAAACACTACATGAATGTATGTACAAATATTTGTATTACACTGTAATTTCATGAAAACAAACATTAGGGCAATAACACTGTGAGGCCCGGTATTATTTATTCTTTTCTAGTATCCTGAGATAGGAATGAAAGTATTTTGAAGTTGTATCTTTAATAATATCGCCGACAGGTACAATTGTCTAATGAGTACACACATCACGATTGCTGATAACTTGTTTACATGAAGATTACCTATTTGATCAAGTAAACATACATTGCATAACACGTACGCGAAAATAGATTACACAAGAAAAATTCAAGATATGAGGAACATTTTTGCACATCACACAGATAAAGAGAGGTACCTACTTTGTATTTCAATTGCAATGGATTATTATATTATTAGTAAATGAAACTTTTAAATTAAATAATTAATATCTGAAGGACAATTTCTATGTGAATGGTATACGTATTCGATATTAAATTTTGTTATCACTACTTTTTGGTAGTTGAATTTAATGCTGATCATCTCAATCCTAACATGATAAGTGAGGTGTTAATATATTCCATTATCCAATATCGGTGCACCAACTATATATGAATCCTATCCTGTCGTATTTCCACAAAACCTTAAATATTTCCTTAGTATATTCATTGCACTTTTTCAATATCATAGAGGACTTTAACATGTAAAATCAGATTTACCTAAAATAATTGGGGAAGCAGGAAATTAAGAAAGTCTGTTTTTAATTTTAAAGTCCTATGTTCGGCTGTGCCAGTCACCATCCTGTTTATTCAACTGTTTTTATACAGTTATTATTATTGTAACATTCAAAACCGCGAACGATTCAGTTAATTAAATACGAAGAAATATTTTGTGAAAAAATCATGGACTTCACCGGGATTTGAACCCTGGACTTTCCTATTACTGATAGAATGCTCCAACGGGTCACATCTGACTATAAAAAATCTCCTTCCTAAAAAAATAAAAGTCTTGCTAATATTACAACACACAAAATGGCATACAAAGGATACGGAAGTTCAGGGAAAAGAATATTATATATATATATATATATAGGGTGTTAATTAAATACCTGGCCATAGGCGTTTAACATGGAAAATCAGTTTTTTCTTGCGCGAAGGTTCCAAAATGATTTTAGACAAAAATACTTCCAATAGAGAATTAAATTCTACATTCAAATTAGCAATAAGATTTTATTTTTGACATTTCACAACCGAAAAAATCAATTTTAATTTTTGTTTTAAGATTGATTTATAGCGATATCCATGGAACCCAAAAAAAATGTCCTGACTATCATTTTATAATCTGAAGCTTTTCTTCATGAGAAAACTGTTCCATACTTTCAAAGAAATATGGTACTGAACGAAACTCACAAAACACAAATTTGTTTTGACAATTAAGATGTTTGTAATTTTGTTTGAGTTTCATGGCTATCGCTATAAATCAGCAATCTCTGTTATAAAATGTCAAAAATAATTTATTTATTGCATATTGATATTAAAAATTAAACAAGCCGAAAAAACATTTAAGTAACATTAACATGAATTCCCTTCTTTCGGAGCATTGAGTACTTATCGTTATCAAACTGCGCAAAACACTTGATGGTTTATGAATCACGTCCAATCCGGTGAAGACCATGAATTTTTCACAAAATATTTCTTCGTATATATTTAAGTACATTTTTCGTCCCAGGTATTTTTATTTTGTATATTTATTATAACTTCTGTCACCTATAGAATAGATGAAAGATGAAATTACGTGTATTTGTCTTACTATTCCGTTTATATTGCTCAAAAGAATTTTGAATTTTGCATATATTATATGTATGTATATTCTGAATAAACTTGGTGAGAACAAAGGCTAATTGAAATAATAATATTCATCTTAAAAGGATATGAAAGCGAAAACCTGTATAATTTTCATTTTTCAACGGTTTACCGGTACAGCTGTATTTTATAAGCGCTTCCATGCTCTCAACCAATTTTTCCAAACCCGTTTATTTCCAAGTCACAGGATGAACATATTGCTGTAATTTACAATTCTACTCCTATATTAATTTCATTAACTTGCGCACCTAATTTTAATTGTAAAATGAAAATATATACGTATTACTGAATTTTGCATTCAGCGTGTAAAATAGTTTGTGTCACTAGTTCAAAATCTGCAAGTAAAGTGTGGTTGTGGTGTGAGCTTGTGCTGAAAATATTAAAAAACTTACAGTTCATGGAAATAAATAAACAGTGAACAGTGATGTCAACTTACAACCATAAAAAGTTCCTACTTTTTGCCAACCTAGTCTGGAATGTAACAGCGTGTGTCTGGACGATCTAGATATACAGGGCTCAGTCAAACAGGACTATAACATGTAAAATAACTACTAATTTCCTTCTTCTCTAATTATATTAGATAAAAAAGCGTCAAATAGTTGTTGAGCATAAAATTATGCATTTGAATCAATAAGCAAAATTAATTTTGTATATCTTGTAACGGCAGAAACTGGGTATAAAAAGGTCGAAAATCACCTAAAAAAATAGCAATAGCCATGGAATACAGATAAAATAAATAACAAATGTCTAATGGTTTATATGTTATATAAGGGTAATTTATTTTTATTAGGTATTATTTCTAATTTCTGTTCCAGTTAATAATTATTTGTTAACTTCAATTGATATTTGTTCACTTGAAGAGAAATTACAAATAATAATGAAAAAAAAAACCTAGCTTGACAGATAAATCGTTAAACATTTGTAATTTTTTTGTTTCAATTCTATGGCTGTAGCTATTTTTCGGGTGGTTTTTGGACATTTTCATACCTAATTTCTGCCGTTACAAGGTACACAAAATTAATTTTGTTTATTGATTCAGATGCAGAATTTTATGCCCTACAACCTTTATTTGAAGTTTTTTAAATTAAAATAATGAGGGAAGCAGGAAATTAGGAAAGTCTGATTTTACATGTTAAAGTCCTATGTGCTGTGTGGCTGTGCCGGTCACCATCCTGTATGTAAAAGTAGTCATACCGGACAGGGACAAAAAAAAAACGTTTATTTACGTTTATGTGGACTGCGGCGGATGACTATGAAAAGAATGTAGTATTAAGTATTGTAACGTTTATTTATTTGGGTAAAGTGTAAAAATCAGAGAAATATTATTAATTAAAATAATACGCTTATTAAACGATAAATAATTAGGATAAATATTAAAAAGATAATAAAAATAACTAACACTTTGATTAAATAATTATAAACACTAATTTAAGACTAAGAATATTATTAAATATTTAAAAACTAAAATTATTTATTTAAATAATATTTATCACTATATTTATATAACTACATTTATTTATGTTCACAACTCGCAGGCTGTTTATTTATATCACCAACTGTTTATTGCGCGTTGCCTCTATATAACAGAATGTGTTGGCTGGTTTTGGCGACGAGTTTATATAGCGCGATGTCCTTCTGGAACTTTCCGACACGACAATAACATCAAATACAAAGAATCAGCCCACCGCATGTAAATATGCATGTCTAGATGGGTGTGTTTATCATGTCGGGAATTACATCACCGCTCGAGAACATTCTACCAGTGACGGCGGTCGCATTCGGGCGCGTCGGGTGGGCACGCGCTACAGTATGTATACATACTTCTTCGGTTAACTTTGTCTTTTGTGTTTGATAGTGCAAGCAAAATATTGTCTAATGTTGTATACTTTTGCTTTAAAAAAAATATTGTGTGCACCGCTTACACTTGTGGACTTGTTGCATAAATAACTGCATTAATTAAATCTGCATAAAACTATTTATCATAATGTAATCAAAATAATTTACTGTGTGAAAAATCACTTGCAAAATACTTGTGTATGGTTTTAAAATTTATAGCTATTTTATTCGGTGGGACATTATAGTTATACTAGCTGTGTATGGACGTGTAAATATTTCATTAGAATAATAATGAAACATCGAATATTGTAACAACTCATGTTACCGTGTTAGGGAAATAATGTTGAAACAATGAGGAATTGTTTCAGCAGTGGTGAACATGCGAACACTAACGCAGATAATGAATGACGTAATGTCCGGATATCCTGTTACCTTAACTGTTTATCTTTTCGCTATGTTTATATTTTCATCCATTCAGATTTCCACTATTTTTCTTTTATAATTAATACTGGCAGCCGGATCGAACTTCAAAAAACTATCATTTCTTATATTTACTGCTTTATATAATTAAATATACGACGCCTCGTCCCGCATCAGTTGGCCCATCCAGTGTAAATTCATTTTATGATACAAAAAATAACTAACATAAATTGTTGCCAATTTTTATTAATATTACGGACTTTTTGTCGTTCTAATGACATAGCAAGATATGTTTTCTAAAATATTTTATTGTAATGTATAATGAAATAAATACTTAGTTTTACCAACAATTAAAAAAAAATTAAACGAATTTAAATTGTAAAGATGCAAGGTTTTATTAAATAAAATGTTTAAAAGAATTATAATAGTAATTTACAGTAAAAACAATGGCTGATACCAAAAGCCTTGTTTTGAAAACGCTGTTTTGTGATAATAATAATAATAATAATAATAATAAACATTTATTTGTTTGAGGATATCTCACAAATGGTTGTTAATAATAGTTATTCTGTAATATTTTACTCTTTAATTACAATAATATTGGTAAATTCGTTTAGATTTTTTTACAAATTAAGTGAGCTCTCAGTATTAGAGCAATTAGAGCATTATTTGCGAATTGTATACATATATCAAAAAATTATTCTGTGTGGTCTGCTAGGATGGTTCTGTTGTAGTTTTCGGGACTAGTGTTTGTCAGGTATTTTGAGATGAATTCCTTTCTTGGGGCTTTGTAGAAAGGACAGCTGAACATGAGCTGATGAAGATCATCTGGTTCGAATTTATTACAAATCGTGCAGATTTCCTCCTGGTTTAGTCTGAAAACAGAACCATTATTGTAAAAGACTGGATTCTTGGTGGATGAAGTTCGGAGCTGGTCAATTAGTTTTAGGATTCTGTGTAATGTTTTTATCAGTGAAAGGATACGTGAATAGGTATATTTTGTAGTAGGGGTTCTAGAAGGATTCTGTTATGTATTTGATGTCCTCAAGGTACAAAAACTGGCTGTAAAAATTGAGTATGTTAGGAATTTCTTTTTTAATGGTTAAAAAATTCTGTTCTTCCCAAAGCCGTAGGAAGTTGGTTTTTCCAAGATTATTTGTAGGCTTCTTGTCCAGTTATATTTTGCTTGTTTTGCATGGGAAATTGAGTTATTTCTCATTTAATGGGTCATTTCACATTTTCTAATTTATTTTTTCTTGAAATAATAGGTCAAATTAAACATGTAGGTGTATGTTTTACACTTCAAAAGTCTTTAGAATCAGAGATACGATATTTTAAAAGTTGTCTTTAATTTCAAATATTTGGACACTGACGTCACGGCTACGTAACGCCTTAGCGGATGCGGCAGTAGAGCTCTACCGGTTTTGTTTGGAACTATGATTGTTTGGGTTATCAATTGTCAGTTTGATTTTGTGACAGCAACATTGTTAACTAAAAACATATTTCATACAAATTTTGATATTTATTGTAATAAATGATTTATTTACATGCCTTTGCTGTCACCTGTAACAATTTTAGGTTAATTTTTTTACATCAGCAAACGGAAACCACGTGTACCGTGAATGTGTGTGTGAGGAATGTCTTTGTGTGAGTAACAAACCGCGATGTTACAAATTTTACAGCCGCGAAAGTTTATTAGCAAATTTATGAATGAAAAGTCGCATATTTCATGTTATTTTATATTACTATATTTATTAAATGAGACGGATTTCGCGATTTTATTTAAAAAAAACTGTTTTTTTTTAATGACCCCATTGTAAGAGATTGCAATAACATATTTTTATAACTCTAATCGTTCATTAGTAATATCTTAAACCACCAGTTAAGCATTTTAACGATTGTTAGTTCTAGTTTGTTTTGATTTATTTCACGCCTTAATATATAATTAGGGATTCAGATTTGCCAGCCTATAGGATACTTTTAAAAAAGTTATCCGATGCGTAAAGTATTGAAGGAATTAATACTGTGTTTAATAGTGGTTTATGTTCTCTTTGATCATGATATGTTTTATATTTCCTGTTATCTGTCTGGATTTGATTACAAATGTGTCTTTATTTTCTTCAAATATCCCTGATGTTTAAAGGAAAGTCCTAAATCAATATATTTGTAACTTTAGATAACTTTTAGTTACTTAGAAGATAATAGATCGTCTCTTACAAATGGGTTGCTATATAATTTGGGTCATAATGATTTAAAATACATATTTTGAAAATAATTTATGCTTTCATTTTAGTTAGCTTCACTTGAACAAAAATTGATGTATATTGAAGGAAATCCACTATACGCACTGTTAATATTAAATTAATATTCTCTTGGGAATGCCGTAAATAATTACGCCGGTTTGATAAATCATATTATTTGCATCGACAAACGGAAATTAAATTCAAATAATAATATTATTATGTATGTAAATTCATAATTTACAATTATTTTCGCTTTAATTGACATTTAAAACAATGAAAATTCCTCCTATTTGTAATAACCTCCAGCTGACACAGAACGGCAAATGTAAAGCAGTAACAACTGGTAAAAGTCGCGATCGTGAGATCTACACATGTCATTGTCTTAGATCAGTTTACATGATCACCGACTGTGTTCGCTCTCTCCCGAGAAAGTGATATTAGTTTCGTTAAAACTCAGTCCTTCCTTTCGTCGCAGTCATTAAATGAATCTGAATAACTATTATGTAAACCAAGTGCACGAAAGTCTATTTAGAATGTCGCTGGTTTTTCCTACTGAAATGTTTACTTAACAGTTGTTAGAGTGATGGACTGGGATAAATATTTTGACTAAGTACTTTAACGAAAAATAAAGATAGTTTTGTTATTCTTAAAAAATATTTTGAATATGGATAGAAATATGAGTATTATTCTCACTGTATATTCTTTTAAATCAAAGATGCGCAAACTTTTCAGGCCGCGTCCCATTTCGTCCAGTCAATGAAGACCAAAAAAGACCTTTGCCTTACAAAAGGTGGGGTAGTTCTGATTTTAATATATGTTGTTCAGGACGGGACTCTGATGTAAAATTTAAAAGTTTTCGACGTTGGAGAGGGTCGGCCCGAACCGCCATCTGTGATTAAAGGTTGTTTTTAGCCATTTAATATACTTACGTAATATATATATATCCTAAAAGTTTTGGCACAAATTTCAACATTTTTTTTTTAATATAAAATGCATTTACTTAAAGTGTGCCATGAAGTTCGTCCTCATTTGGACTTCCTAACTTCCATCGTGAACTTTTCTAGATAAAAGAGCCCAAAAACCTTCTATGGGACGAGCCTGTGGGAGGTCAGAAGATAGGGATGACCCTAGCGTGTTCTTCTTCAATAAAATTGATTAATTTTATTAGATGTACCTTTGATTGTCAGGGCTTCACCTCACTCGGTTCACAGAAGGCATGGATACACCCCTTGTGGAAATAACGCAATACCAACACCTTATTTGCGAATTTGGCCTTTTGTTTATATGACATTATTAGGGACCTTTGCAATATAAGCCGTGTTCCTTCGGGCTGTCATTGTGATTTTGTGAATCTTGATCCTTTAGAATCATGATTATTATATCAAGAAAACAATTTGAATAATGTAAACACCACACACCACGTAGCGTTAAATGTCATATGCAGACCAATGTAAATTAACTTATTTTATTTATAGCAATAAAAATGGATCATATAGAAATAAAAAGAAAAGTTGTATGTTTACTTAAAACAAATCTTTTACGTAACATATTTTCTTTGTTTTCAAAAGTGTGGTCATTTCATGCTTTTATAGGAAAATCCTTTGATGCAACAAACCTCACATTGATAAATTTCTAGGCTCGAAAACCTATTGTCGTCAGCCATTTTTAAATTTGCTCTGAAATGAATCTGTGTGATCATTCAAAAAGGATGATTCAGAAGGGAAAGGAGAAGGTTGTCTAGTGATCACAAAATGAGAAAGTGGGGATAACGAATAGGAAATGAAAACACTTATTTCTTCTTCTTTCCAAGAAATCGATGTAAATGTCCAAAACCCAATTTTAAGTGTCCGTAGAAAGTTGCATTTTATATTAAAAAAAAAAAAATGTTGAAATTTATGTCAAAACTTTTAAGACATAAGTTATTTTTATAGATGCAGATTCATGTAACAAATTCTAATTCATATATGGACTAAAGATATATGATTGTGGTTCGAATATGCTATTAGTAATAATAGTTACAGGTTTCTTGTTGTGATTGTAGATATGTATGTACATACATATGCAGATTGATTTTGCACTAACGAAAATAAACAAAATTTAAATATACGTATTAAGTTGCACCGTAGCATTAATATAGTTTGTATTCAGTAGCTTTAAAGTATAATCTGAGTGTAATAGATATAAATGTCTATAATTTAAACCAGGTCGATCAGATTTCTAATATTACTTTATTGATGTTTCTCATACCATTCATTATAATAATTAATAATAATATTCATTTTATTATTCTTCAGTGTAACATGTTGAGTTTATGAGAGGAGTGAAGAGGAGTTTTAAGGTTATTTTTGAAAGAATAAAACTCAAACAAACTTTCTTTTACTTTTTCATAAATATATTGAAACTCTTTTTAATTATACAGGCCAATTAATTTTAACAACCAAAAGAGAAAAAGCTTTTTGAAACGTAGTAATTTTGCTTGTACAAAAAGTATTTATTTGCTAGTTACGTTAATATGAAAAAACCTATGGTTACATTTTAATATTTATTTTATTTAACACAAATATGAAAATATTCAAACTGTAATATAACAAAGATAACACACCTACGAACTACGTACACAGAAGAAAGTGTGGAACTAACAGTTTTAAAAATAACACTAAATTTTTTAACACATACATAAATATAGTTTTATTTTTCATTTTGTATTATAAAAATTTGACATACAGCAGAGTTAATCTTATGATCTGTAAGTTAAACACACCAACAATGTTATCGGCAACTATAGTTGATTTTCATTGGGATATTTCATTAAGAATGCGAACCTGGTGGCAAAGTTTAGAACTAAAAACAAGGGAGCAATTATATTTCATATTTATATAATTGAAAATAGGCAATAGAACTAATATTTATAATTAATTAAACTATTATCTAATATATATTGTAAAACTATCCCTAAGAAAAAACAAAACTGTGAAGATAACATAACAACCACTAACTAAAGTATTTAATCGAAATAAATTATGAAAGTGTGAAAATATAATGTCAGCCACCTGGATTTGAACCAAGGACCATTACTTTGCCTGAGCAACGCTCTACCAACTGAGCTATGGCCGATCTATCCGATGTCCACTACATTTAAACATCATTGTGGACTAGTTTTTAAAGTATTTAAAATGAAAAATAATAATAAATCTACTGGCAATTAATAAAACAGGACACAAGGCATATACTCTACCTAAAATAATAATAAATATTGAAAGAAAAGTCAAAATACAAAAAGAATCAAAGAAAAACTACTGACACACTGACAGCAATGATACGCTTATAGAAGATAAACAAAAGTGCTCTCTTGTAGAAGGTTTAACGTTGCTACATAACGCCATCTCTACGTAGTGAAATATCCCAATATCAAGCAACATTTCTCGTATTAAGACTCATTTTAAGAAATTAGTTTTCGGTGTTGTTAACATTTTTAGTGAATATGCATAAACAGTTTGATACAATATCCCTATATTTAATTAAGTAACTAAAACTAAATATCAAACTACGAGTAAGTAACACTTGGTAAAATTAATTCATGATGGTTGTCAGTAGTACCAACACCAGGTACCTATTTCCCGTTTGAGTTTAGAAATTGAAATTTCAAACTACTTGTAACTTGGTCAGAAACGACTATATGTTGATGTTTTAGGTTTATGCTACAGAGCAACGATATTAGCTGGAAGAAAATAAAAAAAATGCAAATGTATAATAATTTACCTCCAAGCATAGGAAAGGATTTTTTTTTGTGATTAAGAGAAAAAGTCTCCCTCTCTTAATAATGAGAGTACACGAAATGAAATTCGTTTATGGTTGGAAAAAAAAACTTTTATAAAATTAATTGCTTACCGTAGCATACGCAAGTAAAGGTCGGATGTTAAAAAGAGGGAAATACGTACGATCCAATTTTTATTGCTGCGACTTTTTACGCACTTCTCCCTGAATTGCCTTAGTCCTTAGAAAGTTTCTTCTCCTGCCGAAAAGGGGTCAACTATCAGCTGTTTCTCCGCAGCGTCGTTGTCTTGGCAACCATCCTTTCTACCCCCACTTTAGCTAATCCGTCACCTGTTTTGAATCGATATGTAGGCGCAAACCGACGCAATGTCTTTCCCTGTGTCGCGGCGCCTTGTTTTCTTTGTTCTTTGTGTGTCTACTTTCTTCCAACGGCGGGAATCCATGGACTTGGAAAATTCAATTACGCTGACACGTGTAAGGGTTAGTATTAGGGTGGGATGTTATTTTGTGGGCAATAAAAATTGCCGCGTACCGTGTCGGTGTTTGGGTTTTTTGGGTGAGTCGGTAATGTTGAATGAGGGTATCGAATTTTTATTTCTTATCTTTTAAACTCTACAGTTATTTTTAACATACATATACAGGGTGTATCACGGAAAGTGAAACATAGGCGTTTACCATAGATAATCAGTTTTTCCGTGCGCATTGCTCCATTATGTTAGACAAAGAGTTTCAAATGGATGTTGTAAAGCAAAAATTTCTACATTTAAGCAACTTTTTCTAATAAAAAAGATCTTTTTTTCTAATAAAAAAGATCTTTTTTCTACGTCAATCTACGTTAACTTTTTCACTACAGCTGTGTCCTAATGTGTCACAGACACGAGACACAATTATAGCCTCATGTTGTAGTACATAATTTCAATCATAAACGTAATTTTTGTATATTACAGTGATGCAACTTTGTTTTCGTGATATTTACAGTATATTTATAACGAAACCTTTTTACTTCTTAGGTCGCGTACACATTGGCGAGCGGTGGTAAGCGGTGAGTGATGAGCGGCGAGCGATGAAAATAAAATATTTTCAATAAAAGCTTTTACGCGATCGTGTGTACATCGTGTACTATCGTGTAAAAGCTGTTGTTTAAAATATTTGTTTCACCACTCGCCGTACATCGCTCGCCGCTTACCGCTCGCCATTGTGTACGCGATCTTACTAATATAACTGCCTGAAAAACACTAAGGTTATTATTATTTACACATGTTTTCTTTATTCCTCGACACCATTTTGATACAAAAAACTTTATTATGTAGGTATGAATGTACCTATGTATACAATATTTTTTTTTAAGATGTCCGATCAAGGTTATATGTTATCTGTATCATGAACGAATTAATAAATTGGCATACATTTATCTCTCTCATTTGCAAAGCTACAAGCGTGTGTAATAAGGATGGGTATAATACACTTGTCTTTCAAAAATTCATATTGTTTCAACTAAGTTAAAACATTCCATTTTAAAACGAAGCTCGTTGTTGACAATACTTTCGCTGTAACGTAAGCTTATTTATTAATTCAGATATATTACCTTGATTCATACCCGTACGAATAACGCTATTTTCTGTCAGTGTCCCTGACACTGACATTGTGTCAGTATCTTATTTTTCACATATTTGGTTTTACATTTTCTAATAAACTTACCAGTGGACTTATTTTTGAATTTTGAACGCTTTTATTTATTTTATATTAATAAAATAACAGTAGTATCTTATGTACCCTCATAAAAACTAAGTAAACGACACTACTGAATTTGACAGAATGGGAGGAGCTAAAATCTTAATTCATACAATTCGTAGATGACCTTGATTGGACATCTTTAAAAAAAATTAGTCCCAGTCCCCAATAATGTTTTTTTGTGGATTATAAATTCCATAACCCCCTAGGACTAGAGTATTTTCTAATTCTGATTATTATTTTTTTTTATTACTACGTACCTAATAAAAAACATTTTTATGTACGCGTATACGTATAGGTATATTAATAGAAATTGTTTTATTTCTAATTCTGCGCGGTACTATTTGTCCGCAATAAAAAATACATACTATATTGACATATTTCATATAAACATACTTTGTTAGGGAGTTCATTGTTTTGCCATATAATTTTGTTTATTATAATTATAATGGGAGTACTTAACGATCAACATGAAAAATATTTTATATTTTTTGAAATACAAATTACATAGTGGAAAGGGTTCAACAGACAGATTAACACACCCAGTAATATGGGCATTAAGATGTAACGGTATGTTTTTTATGTTGCAATAAATTTATAAATGAAGTATAAAAATTAATACTTCATTTTTTAATACTAAAATTCATTTCGTTTTATAATTATAATTATATGTAGTAGGTTTATATGTAGAAATATATTTATGAGATGTTATCAAACGTTTGACAGATATGTTATTACTTTAGTGATAAATATGTTTTAAAAGGGCATTGACGTTGATGATATTACTTCAACCAAATGTGGAGAAGGCGTGGTGATGTCTTCATTTCAAACAGTTAAAAAACGAAATGGGTTGTTTGAAATCTTAAAAGGAAATATTACATAGTTCTACAATACATCACAAAGAAAAAAAAAGCTTTTACTCGTACGGTTTGCGAGTATAAATAAAAACACTTTGAGAAACAAACAGGTGATATTCGTAACTTGCGTTCCTCAAAAGGAGAAAGAAAAACTCATATAGTTGAGTTGAAAGGATGAGAGATTGTGCATCTAACAATTTAAGTTCTATTCAACTCTTTGTTTGTAAATGTCTTTTAGAAGTCAACTACGAACGACTTCATGATTACGAGACCCTTGAAGGTTTTTAGGTTATCTGAATAAATTTAAAAAACTTTCAATACGGCATTAGTCTTAATAATCGTTCGTTAGTTAGTTCGTGATTTTACTTACCACCTACCTATGTTTTGTTTTAGTCCTTGGACGACTATCACCTTTTTCTATTCGCGAAAATACTGAACATTTTTTATTTTTTAAGTGATTACATTTTATACAAACAACCTAAGTTTGGAACGGCCTCCAACAAAACGTTCAAGAATGAGGCATTCGACTACCTACTGCTTATTTGCTTTTTCTGCTTGAATCATCATCAATATTAATTTTTTTTAACTTTAATTATTTCGAAAACTGCATTTTATCGAAAGTAGTATAATAATAATAAAAATCTGATGTGACCAACACAAAACCTCCTGCCATTTATTTTTTATTAATTTAAATACATATACCTATGGGGTCTCATGGCCGCGTGCCTGAGTGTCTGGTCGCGAATCTGGAGAACCGGATTCACTTCCTACTATCAAATATTTCAAATTTTAATTGGCACATAACTGACCCCTGTGATGCACTCTCCACGCCAAAAATGAGTACCCGTGAGGTGACGCCTGGTAAGCGCCCACACGGTACAAATATTTCATCATTTACCGATATCTGCGTATAAAGCAGATTGACACACCCAGCAATGGGTAATATGCCGTGATGATATTATATTTATTATTTATTTATGTAACATAAAATGGAAATGGCGGAAGGTCATGTGTTGGCCACATAAGATGTTTTCTGAATGCAACCATGTAATCATTTTATATCTTTACAAAAATATTGAGAAAAATTCAATTGAAATTTTTCAGTATGTATGAAAAATAAAAACTGCTGTCAATTTGAATTATTTAGTGCATAGTTCACTATTTAATGGTTTTAACACTATTTATAAAGTTAACAAATATTTATATTTCGTTTTAATTTAAGCTGTACTCTATCGAATGAGCCTACAAAATATATACCACTCCACTTAAGAATTTATAACATATATAGTTGAGAACCACTGGTTTAAAAATATTGTTCTTCAAGATGTCCTATTCAGGGAAACTGCACATAACTTCTCATAAAGTCATTTTTGTAGTACATAAATTCTTACAAAATTGCTACTACAGCTCAATAAATAGTACTGGGTACGTGGAAGTACTTGGAAATGACAAATAATCGTATTTTACAGCATCTAAAAACTGTCTGCAGATAAAATAATCTCGACCCCGTCTTCATATTGTGCCGTAGATATTTATGTCATGTAGTACTGTGAGAAAGATCTTTTTAATTTGGCTGTAGTAGCAAGTGGTTGATAAGAACCCGTTGGATTATAAAAACGCACTCGTCTCAGACGAATAAAACATGTCATATGTGTTGACTAAACACATATGTTCATTCTGTAATCCTATAAGCTTTTATGTAATTACTTGGTAATGAAGTTAGAAAATTATAATCATTCAATATCGGCAGGATAATTACAGCTTAGTGAGTACCGTTAAATGTTTTCATAATTTTGCCTTTGAGACATTGGCAACATTAACAAGGATAGAATAAGCTTATAATACACTACAATAACGTTTCGTACTCGTATACAGGCTGTAACAGAAATAAGTACATTGAATTTAACCAGTGATAGAACTCGTCGAAAGTAACATTTTTTTTTTAGCATTTTTACCCCATCATAAATTAACGAGTCGTCTAGGTATTTTCGTAAAAATTCGATCCGGTGGCAATAACAATGAAACAATTATTTTTGACAAATGTGAGTTGTCAACTTTTTCAAATAAATTTTGACAAATAAATCGATTAATACATATTATTATAAAAGTTATAATCAGTAAAAATGCCTGCCTTTACGAATAGCGAGTATACAGACATTGTGCTGGTCTATGGTGAAGCTCAGGGAAACGCTGCCCAAGCCCATCAAATTTATTTGGTACGTTTTCCGAATCATCTTCTAAACGTGCGCACGTTTGTACATGTTCAGCATCTACGAGATCATGAGTCATTTAAACCTGCTGCTCAAGATCGTGGTGGAACACGTCCACGGTCTAGTACTCGAAGAATAGCACTACAACACAAAGTGTCACATATGACAATTTGGAGGATATTGAAAGAACAACAGTTACATCCTTGAAAATGCAGCTACAAGCATACTCAACAACAGGCAGATGCTGGAAAGAGTATGCCTGCATCACTTTTAAACATCTTTATGCGTTTTCTTGTTCCGTCAATTGTAGAGTTGATCTTGGTCGACTATATCCTATAAATATCTTACCATTTTTGGATTGTCCAACTGTCCAACCTGTTGTAACATAAAAATTTGACGCATGATTTTTGTTACCTTAGTCGAGGTATTCTATCTTTTGTTTTCTCCGATTTGTTTATAGTTTCATTTTCTGGTGTATCTGTCAATTTATTCAACAGTTTCTAATCATTTCAGTCACAACTTATAGTGCATAACGCTCGTCACAACCACAACGGATACAGCTGTTTGTAGACGCACGCGCGGAATACTCCCATTTTGAATTTTGGCATTATATAACGCGCTCTACTTTTATTCATTCATTAAACATAAAAAGTCGTGCGTGATTGGTCGTGATTAAATTTTTAGTTTCGTGAGCGGGAGTGATCGTTAACAAAAAGTTACTTACGCGCCACCTCTATTAAGTAGATATACTGTTATTCTTTAGGTGCTTATGGTCACTGACATTAATAATGTTTTCAATATTTGACTACACGAATGGATCAGGATTGATTTTTTTTTTGATCGGATCGCTTGGTTTGACTGATCGGAGTGAGTTTACGAACGCGTCAGATTAAACCGATTAATTTTACGAACGCTTCAGATTACCTCGGATCAATCCGATCGAATTTACGAAAACGCCTTATGTAGCTATTACAGTATACTGTAAAATATGTTCTATATTTAATGTATTTTAAGTTTCCTTATGTTGTTTTGCGCAAATATTTTGATGTATTTACGAATACATAAATAAATATTATTTACATTTAAAGCAGGATTTATTACCTCAAATAATATATTATTATATGTGTGAGTAGATTTTGCACAATAAATTATTCCTTATTCTTGTGAAATTTCTTGTACAACAAATTACGAAGTGTTAAACACGCTTTATAAATAATTGTATAGAATTATCTATTTTCCTCCTACACTATTATGAAATGAACCTATAAAAAATTCATTAATTCAAACTTATATGTTGCAAAAGGAAATAGTATTAAACTATAGTTGATACCGTGTTGTTTTAAAATCCATATTACATCATTTGTATTTATATTTCTATTGTATAACGTAATTTCCATATTCTTTTGTTGCATTTGGAAATGCTATTAATAATAGTGACCTCCTTAAAATATTTTTTCTGGAATAGGAATATTATTCAAAGAATGACATTGGTTTAATATAATAAGAATATATAAATTTGTAAAATAATGATAAGTGAACAAGGATATAAAACTAGAGCAGCAATCTATCTTATTAATTAAAGCAATATTTTACTTATCTTGCAAAAATCAGGAAGTGATTATTTCATCCTCAAATGAACTGTGACAAAACGCATATCTAATTTTATCGTTTTACTTTAAATAGAGCACTCACCATCTGTTTGAATTACTTCAGTAAACAAACCATTATTCTTCATCTGAGAAATTATCAATGACTGCTGTAATGGATTAATAATACTTGCAACTTCATTATATATTTCGTAAATAAACAACATGATATCTTTAGAACGTAATACAAAATTAAAAATTTTATAGAACAAACAAAAATGAGAAAAATATTCATATGAAGAATAGATGCCTTAAATTTCACCATTAAAAAAAATTTAGTTATATTCATTTTGAGTAATATGATGAGGAATAAATGTATCACATAATAGTACCCTCTTATATCAACACACTTGGTCCAACGTTTTTCTAACTTTTCAATTTCCTCCCGAAAATGGTTTTCTTTGAGGTCCTCAAAATAAACAATTACTGCTTCGATGGCGTCTTCGTTGGATCGAAATCTCTTTCCAGCGAGGAACGTTTTGAGTTTCGGCGAGTACGGTGAATGGGGGACTATTTTAAACCTCAGTTCGGTTCTACCCATGATTCCACAATCCAGGGCAATAATATCGGTCAATTTTTGTTGAGCAATACGAGTTGAATGAGCTGGCGCATTGTCGTGGTGAAACAAAATCTTTTTCTTTGCCATTCCTGGACGTTTTCCTTGAATTGCTGCTTTCAGCTTGTCTAAAAGTGTGGCTTAGTGTTGTCTAGTTACAGTTTTTCCTTTATCCTGGTAATCAATTAGCAGAATGCTTTTGGCGTCCAAAAAGACTGACGCCATCACCATTCCTGTCGAATGAACTGCCTTCGCTTTTTTCGGAGCCGACTCACCAAGTCCAACCCACGCTTTCGACTGAATGGTTATGAAACGTCTTTTAAAATCGACCGTATTTTTCTTAAACAACTCCAAATTTTCGGCTGAAGTTCTTGCCCGAATGCACTTTTGCTCCGAACTAAGCAAATGCGGCACCCACTTGATGCACATTTTTCTTATGCGCAGCTCATTATGTAAAATATGAATTAAACATTCATAAGAGATCCCTATGGCTTCCTCAATCTCACGCATTTTGATTCGGTGATCTTCCAGAACCATAACATGGACTTTATCCACAATTTTCGGTATGGAAAACGAAGGCGAAACATTCCTAAGGACAGCATCCAACCTGGTCTTGATCTCCGTTGCCGTCTTTCCTTCCAAATAAAAAAAACTTGATCACCGCACGAACTTTCTTTTTATTCATTATCAATTTAACGGTAGGTACATCGACACAGACGCTTTTCACGATTAAACTGATAGATTGTACTGATATTCCTTGATAGTTCATATGAAGAGTAAACAAAACAACGACATATGATTGCTTTCGAAAACCAAGACCGGAAACTTTTCAATTCATCCTCGTATACACTTGAATACTACAGTATTTATGTTGCTTTGGCCTGATAGAAGATCTGTAGCTATTATATAATAAAAAATTATTTAAATATAAAAAGTTAACCATCAGTCAAGTGCTTTGGCACTACAATTAAAAGAATTAAAAAGTAGAATTAATCGGAATAAGTTTTCTTTATGATGTACTCTTCTAGCCAGTACTCTTTACAGTTTAATTCGTGTTATCAATTACTCAAACCTGCAAAAAGTAGAACAGATGTTTGCAATTAAACGTTTTGCTATAATTAAAACTAAAAGCAACATTTTTTTAAAAGAAGTGAAACCAAATAAAACATGGTCAATGGATGAGCCACGTTAAATAAATAATGTATTTAATAAACAACTCAAAAATAAATTGGAAATATATTGATTGAAGTGGTTAAGGTGTTTAAATATACAGGGTGGTGACCGGCACAGCCGAACATAGGACTTTAACATGCAAAATCAGACTTTCCTAATTTCCTAATTATTTTAGGTAAAAAAGCTTGAAATAAAAGTTGTAGGATATAAAATTCTGCATTTTTTTCTCAAAAAAAAAAAGTTACCTAGGAGTATGTAAATATTATCACTGATTGTGGGTAATTTTTCGACTGTGATGTGGATTAGGATTAGGTGTTTACAATTACTCGAAACTTTAGTCAAACAGCATTTATTCTTAATATACCAACGTTTCGGTGCACCCTTGCACCTTCTTCAGGGTCAACAACATTGTAACGTTGACATTTTTACACTTAAAGTAAGATCTTACAAATTGTTACAATTCATGTACACAAAATACATTCGTACAAAACATTCAGTTAATTTATTAAACATCGTACAAAAAATTCAAAGAGCATACACAGAATATTTCCGGCTATTTTCCGTATTATTTGTTTGTCGTTTTTTAGAGCAAATGGATGTGGGTATGCTCTTTTAATTTTTTGTACGATGTTTTGTACGAATGTATTTTGTGTATATGAATTGTAACGTTTTGTAAGATCTTACTATATGATAATGTCAATGTTATTTCGTATGTATTACATTGTTGTTGTATAATTGTTGTAGACCCTGAAGAAGGTGCAAGGGTGCACCGAAACGTTGGTATGGTAAGAATAAATGTTGTTTGACTGACTTTCGAGTAATTTTTAACACCTTATGTCACTGAATTCAGAATAAAATTTGTTATGTAATAAGTTAATAAAAAATATATGTTTCTATTTACTATGAAAAAGTTTGAAAACTATTGGTTGAAATTTTGCGTTCATTAAAATAGTAAAATAGAAATTGTTGGCTAATTTAACCGATCTCGTAGTTCTTATAAGCCGTATTCTTTCGCTACGTTGGGTCAGTAAATTGCATGTTCTTTCGAATTCTGATCAGTATCCCCACCCCAAGGCCAAGTAATCCAGATCAGTGCCATCTACTCCAACAAAAACTTGTATTAGAAAGATCATATCACTTAAGATTCAAAAATAGCGGAAGCGGCGGAAGACTGTCATATTTTATAAGTCAATAAGGACAAGAGGTTACATTTAAGGTTCCCTGAAGAAGGCAGCAGTTCATGTTGCCGAAAAGTCGGTTTTTATAACAATAAACAGAACTAAAACTAAATAGCTTGTATCATTTTAATTGAGTAATAAGTTCCTGAAAGATTTTTTTTAATAGTTCTAAAACAAATTTAAACAAGAATAAACAATGGTAAATATAGAAAATTGAAATTAATTTTTCCGACTGATTTTAACAGATACTTGTGTTCTTTCGAATAAATTCATTTGTGTCCACGTGACCTGATCTGATCTAATTTATACGATCAGTTGGATCTGATCCAACCTAGCGAAAGAATACGGCTATAGTTCTCGAGATAGCAATAGTGGACATAATAAAATGAACAGCCTGTATATTGGTCTATATCTACAACTTGTGCAAAAAGTTTCTTTCCTTTATTGTTACTTTTGAATTACCCTCTTTTAGCCAATTGCACGACTATACAGTTAAATTTTAACTCTTGGTTAAATTAACAATATCGTATCGAAATGAAATGTCAAATGAGTTATTAAACATTACCGTCAAAATTTCGATACGTACTTTTTTTGTTAACCTGTAACTTTTACTATAAGCGGTACAACTGGCCAGTAGATATACAAATGTTGTCCTCAAATACGGACATCACCTGTAACGTTGTAAGTGTTACACTTGATTAAGTCTAGAGGGGTGTCCTCTTAGACACAACGACATATAGTGGTGTACGTTGAAAGTAAAAAAGACGTGCTGATTGATTTATTTATTTGGTGTTACTTTGTACAAATGACCAGAGTGGCTGTTGCTCACTGTAGGTATGGTTTCTGAATACTTATTGAGTACTAGAAATTTTTCTTAGCTTAGCGAAGGTTGGGGGTGAAAATAGGTGGGGTGTGTTTTATTTGGAGGGTAGCAATTGGTGAGTAAACTCAACATCACCTCAATAAAAACAGGGACCCTTTATTATCCTAACACTCTGCGAATATATTGTGTTACTTATTTCCAACTCTCTATCGAAAAATCAATTTGATTTTATCTTATGTAATTACCCTATTGTAGGGGGATAGCGCTCATATAAAGGTACGATTCACATCATAACCCAATTACAAAACAATCTGGCTCTACTGAGCATTGAACAGCCTATGAATGCAAACGGTCGTAAATAAACGGCATCTACATCACAAGATGCAATGCATCATCATTATTCTATTCGCCTACAGTGGCGGCTCGTTAGCAAAGGGACACAGATAACATGAAGATAATAGATAGTGTATGCTTTCTTCGGAAATGAGTACCAGTTGTATGAATGTTTAACAAGAACTAATATGTAAAGAAAGAATGAAGTATATTCTTGCAAGAAATACTGATAAAGATAAATTAAATGTTTCTCAATAAACATATTTTTATTTGACGACGGCTATGGAAAAAGTCATAAAAATTTACATATAATACAAGTCATTATAGTCAATAAAAATCTTAAAAGTAGGTTTCATTTAATAAATATCTTCTATGAAGATTGGGTCAAATAATCTGTTGTGGCCAGCACATTACCTTCCGTCAATCCTGCGTGTATTATGTACAAATTCAATACATAAATTTTCTTGCAAAAGATCCTATATTTCTAGTAAAATTATTTCATAAACAAACTATGCAAATTGCACTTGACACTGACATCTTCTTCCACTCATTTCTGTTTTGCGTGTCGTCAATTATTATACTCGCATTCAATGTTCGCACCATCTGACTATCACCAAATCTAACGTTGTAGTCAATTGATATAGCTGCCCTTCAGATGCCTAAAACATTCCACACTTTTCCAGTTGCACATTCATAATGGGGTCATTCACATTTTCTAATTTATTTTTCTTGAAAGAATAGGTCAAATTAAATATGTAGGTGTGTATTTTACACCTTACAAATCTTTAGAATCAATCAGAGATATGATTTTTTATTAGTTGTCTTTAATTTCAAATATTTGGACGCTGACGTCACGGCTTAGCGGATGCGGCGGTAGAGCTCTACCGGTATTGTTTGGAACTATGATTGTTTGGGTTATCACTTGTCAGTTTGATTTTGTGACAGCAACATATTGTTAACTAAAACATAGTTCATTCAACTTTTGATATTTATTTTAATAAATGTTTTATTTACATACCTTTACTCTTAACTCTGCTGTCACCTGTCACAAATTTAGGTTAGTAAATGTGTATGTGAGAGGAATGTCTTTGTTACAACAAACCATGACGTCACGAATTTTACAGCCGCGAAAGTTTATTAGTAAATTTATGAATGAAAAGTCGCATATTTCATGTTATTTTATATTACTATATTTATTAAATGAGACGGATTTCACGATTTTTTTAAATGACTCCATTACCGATCTCGAACATTCCTAGTGTACTCGTTCGGCAATTTGCGCTACACTTCGTTTTGATTCGGGATTCGGGTCTGCTCGCTTCGTGGGCATATTCTAGCAAAATTCGATGGTGGAACTACCTAGAATAACTTATTCCCGTAAACCGTAAAATTAATACATGAAACATCGGAATGAAGAAGTCTGTAAAAGTTTATAAAATAACATAATCTACAGACAATACATGTAATAAATTTATATGTGCGTGGTAAAATTTTACAGACGTTATAAGTTTGCTGAAGGTACGCCCATTAATCTGATTTAATGTTAGAATTTTATTCCTGTATATGCTCATGTTACAGGCAAATACATCACATCACAAAATCACAATGCAGATTTTAGATTAGGTTATGAAATGTTTAGACATTGCTTTTCATAGGCAGAGATTGCAATCTGTATATTTTTCTATGCAAATTGCAAAAATAAAGATCATAATGGTAAAACATATGTCAAGGTCTATACCATAACAATAAAATAAATGAGTTTTTCATTTTATATTACCAGTTCTAGGTTAGTTGCATTCAAAGTAGATTGAAAAAATGATTAGAACATTTTCAATCAATTGTAAAGAGAAAGAAATTTAATAAATCTTTATTTTTCAATTAGTACAGTTATTACAAAAGAATTGGTTTCTGTCATACTGCTTTCTAAAGCAACGTTTTTTGAACGAATTATAAAACAAAAAGTCCTAGAACTTTAAAATGTAATTTTAAAGTTCTAGGACTTTTATTTTACCTTCATACTGAATCCTTTATTTATGCTGCATTAAATTGTTCTTCGCCTCAGTAGCTTCATCCAAAATATCTCGAGGAATATATTTTTCATCAATTATAGCGAATAAGAATGTTAATGGGACCGGAAAAATTCAATTTCAATATGTCAATCTGTCAAAATTTTGCTAGGATTTGCAAACAATTGCGACTTAGCCTACTTATACAAAATTTATACTGCTTCAAATAGCTGCATGTTTCTTTTAATAATTTAATAACTAGAAACCCGTATGACATAAAATTATATATGTACCTCAGACGAAACGTGTCTTTATGGTATTTACAAGTAATTACGGCCTCGGCTGCTCGCCTCGGCTGTAAACTACTGTTTTACAGAAATATGCAATAATACGAAGGTGGACTGAAAAGTTTCCGAAATGATATGAAAAAAATATATATTTAACATGGGCTACATTTTATTTTTCTACATAGTCCCCTCTTAACTTAATCTCAAACTTAATCCAGTGTTTCCAATTTTTCGATTCCCTCCCGAAAATGGATTTCTTTGAGGTCCTCAAAATAAGCATTTACTGCATCGATGGCTTCTTCGTTGGATCGTAATATCATTCCAGCGTTGTGAGTTTTGGGAAAAGATGGAAAGCGGAGGGAGCCAAATCGGTTGAGTACGGTGGATATGGGACGATTTCAAACCTCAGTTCGTTCAATTTTTGTTGAGCAATTCTACTTGAATAATCTGGCGCATTGTCGTGGTGAAACATTGCCATTTCCGAGCGTTTTTCTTCGATTACTGATTTCAGCTGGTCTAAAAGTGTGGCGTAATATTGCCCACTTATATTTTTTCATTTACCAAGATAATCAATTAGCAAAATTCCTATAACGGCACAATAGACCTTTCCTGCCAACTGAATTAACTTCGCTTTCTTCGGGGTCGACTCACCATCTCCAATCCACGCTTTCGACTGAATTTTCGACTCTGGAGTGTAATGGTGTACTCATATTCCATCCATGATTATGAAATGTCTTTTGAAATTGACCGAATTTTTCTTAAACAACTCTAAATTTTCGGTTGAAGTTCGGGCTTGAATGCGCCGAACTGAGCAATTGCGGCACCAACCTGGCGCACATTTTTGTCATGCCCAGCTCATTGAGTAAAATATAAACTACACTTTCATAAGAGATCCCTATGGCTTCCTTAAACTTATGCACTTTCATTAGTCTATCTTCCATAGCCATATCGTGGATTTTATACACAATTTCCGGTGTGGTAGTCGATTTTGGTCAACCTGAACGTGGTTCGTCACAGGTGTGTCCAGCCACTCTTAAATTCCGAAACCCAGAAACTCACAGTGGAAAAGGAAGGTGAAGCATTCCTAAGGACAGCATCCAACTTGGTTATAATCTCCGTTGCCGTCTCTCCTTTCAAATGAAAAATCTTGATCACCGCACGAACTTCGTTGTTATCCATTACCGATTTAACGCTAGGTCGATCGACACAGACGCTTGTCATGATTAGACCGATTGACAAATTGTATTGAAATTTATTGACAGTTAATATGAAGAGTTAAATAAAAGAAAAAAGATAAGATTGCTTTCCAAAATCCAAGGCCTTCTTCGTAATTCCAATCCACCCTCAAATGTATAAAAAAATAATAATTCTCCACAACATTTATTTGGAGTATTATTGTCTAAAATTAAAAGGCCATTGTTACGCATTAAGTTTTTTCCCATGTTAAACACCTATGGATATGTAGAAGTGGGTCAAAATTGGATTACAAGATCTGATCCAGTAAAATACGAGTACAATACAATAATTAGGTACTAATAATTTACTAAACAAATAATACACTGCAATAAGAAATTTTAATTAAAGAATTTGTCATTATTTTTTCAAGTGTACCAAAATTAATTTTATCATGTTTGTTTTAAAAACATTTAAAAGAAATATTTTCTTATAAATCTAACCACAAACTAAAACTGATAGTGATAAATAGTGAGAGATATTATGTAATGTGTAGACTGTGGTTTAAAACCAGTTTTTCATTAAACAATTGTTGAGCAAGAATTTATTCAATATGTTTTGAATTGTAAAAGAATGACTTTGTTTTTTTTACTACATAATAAATATTGAACAGTATATTGTGTACATTTTAAAAAAGAACTTAAGCAGAAAATTAGTTTCCATTGGAATACATATTGTATAATATTTATATCAAACTAAAAATCTTTCACCAATTTCAATTTTATCTTACAAAGTATTGCTTTAACATTTCGTACAAAGAAACTTGTTTATTATTTCATTAAATATTATTTTATGATCGTATTACACTTTTTTTCCAGATACTATTTAAACTACATTTGAGTACTTACATTTTTTTATGTCATTTATAAACATTTTAATTTCTCAACTGATTCAATAGAAGATATATGTAATAAATAATTTAGAAACAAAAATATATACGTAATTCAATGTTTTTTGAAATTTCTAGTAACATAAATGTTTACCATTCGGGTTTCCAAGAGTAGGCTTTATTTACAAATTACTGATCGGTAAGTGATGTGAAACACAAATAAAAATAACTATAATTGCTTACTTAAAAATGACAACCAAAAATTTTTAATGTAAAAATAATTTTTAAAACTTATTTTTTTAATTTTTGTGCGTCGATCGTGTGAAAAAGGTAATAAACATTGCGGGCAGTAAGTGCTCTTCTACCGGTATTGGATGAATTGGAGTTCTCGACTTCGTCTCTATCTTCTAAATCATTCTCAACTGGTAGGTAGCACTGCACTTTATTAAGTATTCTTAAATAACTATTTAGGTGTTGTTTTTTAATCTGTTTACAGTTTCAACTAAATTAGTACATTTAATTATTCAAAAACTAATCGGCTTTTCTAATTAATGTTAAATGCACAGATTCATAGAATTTAATATTTATTATAGTGGTTTTACACAATAAATCGTTCAATTTATTGACGGATAAATCGATCAATTTATTGTAAAAGGCTTTGAGAATTTACATTTAACGATTTTGTTGACATCAGGGCTATCACCTTCTTCATATTATCTGATATGTTTTTGAGGTTAGAATCTAGCGACGCTTCAGTTTTCTTGTACCGTAATTGTTAAAAATGAGTAAAACTAGTGAATATGGTACTTATAACTTTACAAACAAGCACACACCAAATACAGTTTGAAATGTCAAAGACTATATAGTTAGCACTAGAAAAATAACCAAAAATTCCCCAAAAAATCGAGGGAAAATAGAACTCGTTCTATTTCATCAATTTATTGATAATTTTTTTTTCGTAAATCATACACGTAGCGATAATTAAAGGTCCAAGTCGATTTAGTAATTACACATACGAGTGTACATACAGACATCATCGGAGATAATGTTAAATTTTGATTCTAGAGAACTTAAAAGGTATTTATTCACTAAAATCTCGATATGAGATGTGTAGCATGATTTCTATATCTCGTATTATCTATATTGACGAGAGATAAAAATTAATTAAAATAAAAAGAATACCTGAAAAACAAATGTCAAATTTGTGGAGCGTGGAGATAATATTATGTAGATTGTGGATATAATGCAGGAAACAGGCTCGATTTGTATGAATTCAATTCAGTTTGTCCTAAAATTGACGTACTCGAATGAGGCTAAACAATTTTAATTCTCTACATATTACAATGTAATGTAAATTAAGCATAAAACCGTGAGTTTCCAATTTTTATTGTTGTACAAATTTCAACTGGAAATTTGTTATATTTTCAATAGAGAATTACATTTATGTGAAGTGTTACATAGCTCGGCTTTAATGCAAGACCTCTTACAGAATTGTAGATAATTTGAAAGTACCATTGTTGTGACATTTCCAGCAACCATTTTAGTTCTCTTGTTTCTACTTACAAAGATGATTTCTAAATTCTCGTAAAAACTTAAGTTTTTGTGTTCACCAGTCAGACAGCTGTTTAAATATTCAGATACAAAGAATAGGAAACCTCAATTACTTAATAATGTTCTTATGCATTTTTAAAGAAACTTTTTCTTCAGGTATTTTTTTTCTCAAATAGGTTTGCTTATTTGCTTTACTTTGTAAAAAGTAAATAAACTGGTTCAAGCAATAAATTTCTATTTAACATTTAATGCCTGGAATTTTTATTATAGGTATCCTTTTAAAAGTACTCTTGTTTAGGAACATGTTCAAAATTTACATATTTTTTCTTTTAACAAAATTTGCATTTTTATGATGCTATAACAATTTTTGAAAGGCTTTTAACGATATAGGTACATATTGTGTTACATTTCGTAACAAAAAGAAACATTTCAATATAATACAAATATAAGACAATATTTTACGAGACAAGATTATTATGTTATCTAAATCTACTTAGTCATGAAAATAACATGCAACAATCGCAATTATTTGTTGTCAGGTAACTTTGATATATGTTTGCTTATTTACCACGTTTGGTTTAAATTGGATACTTTTTGTAGTTTCTGCAGAAGCTTGAGTACAAAAATATAATAGAAATGACGCAGTGTTAAAGGTTATAGTACGCAATACAAATTTCGTTTTGGTTGTTAGACCAAGTTTACATGTATTCCAAGATTTTACAGCTAGAAATGTGAAAAGACGCAGAACCGAATTATATTACTTATTTGTTTAAGTGACAGATAAGGCTAGTAACAAAAATAGGAGTATATCATTATCATTATGGCGTATTGTCCATTTTTAGGTGTGCCAATCTGCTTCTATTCACAATTTTTGCATGTTGGCTCTCCCATAAATATTAACAGTGGTGAACTATAAAAAAATTAACAAAGAGCTGGGTCAAATTTTAACAAAGAGCTCGCTTTTCGTTTCTTAGAAACGAAAACGAAAGGGTACTAGTGTTGTTAAGAACCGGAAAAATTTGGAATCAAATACCAGGTTGCAAAACTATTCGGGTAGTGGGGACCAACCTTTGATTCCGAGTAGTGGAACTGATTTTCGGTTCCGAGCAATGGAACCGAACTTCGGTTCCGGTTCCGTGTAATGGAACCGATCTTCGGTTCCGAGTAGTGGAACCGATTTTCGGTTCCGAGTAGTAGAATCGAATCGGATCCAGATTATGAAATCGATGATTAGAATATTCAATTAAGATTTTAAATTAGCTTCGCTATTTTTGAGAAATAAACAATATTTATTTGAAAATAATCGTTAACATTTGTTATTTATTTGTCTCAATTCCATGGCTATTGCTATTTTTGGGGTGATTTTCGATATTTTCATGCCTAATTTCTGCCATTACGAGGCACACAAAATTAATTTTGTTTATTTTATGCCCTACAACTTTTATTTGAGGTTGACCCAATCCAAAATGCACAAAGGTTAAGCAAATAAAAACAAAGGAAAACGCCATGTCAAACACGTTGAAGATTTGATTTTACAGAACGTTGGATGTTGGATAAAAGTTTGAGTTTATATTCACCAGAAAAAAACAATAATACCATTGTCTTACTTTTACATCATTGTATAATGGTGGTAGCCGAAAATATAAGCAGTTGTTCTATAGAAAGCCCAGAAATAGGGAAGTATATTTTTTGTGTTCTTCCTTTTGACTAAAAACTTAATATTTCCTTTTACCATAAACTCATCTACACAAACACATCACAACCATAACCTATTACCATTCTAAAAATATCTTCGTTTTGACAAGAAACATCTAATTTTAACTACTAACACATGTCATTTCTGACATTAGGTTGTGATGCATTGACGTCCGCAGTCGATATGTGCATTAGCATTAACCTAATTTGTTCAATGCATACGTATAGTGTATAGTCTCATAGGGCACATTACAGTATGCCTAGTAGCTCTGTTGTATGTAGCCCGGTATAGTACAACAGTAGCACACTAGCAATAGTCGTCCATCACCGACACATCTCAAGTGGAACGAGCTTTGAAGCGCGGCAATGTGGAACGTGGATAAAATAGAACTAGAGGATTGCGACGAATGAATGAAAAATGAATGAATTTTAGAGATTTCGGAATTTGCAATATACATTTTTATGATAATTTTATAGTGTAAATATATATAAAAAAACTATCTCATTACGGCTTTTTACCAATTGCTTTTATTCGTATATATCAATATTGACGATACGAGTTATGTACTATTACTAAACGGATTTTGCTCATTTTTTTTTTTAGTACCAAATCTTTATTTGCAACAGTATAACAATTGGACTTAGAATTTACGCATTAATGTGATTCTCGTTGTCCATTGCTACAATACTGATTAATAAATTAGGGGTTAACAATTACTCGAAAGTTCAGTCAAATAGCATTTTTCTTACTTCCAACGTTTCGGTGCACCCTTGCACCTTCTTCAAGGTAGTAAGATCTTTTGTTACAATTCATGTACACAAAATACATTCGTACAAAACATTCATTTAATTTATTAAAAATCGTATAAAAATATAATTCTAATTGACGTATATGATGCTATCCAAAACGTGGATGTTTTGTTATAGCTAATTGATGACCAAAAACACATTTATGTGCAGTTCATTATACAATGTTAAATGGTTTTTATAAATATAAATTGATTTTATGCAGCTGTTTGTAATAATTACTGGTGAAACACGAATCCTTCACAGTAATTTTCCATCATAAAAATGAAAAAAGACTTCCCAGCAAAAAGGTTAACACTTGATTTTTTTATACATATACTGAAAGAAATTTCAAAAGTGCCTTTGATTAGTAGCAATAGCCATGACTTATGACATTGTAGAAAACAATATTATTTTGTTCATATTCTTTCTAAGTTTTATTTTTTTGTAAACAGTTAATTAAATAATGAATGTTTATTCGAATAAGGGACGTGTCTTTATTGTGGTGGAAATATTATCGACGAATACAAGACTTATTTTCCTTAAGTCAGATTATCGTTTGTCGTTTATTAATAGTGATGCCGTGGGATCTCGCGTTTTCGAGATCTCGTCTCGAAAATCGAGAAATTTCGAGACGAGACTATCATAAGTCTCATCTCGAAAAATCGAGACGAGACGAGAGTAATGCCCTCGAGATTTGCTCGAGACGAGAGTAGGTATTCGAGATCTCGATTGCACGTTTAATATGTATATAATTAAAGATATACAATAAGAAAAATAATTATCAGTACAAATATTTTCATTGCCTGTTCATTTGCATTCATATTTATTTATTCATTTTTAATTTATAGGGTGTTAGTATAAAGAATAGGAACAAAAATGTTCCCTGTGGTGTACTCTCCACGCTAGTATTAAATGCCCTTGCTGCGAGTAATATTTGTTCAGTATTTTTTTACTTACCTGTTAAATGCCAGACTTAGTAAAAATAAAGTTTTAATCAGTAGTATCTACTTACTCCTTTATACGTCCAAGTTGATGCTAATTTATTTTCCTGATAAATGAAAGTATAGAAAATTTATAACATGTAAAGGTAATATTTTATGAATTTATTTTATATGTATTTATATACAAATAATAGATAATTACAGCGTCACTGCTTGCTTGCTACCTTCAACTATATAAATACGCTCTGACCTGCCAACTTATGGAACACACAAAAAGCTAATTATAAATTCGAGAAATTCGAGACTCTCGAGTCGAGATCGAGAATAAAGGATGAAAAATATGACGAGACGAGACGAAAACAAATCTCTTCTCGAATTTTCGAGACGAGACGAGAGTGAACTGTTTCTCGCCGTTTCTCGTCTCGTGGCAGCACTATTTATTAATAATTTCTGAAATCCGGAAGAAAGAAAAAAGTATCATAACTATTGCTACTAATTAATGACACTTTTGAAATTTCTTTTTAAAATTAAGAAGAAACTAAAACCATAATAAAAGATGTAAGAACAGTTTTGTACCTATACAACTTTTAATTCTGAACAACTTTGCACCGTACAGGTTTTGCGTATAACGAATAGGAGAGCAGGAAATAGTATAAAACAAAAATCCCATGTTAAATCCCTATGTTCACCTCTAACCGCCACCATCTTATAGGTATATAAAAATATTTTAGCTATGGGAACATGGAACATTTGTACTCTTTAGAATTAACAGTTTGTCGACCACTGGTGATGACCTGCTACGTCATAACGTCAAGCACTAAATTCTGAACTTTAAAAATTCATATCTCGTTTATTACGTAAAGTAAGTCGCGTTTGCACTAAAATTCTTAGTTCGCCCTATTCTTAAAATAAAAAAAATTGGTGTAGGACCCAATTATAATACGTGATATATTATCTATTTCTTATTTACTTTTGTAACTGTTCATTTATGTCATGACTCATATATTATTTTATGTTATGAACCGTTAAAAATTATGAATTGTTAGGTACTAGTCTTATTTGCAAAATATACGACCCAACCAACAACCATTAAAGAATAAACATGTCATTACCGTTTTTAATGTTATTGTTTTTAAATTATGTGATAATAATGATTAAAGAACATTTTTTTAAATTACTGCTCTTTATGCGTATTTTTTTTTGTAGTTAAACACATTTTAAACACTGGCAAATCTAAGTTCACTGTCTTCTCTTAATTTAAAAACAATGCTATTTGTAAAAACATTAACGATGCTTCACTCTACACAAAGTCTAACGGCGTCTACATCTCATGCATGCCATCTGTTACGTCTTTCCGTGACCAATACACACATCAAACCACGTGACACGATTCACGATTACTAGATGTCAAACGGTTAAATCGACTCAATCTCCAATCCTAATGCGAGAGATAAGCTACTGACGATAAAAAAAAACTAGCTTAGCAGCCCTAGTAGACGAAGTGCCGTTAGTTGGCAAAGTTTATGTCATATACGTGCGTGAATATGTGTGGGGTCAGTGACCCCTGCAACAACCCCCACATGACACGCAAATTGAGGATATAAATAAAATTGCGTGACGTGATAATATTTCATATGGAATTCTGAATGATAATTTATTGTCTGTACTATAATAATAATAGTAATAATAATAAAAGGGTATGGTTGACGGAGTAGAATATTGTACTGTGGAATTAAAAATTCCAATGTAAAATTGACCTTACTCATTTTATTTCTACTAAAATTCTTAAATAATATATTAGACCCTACCTAGAGTACTTCATTATTTAACAAATTCAACTATGAGCGACATGGATTATCATAAACAATGTGTGTCATTTCAATTGTACTTTACACACATTGCATCATTTTTTACATTCCGTCATGTTAGATAAGGAAGGTAATGTCTGGTCAAAAAATTCGGTGATGAGTTTTCAATGTGCTATTTTAGGGTCCCTCCTACAATACTATTTTACTATTACGATGATGTCTGTATGTGTGTGCGTGTGTCTTGTTACGTTCTAATTTGGTCCTTTGTTCCAATTTCCTTAATTTTATACCTGCCGTTCCTTCGTTTCCATTCATGACCTGAAAAACAATATTTTATGCCGTAATGATATTATTTATACTTCATAGTTCTATTAAATTCACTTACTTAATGTTTCTTTAAATTTGGTAGCTTCATTTGTCAAAATTAAATAGTCTATTTCGCAGTTTATTATTCTAGTTTCAGTTTTAGGTTAATTTTTGGTGACATTTCTTAATTAGATTTATCTTTGCGGTGATCGTATAAGCTGAGCGCTACGTTCACAACGTAGTGTAGCGGCGGTAAATTTTGAATTTGACTGGTAAATAAATAGACTTAAATTGGTTGGATTTATTTTTGTATTAATTTAGTTTATTTATTTAAAACATTAACATACAACTATTATCCCATCCTACTATCCTTAAATTACCCCTATCCTATACTAAAAATTATGAGCGTAACACGTTTTATTTAAGTAGATTTGTTGTGCGCAAGGCTATGGTTACCCTCTTTCTCTCTTTCCGGAATTTAAATTATTTTTCCCTGCCTTAAGTAAGATCCGGGGACTTATCGTAAGTAACTTCAAGCGGGCGAACGTGTGGAAGAAAATTTGAGTTGCGGGTCAGAATGACTTAAAGTAATTCCGGTCGAGTGTAAAATATTCGTAGGGAATATTACCCTTATTTGGGGATCAATCGCCGGATTACGTATTTCGTTAGGAGGTTTTTGGTGATTTGTGAATCAACCTCCCGCGGAGTTCCCACGTGGGGATCAATTTAAGTGTTAGTGGTTCGCGACCTTTTTTCTTTTGCTCGTAACATCTTCCAACATCTCGCCACGGGCTGAAGGCATCGTCGGGGGACAGTTAGCTCACGGGTGGACATCTCCAGCTGGTGTGACGCTGCCTGGCATCGTCCGCATTCCGCTGACTGACTGCAGTCATCCCCACCACCATTCCTGGCTACCTACCGCCACTAGAGATAAGTCGTACAGACATCTTTTATATTTTTTTTAACAACTTTTATTTGAGGCACTGAAGACGTTGGAAAACTTGTTAACTTTAATTTTTGTTCATTTTTATTGTGCGTTTAACTTTTGGAGTGCCTGAAAATTGGTTTAACCTTAGCTTCGTTCACTTTTATTTTGCACTCACTTTTGGAGTGCAATATTATTTCTGGATTTTTCATTTTTATTATTATTAGTGTTATATTTATTATTGGATTGCTTTTATCCAGTGTGCAACTTTGTGTTGTTTTTGGTTTTTTTTATATTGTGCCTGGCACAGAATTCGGCACTGTTGTACTTTGTACTACGATACGTCGCGGACTATTCGTCCTCGTATATTCAACTGGCTGTACTTGCCCTGCGTTGTCGGTTGGCCAACATTCGACGTATAATTGTACTGTCGGGTCGGATATATCCGCGTCGTCACCTTTTGTTCATATTTATTTATTCATTTTTTTTATATATATACCTTTCATATCTTAACTTTAAATTTACATTCATTAAAGTATTATTATTATTCTTAGCTCTGGAGTATTCTTTTTATTTTATACAAGCCTTTCTTCCGTTTTCAGGCAATATTTCATATTAACGGTAGGTAACGATCTATTTATTCGTTTTCGTAATTTTGCCGTTAAAAATTACGTGGCGCCCATTCAACCCCTTTCGGGGGTTGATCACCGAACTTAACCCGCTCCCACCTCCACTGTGTAAAGGCTAGCGGCCGCACACCGAAACAACTAGGGTGCGTTATGTAATAAATCGCATTGCGCGAAGCACGTTACAGTCTTTTGTGCGTTTGTGTGACTATAATTTCTAATACTAAATTCCAAAAATTAATTTTTTTACGTTTTTCTCTTCCTTACATCCATATACAGACTTTGTTAGATTTTGGTTATAATTGGTCTTTGAAGATTTTAACAGTAGTTTTTCTTGAAAAAACGATGTTAAATTTCATATTTTAACATTTAATATTGTAAATATTAAAGAATATTTTATTCTTTATACGAATTGATTACATTTCATTCTTAATAGTTCAATGGATATAGAGTCAAAAAATTATAAACGAATTAAATTTCATAAAGTAGCCAGCTATATTATAACCACGTAAACAACTACCATATTAAGAAAATTATAATTGAAAGATGTCAGTGTCAAGTGCAATTGACGTAGTATGTTGGTGATATAATTTCACTGGAAATATAGAATATTTTGTTAAAAACTTTATTGGAATTAGTACAAAATACATAGAAGTGACGGAAGATCAGATTTTTTTTATGTGAAACATCTATATGGCGGTAAGAACGGCTCCTATGACACGACGGTCGTGCCATTCGACCAGCCTCGTGACTCGTTGGCTCTCTTTGTCTCGCCGCCTCGACTCGGCGCTCTAGGCTCGCCGCTTTATTTGTGTACGTGCATCAGTATATCGGCGTTGTTTCCTGCTTTATTTCTGTGTATATCGGTGTATCGGAGCGAATTTGAAAAAGAAGTGTCGTTTTGAGCAACAAATACTTCAATAAAAATAAATTTCAATGTTTCACATCTGCCAGGCGTCTTGAGACAGCTACTTTTTTTTAATTCTAAGTAAATATATCATCAAACCTGCTTTAATTACCATAAAAAGTTTATAGGTGCTGCCATCTCGGATTATGTTTTTTATTATTTAATTTAGACAAACTACTAACTTTGTTATTAAATCTTTTTTTTTCGTAAACAACTGATTTTTTAATCCGAAATGCTTATACATACAAAGAAAAAATCCAAAGCGCATTTGTTAAAAATCAATTTAAAATTAAATTAAATTTCTCAGAATAATCTTGTATCGAGTATGACATGTAAGTAATATAATTATATTTCCGAGATGGGGGCCACATTTTCGGATTAAAACTGTGCTACGCAAAAGTTCTATAGCGTCAATCTTACTACAGATAATTAAATACTGATAATATGCGTAAATATTAAAGCATTTTAATAACGGAACCCCAGTTGTACATAAAAATCATTTATATATTAAATTAAATAAAATAGTCATTCCTTGCTTAGAGTTCGAGTTCCATGCCAATGATTAGGTCGGTGAACTAAAACGTTTGATAAACAACAACAAAAAAAATATGTTGCTTTATCATCAGTTGCACGATACTAGTTCCGTTAAAAATATTAATCCGTGTGACAATCATTGATTATTGATTACTATTGTAACCAAAGCAACAATAGGGAACTGCAAACAATATTACATATACATTTCTAATAGTCAAAACATCGCGTTTCGCGTTCGAGTGTTATTTAATACATGGTATATTTGCACGAACCCGATTGGCGGATTCGAATTGAAGTATAGGTACAGTAAATAAAGGTATGTTGCAAACATTAAAAGCATTGTATTATATTTCATTGCTTTAATCTTTCTTGCTTAGGTCTAAATTTAAAGTTAATAATAATAATTAGGTATAATAATTTAGAATGATACTATACAATAATAATAAAATACATTGAAATATAAAGTGTTTCATTAACTTAATCATTTACATTGACATTTGTTAAATTCTGATTTTTATTTAAATAATCATCAGATTTTTTTTTGTATTCCTTTGAATAGCAGTACATTTTGTAGTGTAGTGGTTATTAACAATAACAAAGTAACACCCGGTTAATTCCATAATAAATTTATTTAGATACATAATAAATTCGAATCAATTTTATTCATTTTATAGCATGTACGAGTATAACATTCCTGTCAAAAGTACGACTGTATTTGAAAGAATAAATTTTATTCACAATCATTATAATAATATTTTGATTCCTAACCTTTTAAAGGTTGGGAAATACGTCATTCCTAACTGTAATAACAATCTCTTTGGTGGGAAATAACAGATTTCACTTCCACATCATGAATTGGAAATGTTTATGGCTAAACAAATTTTAATAGAGCTGACAAAAATATTAATAAAATTAAAGGTTATAACTCATGGATTTATTCTGAAAATGATTGCTTTAAAAAGAGGATGATTGTGAATAGGTGAGAAATGTTTCATTACAGCCGAGGGCTTGTGTATAGTACTAAGAGGCGAAGCCTCGAGGTGAGATACAGCGCGAAGCTGTAATGAAACCCTCAACGAGATATGTGTACTATTTTATACACAATCATCCTCTTTTTAAATCAATAATTTTTAAAATATATCATGGAGTTAAACCTTTGATTTTATTTATATTTTTTGACAGTTCTATTAAAATATGTTTAGCCTACTTTATTATAGGGATCTATAACAATGTTGCTAGGCAACCCTACATAAACATTTCCAACCCGTGGGGTGGCAGCCTAAACGGTTATATCCCACCCAAGAGAAAGTCATAGCAGTTAGGAATAACGTATTTTCTAACCTCTAAAAGGTTAGGAATAGGAATAGACATATTACTATAATGATTATGAATAAAATAGTATACCTTGGTGTGTGTTTCATCACAGCCTCGCGCTGTATCTCATCACGAGGCTTCGCCTCTTGGTAATATGAGTAATAAGCCCTCGCCTGTAATGAAACATATCCCATCTCGGATGTAATACTTGGGAAGTAAATTTAATTAATTATAATATAATATATAATAATATAAATTATTCATTATATTGCCCGGCTCCTAATGTAGACCATTTTTATAAAAAGCACAGCTGCCAAATCTAAAAGTGTAGATGAAATAGTTATTTAACTATCAAGTGTGTTAATGAGGGCGATTAATGATCGAGACATTTTAACGCGTGAGCGTAGCGAACGCGTTAATTGTTGAGATCATTAATCGCCAATTAACACACGTGTTAGTTACAATATTTTTTCGTTGACCGTATCTTACTTAAATGGAAAATCTAATTTTACTCCATGAAAAATTTTTTTAGGTTAGTAATGGTTGACCGAACGTCAAATTTTACGTCAGAAAATCAATAAGTTTTGTCATCAATTGTTTTCAGTGGGTGCGTTCAGTTAACTTAATCCTAGATGACACAAGCGGTTTTTTATGTTATTTGAGGAATTTTATTCTTTCAAATTCATTTTAAAGGTATGCTACGTGAATATATACCTAGCTAGTAAGTGTCAAAAGCATGATTTTTAATTCTGTCTACCTTTTTGCTACAACTTAGCGTTAGCAATATATGCTGTGTTCCATGTGGTGAACGCACCCAATAAATCGTTTATTAATAAAAATCATGCATTAATAGGGGTCATTAATGAATGATTTTCTATACATTAAGATAGCCTATTAATAAACGGTCGACGGAAAAATGTTATTATGTCAAAAAAGTGGAATATGGAAAATATGAAAAATGGAATTTAAATTTTACACACAATAGCGTATATACATAAACTGATTTTTAAAGAAACACAAATCTTTTATTATTATTGCGTCGTATTTACTGGTTTCTTTATCTGTTACTTATGTATAATTAACCTATAAATTACAGTAGAACAGATTAAGCTTTATTAGTTCTAAAATTACGTTTAGGTACTCATAAGTAGTAACTAGTGTTCAGAGATTGTATATCGTAAACATGAACATAAAATGAGAACTACGAATCGGCCTATTCTTAACGAACAGGCGCCTCTATGTCTGGGATACTAGAATTACACATTCTTTCAGACAAACCTTTTACGCATTTAAAAAACGCGAGAACGCTACGCGAAAGAAATGAAAGTAGGTAACACATAAAGAAAACCAATGATTCATTTTTAATCTGATAAGTGCAGGTTTAAGACCGTATGACACGATCAATTTTTATGTGTACTTTTATAGTTAGTGTTGAACATTGAACGTATCCAACAGAAATTTTTTAGTATATGTTTAATGCAATTAAAATGTACAATTCGTACTTCTTTTGTCAACCACATTATTGTACTTTATAATTTCTAGTAGATAATACATGAATTATTTTTTTATGTCACTTGCGTCATTAGGTAAATTCAGTTCAATAAATATGAACTATCAAGTGTGTTCACAATAGCGATAGACAAAAATAAAGTTAGATCAACCATGGAAATAAAAATTTGCATAATTTTAAATAGTTATTAACAGTTATTAATTTGTCATTTAAATTGCTTTCAAAATTTCAGCTTTATTGATATTGATGCAACTGGCATTAAGATTTAGTTAATCAGTTTTTTAAAAGTATCGTTGTGAGTAAAATATGGAATTTACCAGAGAGCATTTTCAAATCTTGATTTATAATTTGACTGATTTGACAGTATTTAGTCAGCTTGATATTAATTTGACAGTTTTTAAATCCCCAGTATTTGGTAATTTTTTAGGCCTTCAGAAGTTAATTTTACATCTTTGACAATTTTTTTATCCCAAAAATTAGTTTGTAAGCATTTCAAAAAAGATTGGTTGGGAGCTTGTAAGTAATGGAAGGAAAGTGTGAAGTGTATTATTGTTGAAGGGAACTAATTTGAACACATTTAAAATAAAATTGTAGGAAATATAAACAATGTGTTTTATTTTCATTAATTCTAGCGTGACCCTCTACCAAGATTAGAATATTTAGATTATACTCTGCTTGAAATAAAGAAATAATTTTGACAGTTAATTGGGGCGTGATTTAAGAGTATGTTTTACCTCAAAACATTTTTGATGTTTAAAAAGAAGTGCCACAAAACCATAAGAATAAATACAGGCAAATAGCCAGGTAAAACTTAATAAACGACAATACAACAAATAATGCACAGCACTTACAAAATTGACATAATATTTGCATTGTGTTTGAGTAAACCGCGCTTGACTACAGCGCATAGCAATCAATAGAATCAGAAGAATCTGTCAAAATTCTTTCGTTATTTCAAAGAGATTATGGGTCACGGGCTCACACGTGACTCTTAATCTATAGCCAATCCAGATTTGGGATGAGACTGTCATTTTGTGTTGGTGGAAATGTTAGTGTTCTGTGGGTGTAACCATCAAACTGACGTTTAAAAAGTTAGTTTATGTTTTGAATTTGCTTGAAGTTTTGTTGCTTTTTGTTTTGTTGCATTTTTCGAATCATAACTTGTTTTGTTTATTATTTTTTAAATTTTTACTGCTGCTTTGAACTTATTTAATAATTATTGTTTGTGTTGTATTATAGTATTTATGTTGCAAACACTGGCATTTTTATAATTTCATATGTTAGGTACATTTATTTCTCCAATATAGCGATGTCTTCGTTCTTGCTTAACATAATCTATACGACCTAGGTTAAAAAACATTAGTTTGTACTATTAATAGAAATTTACACATTGTACCTTGTGTATCTGTCGCAGAAGGTATGCAGAAAAGTGACAACTTCTCCTTCTTGAATGCTACATATCTCACAACACAACAAACGCCTATTACATGAGGCATGATTCACTTAAAAAGTTAATCTAACAAAACACAAATACTAGAATACAACACGAACACAGTAAATATTAAATAAGTTCAAAGCAGCAATAAATTTTTAAAAAAAATTAACAAAAATAGTCTTGGATTCCAAAGTTCGACATTATATACCTATATAAAATCTTAATTGGATTATAATTATAATCTTGAATAAAAATTTAATTCGCTTTTATAAAACCGGGCATAGAAGAGTCAAAAATGCAGCAAAACAAAAGAACAACAAAACGTCAAGCAAATACAAAAACAACCTAACTTTATAAACGTCAGTTTGATTGTACACCCACAGAACACTAACATTCAAACTGCCGCCAACGCAAAGTGACAGTCTGACCCCAAACATGGATTGGCTAGAGACTAAGGGTGCGTTTGGTATTTAAATCTGTCGAGCACTCAGATTTGTCTGCGATTTCCGATCTGTAGCTTGAATAACCGAACGGATAGAGCGTTTAGCTGCCATTTTGACAGTTATTAATTTGCGCCAGAATAAAAACGGAAAATGATAAAGAACTGGTTAACATGTGTACTGTGCGCGAGTTATGAACGTTTTTTTTATGATACTGATTAAGAATGTGGAAATGAATATGGGCAACTTAAAGCTGAAAATTATGTAGAAAATGTTTTTGATTAATATACGAAAACAACATTCATTCATAGAATAGACACTGTTCGCATTACCGACAATCATATATCTATTAACTATTAGTTAATAGATATATGCCGACAACAAACATTTTAACTTTGCGCTTAAATACGCATGCGCCAGACAACTGCTCAAGATGCTCCATGGTTAGAGAAGGAGCGAACAGATCGGGCTCTGTGCGCTCCGTGAGCTAATAACCGAATGTAAAGCTGAGCAAAAAGATCGCGCAGATGTAATTACGGAACGGCATCGAGCGCTCAGAGCGTAAAACCGAACGCAGCTTAAGGGTCACTTAGTAACTTTCGACACTATAGTTTTGACTTTGTTTAGCAGCGGTATCTATGGTTATTTATACTAAAATCATTAAATTAAATTTTAAGTGTTCCTTAAATTGACAATATCGCATCGAAATCAAATGTCAAATGAGAAAGTGAATATTGCTGTTGTAATTGTGATTTGCAAATTCTTTAAGTCTAGCTTAAAATTTAAGTGTGTGCGATTCAACTATGCATTAGTAAATCTCATTAATAAACAATCACAATTTGATTACGATACACGGTTTTATAGCCAACAATAATTTGATATGAAAATGTTTTATTTTTCTATTTAAAGTAGACCATTAAAATGCAACAAAGTCTGCAGTTTCAAATAAATCCAATATTCATTCAGTGAATTTATAGCTAAAGTTCCTGATTTTATGGGCATAATTTTTATGTTGTCATTTTCCTTGTTCGTTTTACATTTCCATAATATCCTGTTATGTAATTTTTTGATAAGACTCCAAAAAAGTCTGCTTTTAAATTATGGTAATGCAATTCCTTCCTTATTAGATTCGTTTCGTGGAACCATTTTAAAGTGCCATTACATATTACATTAACGACAACGAAGCGAAATTATTCCAAATGTTGGAATTTTGTCCGCGTTAGTGCAGTTCTATAAATACATGATAGGCTGTAGGTGTTAGTAGATAACCATGTCTATATTGCAGACACATTCATTATACACTTGCATCAAAAGTTGTCCGTTCACTGTACCGCCTACCCGGATTGAATTTCCAATAAATCTAAACTGCACTTACAATAAACCGCTCTTATCTGGATCACAGATTTTAAGTTTTTATTTTTCTATCAGATACTTTATCTGACTATATAGAGATTCCTTTATAGAAACCACAATCTGTAAGATTTTTTTAAAGATGGAAATATGAAAAGGAAAGAGTTCAATAGTGAAAGGAAATGAGATCAAAATGTGCACACGATAAGTATCTATAACTAAAATTTAATGGTGAAGTTCAAGAATATAGATGCTACAATTTGATATCTATGGAAATTGAATGGAAGTACATATTGATAATATGAAAATACATGAAATGTTTGCTCTGTAGATTGTGATCTTAGAGTTATTGGCCCGTATTACGAGCGCACTTTTATAATAAAACCGCTTTTATTATAAAAATGCGCCCGTAAACGGGCCAATATATCCATATACAGTAAAAAAATTGAAAAATGTTCTATCAAGGTCATCTACGAATTGTATGAATTCAGATTTTTGCTCCGCCCATTATGACAAATTAAGTAGTGTCGTTTGCTTAGTTTTTATGTGGGTACATAAAGATAATACTATTATTTTATTATTATAAAAATATGTTACAATAAAAGCATTCATAATTCGAAAATAAATCAACTAGTAAGTTTATTAATAAATGTAAAACTAAACATGTGAAAAATAAGATAATGACACAATGTCAGTGTCAGTGACTTTGACAGAAAATAACGTTATTCGTACGGCTATAAATGATGGTAATGTATCTGTATTAATATATAAACTTACGTTACAGCTAAAGTATTATCAACAACGAGCATCGTTTTAAAGTGGAATGTCCTAACTTAGTCGAAACAATATGAATTTTTGAAAGACAAGCGTGTTATATCCAACCTTATCGCGTACGCTTATAGCCTTTGCAAAGGAAAGAGATAAATGTATGCCAATTTATTAATTCGTTCAGGATACAGATGACCTTGATCGGACATCTTTAAAAAAATACTGTAGGTATATTGGTCCGTATTACGAACCCACTTTTATTGGGCCTTTTTTAAGTGACTCTGGGTTGCACTTTCCATGCCATCAATGAGGCGACGCTTAGTAAACGCCCGCACGATATAAATATGTCACTATCATTACTGAAATCTGTGTACAAAGCAGAGTAGCACACCCAGCAATGGGTAATATGCTGTGATAATATATTTCTTTATTTAAATACATACCTTCATATTTATTAATGCTAGAAATTATGTGTATTAAATTCCTTTCCATATAACTATTGTTCTATTTACAATTTTCTTTTTAAAACATTACTGTTATTAATTTGAAATGATTTTTTTTTTAACAGTGACATTTATCTGTCAGTTACATACATTTGAGCTGAACTATGTAACCATAGAGTTATATTTAAAGCATAAGCTCCGAGATATAATTTTGATATTAATTTATAAAGTTATCCATAAAATATATAGAAAAAGTATTAACGCAAACCTGTAGAAAATGGAATAATCTTTAATTTTTATAATAACAAATTGCGAAAAAATAACATTTAAAGGTATTTTTTGAAGAAAAACTATTTTGAGCTTCAGGTAAACTACCATTTCCGGTTATCCGATTGACACCAAAATTTAATGGCTTCTTTCCCATATTAGAGTAAGGTAGAAATACATGGTTACAAAAGTTTCTGAATGATGGTATTTGAGTTAGAGTGCCCAGAAGATCCACACACACACATACACAATCATAACACTCACAGACATCATCGTGAAAATTTTAAAATTGGATTTTACGGACTTTAAAACGTGGTCATTTACCAAAATCTCGATATCCGATTTTTAGCACGATACCTGTACCTCTCTTACCAAGGGCCCAAGGGTAGCGGGATGTAAAAATGTGCAAATAATTTTTGAAAATTTTTTTTACTTAGAATAAGCGCAAATCAAGTTTTAGCCTGTAGCTCAAAAACAAAAGACGATGGAAAATTCCTGTGGTGCCTGTTAATGTTGTCTCAAAAAGTTGGCCCAAGAAGACCTACATCAATTTTCTGGAGCGTGGATAATAAGAAAGTTTTTCATATAAGGACCACGAATTTTTTCCACCCTATACTTCAATTTCGTACTATTACTACTGACTAATACCAGTTAGGAAACTTGAGAAATGTAAATGGTGTTTATTGTTTGGAAGTTGTAGATTTAATTAGCAGTTTGCATCATTGTTTACGGTTTGCCGGTGATTGTAGTTACTCATTGGTGTTATGCAGTTCGTGCGATTTGTGCGAAATGCTAAGTTAGCACAACAAATGTAAAGCAGATATGTATGTAACGTAAGCTACATAATACTTCCGCGTTTGCTATCTCGTAAGTAGGTTCGTTTCCTCCACACACGAAACCAGTTTTTATTCTGATAGGAAATGGCATACCACTGACTCATACTGCATTTTCGTACGGTTCTTTCTTACCCAATGGCGTACGAGAAGATTTTTTTTGCAAGAGGGACAATTTTATTAAATATGTAATTATTCTTTATGAGAAATCATTTGTACATATGTAGAAATCACATCTGTTTCATAATTTATTTATATTTTAATAATGAATGTGAACATCAATAGTCTCAAATAGTCTCTTTGAATTACTACTCTTTTTGATAACTCAAATTCTAATCCAGCTGTTGTCTGCTGGCAATTATTAATAGCAGAAAAGTAATTTCTATATTGGACTTTGCATTCACCAATACAGCAATGGTTGCCTGAAAAGTAAATGCCTTGTGTTGTTATAAATATCGTTATTGCTGAAATATGCCAGCAGGAGGAAAACCCTTCAAATAAAGAATAAAAAAGATATGATGCAACCAGAGTGGTTTAGAATGATCCATAAAATAAAAGACAGTGACAGTGATTGTTAAGTTTTTTTGCAGTTACTGTAACATTTGTTTATGGTGAAAATGATTAGGCAGAAGAGTCAAGTTATCAACCTGAAAAAAAACCTTATAAAAAGATATATAACATGTAGTAACTATTAGTTGTTATTTATTTTTAAAAAATTAAGGAAAAATATACTAGTATTAAAGAAACGTATATATTAATTAATTTACAATTATTTCTAAGTCAATCCTTATTCCTTTTACGGAATATAAAATTATTTGACACAACATGGTCATTCTCAGTAGTGCCAATATATGGTACGAAAATATACTACAATTATTTCAAATAATTTTATATTTCGTTAAAGGAATAACGATTGACTTAGAAATAATTGTAAATATCATTAATATGTACATTATTTAATACTAGTACTTTTTTCTTCTTCTTTTAAAAATAAATAACACCCAATAATTTCCACAAGTTATATTTCATTTTATAAGGTTTTTTTCAGGTCGATAACGTGAGTCCTCTGCTTAATCATTTTCAATATATAAACACATTGAAAACATGTCGGTAAGAAGATCTATAAACGTACTATTTTTGCGCTTTTCGTTTTTTTTAGAGGTGGTATAACTGTGAAGTTAATTTTTTGATGGGAAGCACCACCAATAGAGTTATAAATTGAAATCGATAGTATAAAACATCAAATACATTGTCCATTTCTCACTTTGACAGTTGCCTTTTTCACTGCCGCCATATTTGTATTTCCCCTTACTATTTAATAAAAAGTAACTTGGGTAATTTGATTCCAGATTTTTGTGGGGGAGAACAAACGTTTTAGGTTTCTGAAAGAAACGTAATATCACTGACTATATAATATTGTATTACAACATTATAGTCAATGGTAATATGTAATGGTGAAAATTTAATTTGTAGTTGCCAAAAATATATGCGCAAATATATCTTTTGAAATTGAACTTATATTGAATTTACTGTTACATTTTATTTTGGTTTAAATCACGATCGTATATTCTTAATAAGAATTCTTTATGTAATAAAATTTTTATAACTTCAACAACTTTTTATAATATTTAAAAACATGTTGCGGTTAATTTATAATGAGATTAAGTAAAAACTTGATAGCAGTAAAATATGTCAGCAAAAATGGTAACACTTTTTATGAAGTATTTAAGTTTTTGATATTTAAATTTAATATAGGAATATTTTGAGTGTACAAGATGGAACAAATTTAAGTTTCTTATAGGAAAAACTTTCTTATGCACGCTACAGAAAATTGATTTAGGTCTTTATGGGCCAACTTTTCAAGAAAATTTTAATAGGCACCACAGGAATTTTCGATCGTCTTTTGTTCTTGAGCTACAGAATAAAACTTGATTTTCGTTTATTTTTAAAATACCTCATACCTCCCTTATTATGAAAGATAAAGAAAAAATGTTTAGATAACTTTTGTTTTTTTTTTACATAAAAATACTAAAAAAAATTGAGATTTCGAAAAAATGTTATTAAGAAATATTGTTGTTCTCGACGAGTTCTATCACTGGTTATCTTTAATGTACCTATTTCTGTTACACCCTGTATGTTACCATTTAATTTTTTTATGTTTGTATTATATCTGGAGAATTATTCAGTTTTGAAAAACCCTGTATATTGAAAATAGTCTCATCTTTTTCTTTATTCTATAAACTTTTCAACAAGCTTTTGTTTTAAAGATGACTAAAAGATGAATTATTAATTTATTGAGGTGAAAAAATTGAAAATTATTAAGAAATAAACGAAAAAATCAATTATAGATCATCATTTGTTTATTTTAATTCTGTGTCTATTAATTAAGTCTTCAAAATTATTTTAGTCAATTATTTTAAAGATTAGTTAATTTATTGTTTATCGGCGTTATAGTTGGCTTTGACACAATTCGAAAAATGTGGTTTAATATGTTTCCTGAAGTATTTAAATTATAAAAATTAATATGAATAAAGAAAATAACATTAGAAATAAACAGTTGATAATCTATAATTGATTTTTTCATTTGTTTCTTAATAGTTTTGAAAAAATCTAATTACTCCACGATATACGATATTCTACATAAAAAAAACATATAAAAATTATTTAAACATTTCTTCGTCATTTCTCATAGGTAATAAGCGAGATACGAGATATTTTGAAAATAAGCGAAAATTAAGGTTTTAACCGGTAGTTAAACAATAGAAAATTCATGTGGTGCCTATATTAAAAGTGCCTCGAAAAGTTGGCCTATAAAGACATCAATTTTTTGTAGTGGGCATAGAAAAAAAGTTTTCCTTAATATCAAATATTTCGTATCCATCCAGATATATTTAAAATTTAAATCCGCGCGCATTGCAATTTAAATATCTGAATATAAAACTATAAATAGGAACCATATACAAGTGAATGCCATTTATTCGTATGTTGTTTATTCGTACAAAAGTAGAAAACTGCTGGATACAGTTCTATGTAAATGTATTTATAATTTATAGACGATAAGAATTAGTAGTTCAATAATTCTGAATTTTCTTATGGGAATGTTTATCTTTCGTTTTAAAACTTTTGATTCTATTTTTACTTATTTTATTTTTAATCGAAGGTCATTCATTGTCGAACAAATTTTTTAAAAACTTTTTTGTCATCAGTTTCATATTCTTTTAGTTGAACCAGTTTCGATTTTTGTAATCAGATAAGTATGTAAAATAATATTTGTTGGAGATCGTAAGATTCTTTTCGAGAGACAACAATAAAATTTTGTTGAGTACCTCTTCAACGCGCGGAAATTACAATTACTTGGACTCTTTGTGAGCACCTGTACTTGTACAAATGGCAATATAATTACATGCTTTAAGTCATTGTTTTTCCCGTTGACGAGTGAACGACGTGATGCTTAACGTTTTTATGAGCAGTTTTGTTTTCTTTTTCTGTGTGAAATTTGTGTTCTCATGCCGAATATCAGAAAACAATCTAAATTAAATATATGTATATGATATAAATGTTAAATATTTCGTAGACCTCATTTTTAAAGAAACAATAATATTTTCTACATATTAAATATGGAAAGTGCCATTTTATTAGCAATGGGCAAGTTTAGTGTATTTTTTTATTTTATTAAGAATATCTTCGTAAGTGGTATTCTATATTGTATTTCACTCAAAGATACCTAGATTTCTCAAAAAATGAAATTTTCTAAAATAATGACGTCACAGACGTTCACGGAGAACGTATAGTCTACCTTAAGCAGGTGCGCGCTGGGTTCACATGGGAACAGGCAGTTTTAAAAATGGCATCGACATGTTTTGACGTTTATAAACAGTGACAGTTCTGTGTTGTGATTATTATAGTTTGCCTATTCTTCTTGTGTAAACGACTGGTTCTATGTATTTCATTTAGTGTATTATTGTATTCAATATTAAAAATTAAGTATCGTATAATAGTTTTGTAAACAAATACAATTCAAATTCAAGCTAAAAACTCATAACCTCACTCCGCGAAAACGTAAACAAACACACGTGAACTAGCCAGAAGTGTGTAGTGTAATGCCTCAAATATACGTTCAAAAATACAGGTCTCACCATCCTTTCTAGGCATGTACATAAGTCACTTGTGACGTCACAAAAGTTCGATGATAATTAATTATAAATAAATGAGAACATAATTTTAACTTTCAATTACATTTTAAGTTATAATTATTCATATATTTACGATTAAAAAATATTTCACATGTAATTTCAATCACGCTGAACTTCCTCATTTTCTGAAACCAAACTATTCGGACGTGGTATATGTGATTTTTTTTATCTGCTACCGATAATATATTAAAAGAATATAATAAATGGAAACAGAAAATACATACTGTGAAAATATGTGCATTTTATTATATCATCATCCTTTTTTAACACATTTACGCCAAAAATTATATCAAATTTTAATGGCACAAAATTGATTCATGTGATGTACTCTCCACGCCAGCAAAGAGCGCCGCTGACGGGACGCCTGGTAAGCGCCTATACGGTACAAATATTTCATTTCCGAAATCCGTGTACAAAGCAGATTAGCACATCCAGCAATGGGTAATATGCCGTGATGATATATTTATTTTTATGTATTTTATTACTGTGGTATTAGGTAATTAAAAATTCAATAAAAATGTTCATAATTTTACTTTAGTTTGCTTATTTAAATGATATAAATTATATAGAAGCGAGTGATGTTACAGCTTCAATCCAAAATAAAATTAAAGATAAATGGAACCAACGATTGACCTGCCTCAACAATAATAAATCACAAAACATTCAAGAAAAAATCCAACCCTGGACACAAATCAAAAACTTCACAAGAAAAGAACAAGTAATATTTACTGGAATGAGAATTGGGCATACGAAATCAACACACGGACACATATTTGAAAAAACAAATCCAAAAAACTGCACGGAATTCAACACAGGAATTAATAGAACATCTACTACTACATTGCACAAAATACGACGAAAATAGAAAACACCAAAGGTGTTTTTTGGCGATGCATTGGTTTGAAACTATTTCGTAGTGTTTCAAACCACTATATTTTGGCGACGCAACGGTGACGTCAGAGACGAAATTGGTTGAAACAGTTTTGTATGTTTTCAAACCGATCCGCTGGGCTGGTTTGAAACAGAATTATTTCGTAGTAGAGGGGGTAAACCTCGAGACCACGGAACACTGATAAACGTTTGTAAATAATTCTATATTAATTGAAAACATAATAATTCTAAATGCTCCATTATTTTAGAAAAATAAACCGTTTGTACGTATAAATACATATAAAAATACAGAGTTTACTTGTTAGAAAATAACAATAAAGTGCAGCCAAGGAACCAGTTTATATAAAACACAGTGTTTTGAACACTTTTTATGTACACCACAAATTCAAACTCACTCAAACGTCCATTTTACATTTGACAGATTGAAATTTATACGTCATTAGTTCAAAACACAGTATTTTAGCGATCCCCACATTTATGACGTCATGTACGAAATAGTTTTGAAAACATAACGAAACTGGTTCAACGCCAAAAAACGCCTCAAATACCACCAACACTTAAGGAAGTCCTAAACATAACGAACTTTAGACCCACCATACAATACATCAAAGATATCAATATATTCAATGAATTGTATACCAACCATAAATGTATATTGCTAATACCCAATGGGTGAAGCAAATTTGTTAAAAAAAACTATTTCCTTATGTTATTAATTAATGGTACTATTTCCAAACATTTAATACATGAATTATTAATTTCTATTAAATGTAATAATCACTTTAATATTCTTTGATAAAATTAAACTACTTTCAATAATTATAATTAGTATTTTCCTTTTTAAAAATTATCTGTAGATATTAAATGAATGAGGAAATATATTGTTATTTAATATAATGCACATATGTTTGAAGAAAATGCATAAAAATGTTAATATTCCACTTTATATGCATCTGATGATGTCTAAAACAGTATACATTATCTAGGAAATACATTATTTTTGTTTTGTATGAGTTTCCTTATTTCTAGACACGTATTCGGAAACTTGGATTTTAATGTTATGCAGACAGATTCTCATTTTATCAAGTTACAGCTTATAATACCGTATTCGGTACAAATGTTTTATTACCATATGTATTTTATGTACCTATGTATTTATTACTACTGTGACCACTGTGACGATTTTTATACTATATATGTCTGAAAATAAACGATTATTCTATTCTAAACGATTATTCTAAAACTGTACATAGCAAAATTGTAATAATGTAATAATAAACAAAATCGCAACGACAGCTCTCCCTCTAAAGTATAATTTTATGTTCATCAACAAAAATAATTTGTTTTTGTCAGTTTTTACCTCTCGCTAAGAGTATTGGATTCATACTAAAAATCGCATATATCATTTAATGAATAAGCATGTTTTAAGGTCCCTACAATTCGATTTTAAAATGTTTACGATGATGTCTGTGTTTGTGTGTGTGGGGATGTATGTGTGTGTGTGTGCGTATGTGTGTGGGACGTTGGAAGGACGATTACTCAAAAACTATTAAGACTTAATATTTGTTAACTACGTATTTCCCAATCGGATATTACTGGGAAGAGCTGAAAAGGTTTTGGTAACAATTGGGCAACAGGAAGTAGCAAATTCTTGAAAAAAAATCTTCTAAACATTATTTTTCGAAATTTTTTGTTAGTAATATTAAAGAAAATTATATTCTCAATCTGACACATTTAATTTTTTTATTATATCTCGTATAGGTTTGGAGACATAGTATATAATAAAATATAATAATCTGTTTTTCTGGGAGGTACGAGTACATTTAATTTATATTATTGTATTATTAATTAAATATGTATTTAAATTATAGGTATGTTAATATTACATATATCGTTAAGAAATACCGCTAATACCGTCAATGAATTTGAAGAATTTTGAACATATTAGAATAGTAGGACAAAATTTCTCATAGAACGAAAGAAGAAATACAATTTCAATTATTTGTGTGTACAAGAAATGTTAAATTCGTTATTTATAGGGCGTGAGCAGTCATGTGACTTTGTTGGCCTTGGCAAGCAGATATGAGAATCTGTGTCAGAATGACGGCTAGTAGTATTTACATTGATGTCACAATTGTCATATATCATAATTTTTCATTCAAAATTTCAAAATATTCTGATGTTTATTTGTCATCAACAGTATGGAATATACTTATCGGGGGAAATAATCCACATGGATTTGGAAAATCATGTTTTGAATGAAAACTTATGATACTTGACACCAATGTACATTATTACTAGCTGTCATTTTGACACGGGCCCCCATATCTGCTTGCCAAGGCTAACAAAGTCACATAACTGCTCGCGCCCTATGCAACATAAAATGAAAATGGCGAGAGGTTTTGTGTTGGTCACATCAGATTTTTTACATATGTACTACAGATCTGTTAGACTTGCAGTTTTATACAGAATATGGCCATTATGTGGGACTTAAGGTACACATACCGTAATTTGGTAACATCTTTTGTAAAATGTTGTTGAATTATTCTTTGTTTATAAATGCTAGTAGTACAATACATTTTTAAATTTTAATCGTAAACTGTAAATATAAATTTGAGGTTAAACAAATATCTTAACCTGCAATAAGTAAACATAGGAAATGCCCTGATATCTGTCATAAATATTGATTTTAGCAGCGATAAATAATTCTTGCACTACATCCATCTTTTTATGTAACTCTATCCTTGTAAATACATCATTAATAATTTAATGTATCACATTTCAACGTGTAAAAATACAAAACTATTTTATTTTTGCAAACACGGGTAATGAAGTGTATCAAATGTCAGGCACTCATATTCTAGAAAAGCGGCAAAAGGAATTACAGAACGTGTGAATGTCTTTGAAAATTAAAAACTCTATTTGTTCGCACTACAACGCGCGAATCATAGTGACTATTTTTAGACGCTGATGTTAATGAAGAACTATTCCGATTAGATTAACGATTCAAATGTTATGTACTTGTTATTGGCAATAATTTATTGGCATTTTCATTCTTCATATCATCAGTATATGTTTACAGGTGTTCTAAATAACGATCTGCAAGGGAATCTCGAGAAATATAAGAGATACGAAGCCGGGTAATGTTCTTAGATTTTAATGTCATTGTAGGTTACTAAATATGGGTGAAAATATAAATTTCGTAGTATTTATTTTTGCAAATAATATCTTAGTGTGAAATAATACTGCATTTTAGATTGCACGTCTTTATGCTTTTTCAAATGACGATGTATTTTTTTTATCATAGTTGAATTTCGAGATCAATTTTTTCAAATGTGCATCCTAGCAGAAACTTTTCACGATGTTTAACTTTTTTATGTTCATTTGTTTCATATAGCAGAAATGCAACAATTATTTAATTTAGAAAATAAAAACAGTTGTTGAGTAATAAATTCATTACTTTGGTTTTAGGTACTATATGTTAAGTTAACCAATTGCAAACTTGTTACTATGACAACACAGTCCTTTGGGATTATAACTATAAACTATAACTTTAGTGATATTTATATCTTGTTACAAATATTTGTTTAATTGGAAATTCTATTCATATCTAAAAGTACAACTTCTTCGTATATTGAATAGTTGTAGTTATATAAATTATAGTATATACTGGTCTGAAACTGTCTCATTCATCTTAATTAAGATTTTCTAACTAGATATCAGATTACGTTTTATGCTGCAGCATGTAAATTTCTGTATGTTAATCTGGTAGATAGTAAATAATCTGAAACTGAAATTTCAATTAAGCAAATGTACCACTCCCTATTTACTTATTTTTAGTTACTACGGAACGTTTACCGGAAAAAAATATTTATTATTGTACTTTTACTTACATTAGTCATACTCTCTATATTTACGAAGAAATAAAACTATGTTAGTAAATCATGTTTATCACACATAATTTAAAATTTCAAATATCAATTAATATTATTAACTGGCGTCGTAAAGATATAATAATTATGATATTTTGATAACACTTATCAAAGGTTTATAACAGCATTTCTCAAACTTTATACAGTGGGACTCAACATGTTTGTAATACGAGGGTCACGCTAGGATTATTATGAATAAAAAAAACACCGTAGGTTATGGTAAACAAAACGTATATGCACTTTCATTTTATTCGCAGTTATTTATCTGTCATTTGAAATTAAGTTACGAAAGTTAAGTTAGAACCGATTACATTGATTTGAACATGTCACGAGGAGAGATGAAAAATATATTAAAAAAGAATGAACAGTAAAGTAATAGTAGGTATAAGAAACAGAGGAACACTAAAGAAAAGATAGAAGGATAGTATTGCGGAAGACTTGAGAAAAAAGGAACTGAATGAGGACGACACGCAAAATAGAAATGAGTGGAAGAGGAAAATCAAGAATAGCGACTCCTAATGAATGAATTTACAGTAAAATTTTTGAAAGATGTCCGATCAAGGTCATCTGTATCATGAACAAATTAACAAATTGGCATACATTTATCTTTTTCCTTTGCAAAGGCTATAAACATATGCGATAAGGATAGATATAACACGCTTGTCTTTCAAAAATTCATATTGTTTCGACTAAGCTAGGACATTCCACTTTAAAACGATGCTCGTTATTGATAATACTTTCGCCATAACGTAAGTTTATTTATTAACTCAGACACATTACCTTGATTCATAGCGGTTCGAATAACATTATTTTGTCAGTGTCACTGACACTGACATTGTGTCAGGATCTTATTTTTCACATATTTGGTGTTACATTTGCTAATAAACTTACCAGTTGACTTATTTTTGGGTTTTGAATGCTTTTTTTGTAACATATATTTTGATAATAATAAAATAACAGTAGTATCATATGTACCCTCATAAAAACTAAGCAAATGACACTACTGAATTTATTAGAATGGGCGGAGCAAAAATCTGAATTTATACAATTTGTACATAACCTTGATCGGACATCTTTCAAAAAATTTTATTGTACATAGTTTGTTTACGTAATAATTTTACTGAAAATATAGAATCTTTTGCAAGAAAATTTATGTATGGAATTGAACATAATACAAAGGATTGACGGAAGATAATGTGCTAGCCACATCAGATTTTTTTTTTAATATCTTCTGTGAAAATATGGAATTAACCCGAGAGCATTTTCTCAGTTTTTGGCAAAAAATTAATTAAAAGTAATTGAACACCCGCCATACTAACTTGATCTGACAATGTGCGACGTTTGTCTATTTTTTGGACTAAAAAAATTCGGGATAGGTTGATCCTGCAGTTGATGATTATTTTGAAAGCATTCCAAAAGAAGAGTGATTGGGTTGTGAATTTAAGAAGTGAAAGTAAAGAATGATGAGGTGTATTATTGATCCACATGTTTATAATATAATATTTTTTAAATCTTTGTAGACTAGGATTCACTATATACTGGTAAATATAAGAATTTTTTACATAAACGTTTAACATGGGAAAAAACAGTATCATCTCTAAACTTTTAAATAGGTTTTTTTTTGTCTTACCGTTATTAGATGAAGAATCGACGTATAAAATAAATAGATATGCTCTGGGCTTCATCTGTATTTGACAGATAATTTGCTATTTTGATAGCGAAAGACCCAATATTGAATCGCGACCCTTAGGTTGAGAAGCGCTGATCTATAAGATTCATAATTTACTAGGAAAAAGTTTATCAGTATTATTTTTTATTATTTTATGTACTGATTACATTAGTCATTATTGTTTAAAAATAAAAATGAATTCATGTATGTATCATATACCGGGTGTCTTAGGCCGATCGACACAATGGAGATTAACATATGAAATTAGTTAATAATTAACTATATTCACAAAAAGGGTGAGTAGCACTGAACTAAACTAATCCAAAACTCCCGTTGGATAAAATAAAAGGAAAAAGGAGACATTATTGTAATGTAAATGATTTTGACAAGTTATTCTTATTTTGTCGTATTTTATATTTATGGAGATTCATAATAGTCTCACAAAACGTCAAAACCAAATAACAGAAACAAACACTTGTAAAAATATGCAGGCGTGATCATTTCACTCGAAAAATTTCTGGGTGCTTTACGGGGGCAAGGACGAGCTAAGCGGGTTGACAAGAGTAGCCTACCCCATTTTAAAGGAACTACGATAGGGAAGATAAGTGCTGCACCCGTGTGTAGAAGGAAAGCATCTATGGTAGTAGCGAGTGCCCTTGGTAATAAACATAAATCGAAGAGAGAAATTTTCTTATTTTTTTTCTAATATTACACATTTAAATTGACGAATCTGGACTGTAATCCATAGAATTAGTATCCTCCGATATGTATACAAAGTATCAACGTTGTTAATTAACTTCTCCAATTCAGAATGCATGGTTGAGTAAATAGGTAAGAGAAATGTGAGCAATCTGGTATTTTTTTATATATTTATTTAAAAAAATGTTTAGAGGCTATCGATTTCGGCTTTTTTTTCTCTTCAAAATGTCATCATCAGCCCCAGCTAAAATATAATTACATTTGATATTAATATGAAGTTTTAATAACTTTTTATAAACATGTTTAAGATTTTAAGGTCAACTTAAAATGTTACACTAGGGAGATACTATTCACAAACTGATTTCACATCCTATGTGTCGAACGGCCTAAGTAAGACACCCGGTATGAACCCAACATTATTCAGATTTTATGAAATTATTTCAATAGAGTTGTTACTAAGCATAAAATCAGGAAAGTGCATGCATAAAGATACTTTATTTTTAGGTTAATGTTGTGTTTATTTAAATGTAGTTGGGAGCGTGATTCGAACGCATAATAAATTTTCCTTATTGACATTGAACTTGTGTTGTGAGATTTATTACGTTGTTAATTTTACTCATACATGTTAAAAAATATATAATATCTGCTCTCGTGAAAAAAAAATGTTTCATTGCCGCTGGTCGCCACAGGTGACGTCACAAACTCATCGCAAAACTTTAAAAAAATCATATCTTTGTACAAAGTTTCATAAAAATTTAAAAAAATAGTTTATGGGCCCATTATCGATTGCAGCAGTAATGTGTCAAGTAAAATTACTGTAAAATACTCCTCGAAAATTAGGATTTATTATCATGCCCTTGAACAAATTCAGATAATAACAAATATCCACTTGAAGTTGCATTTTTCAATTAGCACTTCGTCATCGTCATGGGCGTACATCAGGATGATTTTCCCCCCTGTTTGTGCAATTATCAGCGATGACCTAACTTGTAAAATGCTCTAACTGAATCTCCTAATTCTAAAATCAAACGGAAGCGTAATAAGGCGGAGAATTACCATACATCGACAAAAATAGATTCGGCAGCGGGAAACGTGACCAGTTGAATAAGTTCCACCGCCTGTTGCACTGACATTGAACTAGTTTTTTTGTCGAAATTCGCGGAGGTATAATGGGTCATTTGTTTATTACATTATGAGGATATGTGTGAAGGTCGGCAAATTGAGATAAATAGTACACCTATCAATTTTGACTATTGCTGACATCATTTTATTGCACGGAAATATATTATTGGAATTGGTTGGTAATTGTTTGTTTTGTAGCGCTAACTTTATCTGACTATTTTTTAATTATTTTTTCTTCATTATTAGTCATTTCCGAATTCGATATTTTTATTTTCCAAGGATAAATGTGTTTTTGTCTTTTCACTTACAAATAAATTTATTCGAAAGAATAACATGTGTTATTTGCGGAATAAGTTATTCGCTAGTTAGGTAGTGAATAAAAGGTTTATTCATATGTACATTACATTTCTACATAGTGCAGATTTATTAACAAATAATATCTTATGGGAATGAAAACTGCAGTATCAAAAATTATTTCGAACAAAAATAGACTTTATGTTAAAGGACTGTAAGGCTATTTTCCTATACATTCCTGGTAGACGTTTGATTCAATGCATGAAAAGAGCGGCTCAAAAATATGGGCTGATGCCACACAGTATTATACTACAGAAAGTAAAGGATATGCCGCTTTATCATAATTGCGATATTTATAATTCATTTATAGTTTTATTACTGTACCCGACAGAGTCAAAAAATTTGACTATAACTATTTGTTTTTGTCAAATGTGTGAAAACACTCAATGGAATTATTCGTTGAAAAAAATGTATGGAATAAATTTATTTAACGAATACTTATTCGAACCTTTATTCGGAAGTGAAAATAGCGGGCCTAAGTTTGATATAGTGCTGTAATACGTGTATGTAGTAAAACCTGATGGTATTTATCTGCTATACGAGGATGCATTGAAAAGTTTCCGGAATTACGGAGAAGGCCTTGGATTTTGGAAAGCAATCTTATCTTCTACTTTTATTTAACTTTTTATATGAACTGTCAACAAATTTCAATACAATCTGTCAATCAATCGGTCTAATCGTGACAAGCGTCTGTGTCGATCTACCTAGCGTTAAATAGGTAATGGATAATAACGAAGTTCGTGCGGTGATCAAGATTTTTCATTTGAAAAGAGAGACGGCAACGGAGATCATAACCAGGTTGGATACTGTCCTTAGGAATGCTTCACCTTCCTTTTCCACTGTGAGTTTCTGGGTTTCGGAATTAAAGAGTGGCTGGACACACACCTGTGACGAACCACATTCAGGTCGACCAAAATCGCCTATCACACCGGAAATTGTGTATAAAGTCCACGATAGGGTTCTAGAAGATCGACAAATGAAAGTACGTGAGATTAAGGAAGCCATAGGGATCTCTAATGAAAGTGTAGTTTATATTTTACAAAATGAGCTGGGCATGAGAAAAAAAAACATTTTTACGTACTATGATACCGGACTAAAAAATAAAATACCTGTATCTTTTTAAATCGATTAATTATACCTACTTTACGAGAAAATATTTATTAAAAATCTGGGGAAGGGATACGTGACGGGAGCATGGTAGAATCGTGGAAGAAGACGAATAGAGTGGGAGGAAAAGAGACAGTTATAGGCAGCTGTCGTCATGCCACACCTACTACAACATAATCGCGATTCTGATCGGCTGATCTATAACTATCTCTTTCCCTCGCAGTCTATCTGTCTTCTTTCTCGATTCTACCATACTCGCGTCATAAATCCCTTCTCCAAAACATTAAATTGATAATAACAGTATTAATACAAACTAATATTTAGTTTTTATTATTATAATAAATAAGAAGCTATAGTGGTTAGTTTTTTTATATTTTATGACTTTTATATTGAAATTTGAATATGGTCACATATCCCATTGCTTAGTTCGGAGCAAAAGCGCATTCGATCCCGAACTTCAACCAAAAATTTAGAGTTGTTTAAGAAAAATTCGGTCAATTTCAAAAGATGTTTCATAATCATGGATGAAACATGGGTACACCATTACACTCCAGAAACGAAAATTCAGTCGAAAGCGGGGATTGGACATGGTGAGTCGCCCCGAAGAAAGCAAAGTTAATTTATTAAGCAGGAAGGCTAAAAATCATACATTAAAAAAACAAAAATAAAATTGTCATTGAATGAGAAAACTAATTTCAAAATTAAGAATATTGCCAATATTTTTAATAGTTCAAAGTTATTAGTTACCAAAAATTAATGTAGACCCATTGTTTACGATTATGTAGTTAACTCAAAAAATTTTATACAAACGGAAAATCATGTCAGTGTAGGAAATATGAAAGTAACAAGGAAAATAAAGCCATTGATAATGCGAACATATTTAGTTGATAAGAAAATTAAAGTGCATATCTAAAATATGTGCTGAATTAATCATAAATCCCACTTTCCTCTTTTTGCTCACGTTCATCCACGATTTAGTGGGCGACTGACGTCTTGATGAGATTGATAGTCTGAGCTGAGCTAGTGTGTCATATGTCGTTCGTTGCTCAGGCCCACTTAACATTAATTACTTAGGGCAGATGACGTCACCATGTCACGTGATTGACTCGCATTACACCGTATCCTGGTGCGGGGATCGAAACATACAAGGACCACACCCTTCGCAAGCACGACAACTAGGAATTTGTTTCAATGACAATGAAGGGAATTTCACACAATCTGAATTCATTATGAAATGGTTCATTTTGTATGAGGAATTTTAAAAAATGAGCAGATGTATAAAAAGGTCACGAATTTAGGTAAAAACGCCTACTTAAAAATTTAGGAGAAACTGGGTCAAATGATTCAATATAAATTAACGAAATAACGGTATTTTTTGTTTCAATTCTTAATATAACTTGATGTCTGAGTATGAAACCATTGTATTAAACTCTTTTTGATTTATATGACAGCTAGCAAAATTCGAAAGGTACATCCATGGAAGTAGTAATGTTCTCATACTAAGTAAGCGGCAGATGTCAAAATCTTATGGAGTCAAAATTGATAAGTGCTCCACGACGCCATATTGAATTGAGTTTGTTCTGATTTGTTTTATTTGCAAATATACAGTCTGTTTATTTATTTTGCTATTTCGAGAACTATAAGAGCTACGAAGTCGGTTAATTAGAAAAAAAATCTATTTTACAAGACTATTACAATGAGAAAAAATATATTTTTTTATTCGTTTATTCGATTCAACGATATCCATAATTATGTACTACCCTAATATTAAAAAATATTTGAGAAAAAAAATACTGAATCGAATAAGAGAAAAAAATAGGTACATAAATTTTCTAGCAAAAAATGCTATATTTCCAGTAAAATTATTTCATATACAAAATATGCAAATTACACTTGACACTGACATCGTCTTCTTTAGTTTTTCCCATTCGTTAGGGGTCGCTATTTTTTTTATTTTCTTGTTCCACTCATATCTGTTTTGCGTGTTGTCCTCTTTCAGTTCCTTTTCTTTCAAGTCTTCCACAATGCAAGCTATTCATTCGTCTTCTAATATCTTCTTCATCTCTCCTCATGACATGTTCAAACCAATGTAATCGTCTCATGTATTTTTCTAGAAACTTATATCAGTCGACCCATTTTCCTTATCCTTTAATTACGTACCCTATCTTTCCGTGTCTTCCCCAACATCTATCTCAACATCCTCATCTCTAGTACATTTATTTTCGTTTCATTGACAGTGACATCTGTCAATTTAAATTATCTGAATATATTAGCAGTTTCCATTGTTAGCATAGCTGGCTTATTTATGAAATTTAATATTTTTATAATTCTTTAACTCTACAGGGTGAGTCACCGAAATCGCCGTCTTCGATATCTCTCTTGTCGTTAGAAATACAGCATAAGTTTATTAACAGAATTTATTCGACTACTCAAGGAGCATAACGTAAAATTATTTTTACATATACAGGGTGCTGCATTACGGCTCGGCGAGAATTGTTTGTCTTTTTTTAAATGGAACACCCTATATATTTTTATATATTTTGAATTGTATTTTATTCACCTATACGAACATATGAATTTTGTTTTAGTTTTCCACGGCGTTGCCAAGTTATTCCGTTTTTTCTCTAAAAAAGACCGAATACACGCATTGCTTTATAAAGGCTTACTGAAGTTATTTTAATAGTAAGAATTAAGAATTTTCTTTTCAGTATAACTCTAAATATACTCTATGTTCTGACATATTTTTTTTTAAATGTAATTATACAGGCTGTTCAATAAAGCGAATCAAATCTGCTCAATTTCAAATGACCATAACTCGTCATTTTCAAATGGAACACCCTATATTTTATTATTCAGTTGTGTGTATTTTTGTATTATCTTCATATGTTATTAAGGGTATCCTATGCCTAAAACCAATAATTTCGGAGATTTTCACCATTTCTCTCAAAATTTATATATTCACTTAAAAATTAAATCTAGTATGCCATTGATTGTGTCTTTTGAATAAGAAACAATTGCAGTAATGACTGTAGTTTCATTAGCCAGGTTATTATTAATAACAGTGGGATTAAGTAAATTAATTTATTAATAAGAGTCTCTCGCAAGAAGAACTTACGAATATGGTGTACGCACTTGCAAAAGCGGAAAGAAACCCACTTTTTTCGTACTGAGCATGACCAGTTCTTTCAAACCTTTCCCTTAGTTTATCAAAAGAACGCGGATTTGGATGTCGTCTTCCCGGAAACCGTTGTGCATAAATTCTTGATGCCAAAAGAGGGTTTGTTGCCGCTTCTTCAAGTGCGTACACCATATTCGTAAGTTCTTCTTGCGCACTCTCCACGCCAGCATTGAGTGCCCGTGAGGTGACGCCTGGCCTGACCAGCATACACTATATTCGTAAGTTCTTCTTGCGAGAGACTCATATTAATAAATTAATTTACTTAATCCCTCTGTTATTAATAATAACCTGGCTAATGAAAATACTATCATTACTACAATTGTTTCTTATTCAAAAAACAATATCAATGGTATACTAGATTTAATTTTTAGTTAAATATATAAATTTAGAGAAAAATGGTGAAAATCTCCGAAATTATTGGTTTTAGGCATAGGATACCCTTAATAACATATGAAGATAATACAAAAATACACACAACTGAATAATAATATATAGGGTGTTCCATTTGAAAATGACGAGTTATGATCATTTGAAATTGAGCAGATTTGATTCGCTTTATTGAACAGCCTGTATAATTACATTTAAAAAAAAATATGTCAGAACATAGAGTATATTTAGAGTTATACTGAAAAGAAAATTCTTAATTCTTACTATTAAAATAACTTCAGTAAGCCTTTATAAAGCAATGCGTGTATTCGGTCTTTTTTAGAGAAAAAACGGAATAACTTGGCAACGCCGTGGAAAACTAAAACAAAATTCATATGTTCGTATAGGTGAATAAAATACAATTCAAAATATATAAAAATATATAGGGTGTTCCATTTAAAAAAAGACAAACAATTCTCGCCGAGCCGTAATGCAGCACCCTGTATATGTGAAAATAATTTTACGTTATGCTCCTTGAGTAGTCGAATAAATTCTGTTAATAAACTTATGCTGTATTTCTAACGACAAGGGAGATATCGAAGACGGCGATTTCGGTGACTCACCCTGTATATCTATTGAATATAAAGTATAAAATGCAATCCAGTCGTATAGAGAATAATATATTCTTTAAAATTTATTAACATTAAATGTCAATAAATGTTATTTAAATGCCTTTTTCAAGAAAAACTGTTAAAAGTTGCAAATGAGGGTGACCAATAATAACCAAAATTTAATCACGTCTGCATATCGATATAAACTCGAGGAATACGAAAAAATTATAATTTTTGGAATCGTGGTATTGGAGTTACGCGATCCGAAACGATCGTCAGACACACATACAGACATCATCGGAAAAAATAGTAAATTCGTATTCTAGGGACTCCAAAACGTGCTTCACTATCGATTTTTTTGACAAAAGACAATACCTTCCTTACCTAAAGGTGACGGAAGGTAAAAAGTAACACACTACCCGCATAACACACTTGTATTTATAGGAAAACAGAATAATACAAATTTGTTTTATATTTTTTCCCATAGAAAATCAAACACACAGGTATTTTTTTTATTTGTTCTGTATTGTTGAAAATCTATTGAAAATATACTATCTTGATTTATCTATATTTACTTTGTAGATAATGCAATCAGTTCTAATATTTATTTTCCACTTTCTGAACTCTAACGATAAGAAATCTAAGAAGTGATATTTAGATCATACAGTAAATAAGAAGTATTTATATTGAAACTAAAAATCCTTTCGTTCATAACATTTAAATATCACATCATCATAAAAGTATTTTTATTACATACTGTGGTATTCTTATCAGTTTTTGATAACGTGATCGACAATTATTCTGTGATAAGCAGTGAATTCTTGTTGAATGAAAACATAGAAAAATTTAATTAAACAATGCAAAATATAGAATATAAAATATGATAGTTTACATTTTTGTTTCCCGTCAAAATCTTGTTTCCTACATGGGTCGATCTTGGTTTGTAGGTATAAATGCTAATCTATCACATCTTTCCTGTCACTTAACTTTCTAGCAACGGATATGAAATTAATAGTGTAGGAGGACAGGGAAATAACTAGTTCGAGTAACGGTACCCACCTACATTGGAGCATTTATCATTCATCTTTACCAACAACAATGCGAATATAATCAAATCAAATGGCACTTGATTACTCATTTGCATTGTTGCTTTATTTGGAATCAACTCTGGCGCCGGTAATCGTTTGATTAGATATTGTTTGTTGGACATTAACCTACTTTAATGAATATTTATATTTTTATTTTCCGGCCTGTTGTGAAATTTACTGTTATGCGATTGTTGTCGACTATTTTATTATATGGAACTTTGCCTTTGATGAAACAGATACATTTTCAAATATATTTTATTTGAAATCGCCACTAAAGTGCACAACAATCATCATTAAAAGTTCAAAAATCGGCACTAAAGTAATACATACTACATAGGACGATTTCATGAAATGTATTGTTACCAACCTTATGATAATTATTGTACATATAAGATAATTTGGGCAGACATACGTTGTACTTGTACAATAGTAAATTTGTAAATAAAGTGACAAAAAACATCTGCAAGTAGAACAAATTAAATAATTCCGATGAAGAAATTTGAGATAATACGCATAATTTTGAGTATTCATTACAATAATTTCAATGTCCGGAGGTTTGCAATACTGAACATAAGTTCGTTTGTTTGACTGACAGCAATTGACAGATAACCTATAAAAATAAATATATCTTTCATTTTCACAAAATTTCGATTTCAAATAAAAGTTAATATGTACCTCCGCACTGAAGTTCTTTTTTATCACTGATATGGTTTATTTTCCTCGGCCTTACGGCCTCGGCAATTAAATTCCACATTCCTGGATACATTTCTGTGAATGCATAAAATTTTTAGTAGTATTTTAGATTTGATGACTTATTTCTGGTTTTAAGTAGAAAATGTAAACTCATTGTATGACCTATATTTTAGCATGAAATATGAGTTTTATGATGTCATGTTTCAACAAAAGAATGAAAAATTAGATTTTAATTTGTTTTTTGTTTTCGTTTATTATCATCAAAATTTAATTTTACAAATTACTAAAACATGAAATAAAAAATTTAAAATAGTATGAGCAAATCATATTTGATTAATGAATTCAAACTTGTTAATAATTATTTCGTATTAATTGTTCTCTTAATTTCTACCGCAGTCCATAAACTAGCACTTATAAAATACAGAACTCAATCAACATGAAGTGCACATACATAACTTTGCATTTAACAGCAGTGTTTACAGCGGTAATTAATTCGTTTTGATTGTTCATTAATTCGTAATGAATGCTGGTCACCGTGCAGACATAGCAGGACAATGACGTTTTCTAGAGTTCAAGGGTACATTAGGACGATTTGACATATTGATTAGATGGATTGTAGATGTTACAGTTATAAAATGCGAGACTATAATAGTTTCCTGATGATTATAATTTAATTAGTTTAGTTTTATAGATGATTTCTCATTTCAGCAGAACATAATGACAAAATTATTTAAAATGATTGTGATTGTTTAACACGATCATGATTTTGTTAACAAATTTGCTAAATTTCTGATCTTGTCAGATTTTATAAATTTCCATTGCAGTGTTGTCGCCAGGTGTTAAAAAATTGTACTAGATGACAGTTCAAAATTGTACTAAATTGAATCCAAGTGTACTGACGCGGGAAATTTGAAAATTTGTATATAATTATTTGGTCCATGGAGCCATTAATTTACAACGTTAAATTGGTTAAAAACTAAATTTAAAAACAAAAAATATATAAAATTTTTGTTATCACATCATGGCCAAAATGAAATGAGTTGAGATGTACGCTATTGGCGGGAATTGTTATAAAGTAACTAAATCTAGGGTTTTTCTAGTTTCCAATACATTGAATAACGGAACCGCGTATTTTAAAATTATTACTAACGCAGTTCCATCTACGTGTGGTGGTGCTGCTATCGACTATTAAAACTGTCACTTCCTTCAAACTGAGTTATCGCGCGAAATTCGATTTCATATATTATTTTTAATAATGATAATAAAAACGTCATAACTTGCCAAATTTACAAATTGCACTAGATTCCTTAAAGAGGTACTAGTGTACTAAAATAATTTCCATTGGACTAAATCTAGTACAATTGTACTAAAAACGGCAACACTGTTCCAGTGTCAAGAATTTGGATGTCAAGAATTTGGAATGAAGTACATACTTCAACAATTTGTCACTAGATGGAAGTAGTGATTACGTACCAAAATTAAAGATTATTCATTTTCTTACATTTTTCGCTTACTAATTTTCAAAATATACCTTAACATACACGCAAAAATACCGTTAGTTTAGATAGAAAATCAAATTCTGCCCTTTGATTGGTCAGAATGCAAACCTAGTTCACAAGAACGAAAAAAATATTACCTGAAACCAAACTTTGTCAATAACAAATGTTTTTATATACAAGGCCTGAATATTAAAAATTACAACAAAGCACGGTTAAACATCACTGAATTCTATAGATTTTATTTGATAATTGACAACTGACAGTTAATACTTTTTTCGTTTTTGTGAACTAGGTTTGCAATTAATACAAACGTAAGCCGTAATGTGACGTACAGTGCCATAACGTGTCAAAAACCCAAATATTGTCAACTTTTATCTTTCTACGTTACGGTACGTTGTGACATTTAAAAAAATATTACTACCCTTCGCTATAGTCTGTTTTGTGTGGCTAATATGTGTCAAAGTTTAGCTAATATATTAAATGGAAATAAATACATATAAAAATATTGCATTACGAATAGTCTGTTTTGTGTGACTGACTGGCATGAGTGACATGTATTAAGTGTCAAAGTTTAGATTATTATAGTGTATTACGAATAAAATAACCTGTTAAATACAAATCTGACGAATACTTTCGACAGAGCATGAGCATACTTTTTACGAAAATGTACCGTAAAAGTTCTGTATAAAATAGTTTTGAAAAACCACGCGTTACGATACGTCACAATACGCCTCGGCACGGTACGTTACGGCTAGGTAGGTATTATATTATCTGTGGTTACGGCTTATGCTGTAAATCCACCATTAGTCTAATATAGTGCATTGCGCATGCGACAAAAACGTCATTTGGGATATTTCATTCTAAGTTTCTAGTTACTGAGCGTGTACTGCATTTCAGGCGTAATTAGAAATAATATATAACAAATAAATACTATTATACTTTAATAACGGTTCCAATATTGTGAAAATATAATGCAATTGTAAATTTAGTTAACGGGCGCATAATTTGACCAATCGTATAATCTTTTTTGGTTTGCGGGGTTGGTGGCAACAACAACAGAATAGAGTGCTGTGTTCACATCATTTGTCTCATTGTCTCCGAGTTGCAATCCTTGGTTTTAGTTTCGCGATTATTTTTACATCATTTGTTTTTATTGTCAGACAATTGGTTAATGACAGTTTACATTACTGCTAAAGATTTCAATGCTTACTTCATAATTTGTAAATTCGTTGAAGGACCAACAAAAGTTTACATGCAACAACTTCGAAAAAACAGTGTTAACAGTTATAATTCTTTCGTCATCTGAATTTTAAATAATAGTATGCAAGTTTTACCTGCATTTTATGTAGTTTATATTATAATAATGATCCTTATTCTTTCAGATTGGTTAGAGGGCTGGTGTGGTTAGGATGGCAGACACCAGCAGCCAGGCAGAGCCTGCTCCGGCTCCGCACACCAACGGCCTAGACGCCGTTGATGACGACGAGCGATATAAGCAGCGTCCTGCGGATATCGACGCCGATGTGCGTGAAATGGAGCGTCGCAAACGCGTCGAACTCATCATGAACAGCCGGCTCTTCCGTGAAGAACTCGAACGCATCATCGAAACGCAGATCAAGGATGGTGGCGCGGGGACAAGCCATCTTCTGCAACAGATATCTGATATGATGGGGGTGCCGAAACATGGCAACGTTTTCAAGGTAGGTGAAGTTATTCAAAGAACATTTCTTTTTATGACTAACCCGACCTAACTTATCTTCATACATTCGTTTCTAAATGCGAATTAGATTGAAGTTACAGTGATTTTGTTGGACAAGATATTTTTAAAATATGTTCGAGATGTGTTATTTTCATTTTAGTATAAGTTCAAGGTTAAATTTTCGTTAAATTAGTAAGTACTTTATTTGAAAACATAAGAGAGGTTCAGTAAAAAAATGGTATAAAGCTAGAATTCAAGACAATAATGTTAAATATGGTTAAATTTCTCGACTGTGGTGTTAACAATTAATCGAAATTTGTCATATAGTTTCTTATGAAACCAACGTTTCGGAATACACATACCTTCTTCAGGATCTACAAACATTAAAAACGAATTTATGGGCGTATTCTGTTCAAATCAGTAAATCTTAAAGATCTGTAAATCTGTAAAAAACTGACAAAAACAAACTATATTTTTGTTGATTAATACAAAATTATAAATAAGAGTGGTAAATTCGTTGCGATTTTGTTCATTATTTCCAGACCTGTAAGATTTTACAGATTTTAATAGAATTCTCTGAGACGAAAGAATTAGTTCCACATTCTCTCGTTTCAGCGAATGGACTTTAATACGTTATAATGCTTTTAGTTCCTAAAGAAAGTATAATAAGTGTATACCAAAACAGTGGTATTGTTGTAAGAATAAATGCTCTATAATTGAGATTTCGTGTAGTAGTTAACATCTAATATACTTGTATCCCAAATTAAGTGGTATATCATTGGGATCTCTGAATCTATAAGAACTACGAGGTCGGTTAAATGGGCTAAGTTGTGCTGGAGTGCTCATTTAGATTCCCCTAAGAATAATTTAAATTCCGAATAGTTTGAAAGTGATTCAAAAAAGCTGAAAATCGCGATTTTAAAAAATGTCAAATAACTAAGATATAAAAAAATGTTTCATATAAAAGTTACATGATTTAATAAGGCAAAAAAATATTTTTCCAATGATATAAGAGTTATTGTGTTTTTTATTTTGTTTCACTCCTAAATTTTTTTTCTTAAGTAACTTATTCCACACATATCCTGCTTATAATTTAATTTTGATTCCATATTTTTAATTTAATGTATGTGTACCTCAACCAAGTATCTGATATAAAAAACTTATTATTGAAACAGATGATTTTTATTATGTGACCTGTAAATATTACACATATTTAAAAAAAAATAAGAATTTTTATGAAAAATAATGAAAAATCTAAGATTTAGGGGTAAAATAAAATTACAACACAATAACCGTTATATCATGGCAAAGAGAATATAATTGTCTTTTAATAATAATAATCCAGTATGGGCGCCCATTTAAAATTAAAAAGTTGCTATTAATATCTGGGAAACCGCCATCTTGAATTTTATAGTCACATCATTTTTAAGTTTTGACATTTTTTAAAATAGCGATGTGCATTTTTTTTTAAATAACTTTTACATCGGAATTTTTAATTTTTCTCACTGGAATCTAAATGAGCAGTCAAAACTGCACACCATTTAACAGACCTCGTAGCTCTTAGAGTTTCCGAGATCCCAGTGGTATACCCTGTATAATGTTAAATTCGAAAGATCGAGTTATAAGCAGTCTAATATTTATTGCTAATATCATTGAAGCCAATTCCACCTTTGCTCCTTATAAATAAATACGAAATTTCTGTAAAAAAAAATACACATACTTTTTTTTACTGAGCCCCTCATAAAATTCAATTAGATTTGACTAATTATTTCTGTAAAAGTAGTAAAAAAGTAAAGTAAAATTAGAATCCTGTTAACTTCGGGCAATCTACAAAACAGAGGCAAAACAAAACATGAAACTAAAAAATTGAATATATTCTCCAAAGTTGGTCTTTTTGTTGGTTAATTATTGTGATTTAAATCTTAATATTCAGTCGGATGTGATTCCATTATAAAAAAATATTTTGAGGACTTTTCAAAAAGTATTTTTTTCCTTTAAGGGTCCAAATTGTGTGGTGCCAATCAACGACATCCGTGGCGTGGAGAGTATGGGCTACGCCAAAGGCGAAAAACTCCTCAGATGTAAACTCGCCGCTGTCTACCGGCTCATGGATTTATACGGCTGGGCTCAAGGCGTCAGCAATCAGATTACAGCTAGGCTCAACCAAGACCAGGAACACTTTCTTGTCAACTCGTACGGAATGCTCTGCCATGAAATCACTGCGTCCAGTCTGGTCAAGATCGATATGCAAGGAAACGTAGTCGAGCAAGGAACAACTAACTTCGGAGTCAATATCAATGCATTTTCCCTACACGCTGCAATTCACGCAGCTAGGCCTGATATCAAATGTGCTGTTCATGTGCACACCCCAGCTGTGATGGCTATATCAGCTTTAAAATGTGGTTTACTACCTATTTCCCAAGAGTCAGTGGTTATTGGTGAAGTGAGCACACATCCTTATTGTGGAGGATTAGCCGAGCCCGAAGAGAGAGAGAAAGTTGCCAGGAACTTGGGCCCCGTCAACAAGGTATACAAAGAAAAATATTTTTATTTATTACCGTGTCATAAACCTCTTATCTAATATGAAACATTAAACACGTTTCATTGTTTTGTAGTCATGAAAAAATGATTCATAAGAATATTAAATTAGTTTTTAAACATCTTACCTGTTATGAAATCCAGACGCAAAATACTCTTCTTGTTGTTTAATTACAATTCCGTGTTACGAACTGACCACTAAAAACGTAATTCTTGTAAAATAAATGCCTTTGATGTTGATAATTTTAGTTTATATCGTTGTTGATGTATAAATTATTATCACAGTAACTGTACCTAGATGGATTGACTTGCTGTTGACTATTTCTTCGGTATTTTAGGCAAAACTTAAAGTTAGCCATACACGCAAACTTTTACAATGCAGTTTGGCATGGCATGTTTCATGCATTCGTGTATATACATGTATAACTGTTGAGTCGACATGTCGTAGCAAGTCTGTGAAAAGATATATCTGAGGAAAAGAAAGCTCTAGACAGACGTTCAATAATATTTAGCTATTAGTTATATTATTTAATAATATTGAAGCTCTCTTGAGACATTTAAATGAAATGAATAGAAGAAGTCAAAAGTCAAAACCATTTTTCCAGGTTCCGGTTAATTTATTTTTTGAGAGATAGGTTCGGGTGCGGTTCTGGTTCGAATATTAATAAAATTTGCGGTTTTGTTCCGGGTTCAGGTATTGGGTTCAAGTTCGGTTCGACCTAATGAAAATTGAATTAAGTTTTTTTGAATAACAATCTTTATATAGATATAATTTAAAATGCGAAACGGAATTTACGCAAAACAAGAACACAATTTTCACAAACAGACAACACAGGTGTCGATTATCGATTGTATTACAATTACGTTTCGAACTCAAAATGAACCTGAATCGGAGCTTAATTCTGAACCCGAATTTTAATACCCGGTTCGGTTCCGACTCGGGTCCAATTGAAAAATGTATTTGATGGTTCGGTTCCGGGTTTGGGTTCGCTAAAATATTACGGTTTGGTTCCGGTTTTGGTTCGGTACAGGTTCGGGTTCGAAGCCTTGGTCAAAACTTATACAGTAGATGCTTGCTAATCCGAATACCTCTAATTTGAACATTTCAGTGGTCGGGTTTTTACTCCTCTACATTCGAGAATAAAGACATGACAAGGTCAGGAGTGCGCGCGGATTTAAGCTTATCAATAATTACGATTTCGACAGGTCCCGTTTGACCAGTGGTGTTGGCAGCGTGCTTGCTATACTTAGTGGCGTCGGTCGCACGTAAACAATTTAATGTTTTGGAGACGAGATATGTGAAGCCATCATGGTAAGATCGTGGAAGAAGGTAGATATGGATCAGCGTCACGATTATGTTGTGGTAGGTTATGGCGACAGCTGGCTATAACTGTCTCTCTCCCAGTTTACCTGACTTCTTCCACGATCTTACCATGGTGACGTCACATATCCCTACCCCAAATTTTAATTGTGGGTAATTTCTCGACTCTAATGTGGATTAGGTGTTAACAATTACTCGAAAGTTCAGTCAAATAGCATTTATTCTTACTATACCAACGTTTCGGTGCACCCTTGCACTTTCAGGGTCTACAACAATTATACAACAAAAATGTAATATATACAAAATAACATGGACATTATCACACTTACAGTAAGATTTTACAGATTGCTACAATTCATGTAAACAAAATACATTCATACAAAACATTCAGTTAATTTATTAAACATCGTACAAAAAATTCAAAGAGCATACACACATCCATTTGCACTAAAAAACGACAACCGAATAATATGGAAAATAGCCGAAAATATCCTGTGTAAGGATTCTGGTAACATTATTGATACGGACTCCTATTGGTCGTCCGTACACCAATAATAATGTACCAAGTTGTAGGAATTTCAATAAACACAGAACAACACGGCAAACAAATGTGCTCTGGTTGAACATTCCAATACACTAAAACACACTTTTGATCTGGATAATTTCAAGATTTTGGAGGAAGAGCAGAATTACTCCAAACGCATGTTTCTTGCAATTTTACATATTAGGGATCAATACAACCGATATTCAAGGACTTAACAGCGTATATTTTGGTGAATTGGAAAAGTCGATTTAAAAAAATACGGATATTTTATTTTTCTGTCTAGTATATATGTAAAAATAAATATTTGGTCACATGTCCCATTCAGATTGTCAATCCGAATTTTCTAATTATTTAATTCTAAGAAGAACCATTCTTTGTAGATGTTGTCATTGGGAATAGCAAGAGGTCACATGGATATTATTAATTAAATGACAATAGTTCATAATTCTCTCAAGATGTTTAAGTGTATCAATATACTAAGTAATTTGAGAAATATGTAGTAAGATAATTTTTGGAAAAGGTAAAAACAATTTATGTAAAAATAAAATCAATTACAATTTTTTTTTTACAAAAAAAAAACTTGTGTAGGTTTTGGTAATGTCAATTTAGGGCATACATTACTTTTTCGTGAAATGTAATTACGGTTTTTGAAACCGAATTTACATTCACTGAAATTAATATTACCTTTCCTGAAATAGAATTTTCTTAGTTCACTTTTTCTGAAATTAAAATGGTATATATCTTATTTAAGCTTGTATATTACCTAATTTCTAGGTTTTCTTATAATTTATCAATATCTAGCAACCTATTTTGTACTGAAGTAGTTGGAACAAAAACTGAACAAATAAATTTGTCAGTCAAATATTACGGGATACTTCTGAATACGTAGTTCAGCGTTATTTTTCTATTTTATAGATACTTCTTCTCGCAAACCATGGTGCTGTCTGTTGCGGTGAGACCGTCGAAGAGGCTTTCTTCAACGTGTATAACACCATCCTCGCTTGTGAAACCCAGCTGAAACTAATGCCCGTCGGTGTCGACAACCTTGCCCTTGTATCGGAAGAAACTCGCAAGCAGATGTACGAAGCAGCGCGTCATGCTCCTGATGGCACCGCAGCCGTTTCAGTCCGCGAAGGTAGTGCCATCGCCGACAAACTAGCCGAAAGGAAATGGAGAATAGGCGGTGTGGAGTTCGAAGCGCTCATGAGGATGTTAGACAACGCAGGCTTTCGAACTGGATACATCTACAGGAATCCGTTGATCAAAGGAGACCCACCGCGTCCGAGGAATGATGTGGAGGTACCGCCGGCCGTGTCATCGCTCGGGTACCTGTTGGAAGAAGAGGAAATGTATAAACAAGGGTGAGTGAGACTATCTGTGCTTTAAATCGCAGAAAATCAATGTTCTATTGATTTTGAGGGCATTCAACTTTTAAGGCCATTAAACTAATGGTTCTTTCATAGGGGATTATTCACTACGTTTATTAATGCTTTGTCATTTTTAATAGCATACATTACTTTCAATTACATATTAGACTATACTGCCGCAGGAAAGTTTATTTATATTTACAATAATTTGTTTTCATTCAATAGAATTTTCTTGGAATAGATAAATTTCGGAAGATAACAATGTTGTAATGACCAATATTACAGTTTTTATTACATTCATTTTAACTGGTAAGGTTCTAATATGAATGCCGTTCATTAGACATAAATGATCGTATTTTTTATTTGCGTTTGTTAAGTTGGTTATTTTTTGTCAGTTTTTGTAATATATAAATTGTCTTCCTATAGACAATAAAATATATTAAGAAGCAATAGCAGTATTTACAGTACTTATAACAAATAAAAAAAATCTGATGTGGCCAGCGCAATACCTTCCGTCAGTTCTGTGTATCTTGTACAAATTCCATGCAGAAAGTTTCTTGCAAAAGATTTTATATATTTCTAGTAAAATTATAATACAAACATACTATGTAAATTGCACTTGACACTGACATCGGCCAATTAGAATTTTCTTAATATAGTAGCTGTTTCCATGGTATAGCATAGCTGGCTGATTTATGAAATTTAATTTCTTTATAAGGCGCGAGCAGACACGTGACTCGAGCGACCTTGAAGTGTTTGAACTCATCTGATTTGTGTGCGCTTGTCACTCTGTTATAGAACAATTTTTTGACGTATTTTAATTTTGAACTGATTCAAAATATTTTTTTAGCTGTTCAAACAACAATAACACAAATCAGCTGATTTGTGTGCGTTTGTCATTTTGATGTGCTTTACTGCCTAAAAATTGTAAAATATTAACTTTTAGCAGTTCAAAATAAGGTCAAAATATTGTTCTTGTTGAAACTGCAAAAAATGACAAGCGTACACAAATCAGCTGATTCCAAGCTCTTCAAAGTCGCTCGAGTTACATATCTGCTCGCGCCCTCTATTTTTTTTTAACTCTATATCTATTGAATTTGAACTATAAAATGCAATCAAATCGTATAAATAATACCTTTAATATTTATGATAACATTAAATGTCAAAAACTGATATTTAACAGTATTTTTTTCAAGAAAAACTGTTAAAATCAGCAATTGAGGGTCCTTCCGGTTGACCAATTATGACCAAAATCTAATTAGCTCTTTATATGGATGTAAAGAAAAGGAATGCGAAAGACATAATTTTTACAATTGTAGTGTTGTTGTAGTTATCGTATTTGAAAGAATCATCACACACATACAGACATCATTGTAAAAATAGTACAATCGTATTCTCGGGACTCTAAAACGTGCTTAATTATTAAAAACACATCAAATTTTTTGAACAAAGACAATACCTTCCTTATCTAAAGGTGACGGAAGGTGCAAATATAACTTTATGTTATAATTTAAGAACCATTGGTTAAAAAAATCCTCCTACTTGATCTACTACTTATTTGATTGATTTTCTTCTATTTCCAATAATAAACAAAATAAGTCCACTCTTGGGCCGGAAACGTTGACGCAGACCTTACTACATATTATAATATAATGCAGTTCAGTCAAATTTATTAAATTTTATTTTTTATTTGATTTTAAAGTTTGCGAAAATTATTATTAGAACCATTAGTAATTTGTATTTGTTATTTGGGGTATAGCATTTGGAAACCAGGGAGGAAAGGTAACGACCGCACGCGTTGGCTGAACTCCCCGAACGTGTACCAGAAGGTGGAGATTTTGGAGACCGGCACCCCGGACCCCAAGAAGATCACTAAGGTAGAAATTATTAAGTTTGAAGATAAAGAATAAATTTTAATATGGATACGTAATTTTACGTAACTGCCAAGCTGCCATGTTAAACATTCCACCCAATTTTCAAGTTAACAGTCAAATATTTATTAGCCCTAGTTAAATAACCGTTAGAGTTTTTGACTGATATTTTAAAATAGCTAGCTTCTAATAACGTAACAATTATTACTGAAATTTGGTGTTTGTTTGTGCCAATGCTGTAAAACTCAAATTTGAATGTAAACAATCAGTTATTTACAATAACTGGTAGCACAATACTCACGATTAATATATTTTACAATCTAGTCACTTTATTACGAAGCATGTGTTTTTAATCGTGGCTAGAGCGTTTTGAAGTGTTAGTTTTATTTAATGACAACTGTGCTATAATATTTTTACGTACTGATAGCCATAATAATAATAATAATATCAAATATATTTAATTTTCGTTGAATTGTGCTTTCTAAGAAATATTTTACGCCTTGGCTTATAAATGGAATAACGTAATTTAATAAATTAATAAAATTGGTTTCAAGTGAATTTTATTATTTTAATCCGAACCATATTCCTAACTTTAAGAAATAGTTTAAAATTCGATATATGCGTAATAAATACTAATATAATTGTCTTTAACTTTTATTGTATTCTGAAATTGGTTACGGTTTAACCGCGGTTACATTGCTACCAGCACCGGACTGAAAAACGGAACTTTAATATAATTGAAATCTACGGAGATAAACTAAATATAAATACGTGACACCGCACCACAATCACCGATCTAGCGTGGTTAGCTTGGAAAAATTACTAGATCTTCCAGTAACCGGTTACTGAATAAATAATTGCGGTTAGCTTGAATCAATTTCGGAATACAGTATTTGTAAATATTTCTATGATTTGCTGTATAATCATCTTTCTAACTGATGAAAATACAGCGTAAGAACTAAAGAGAATCTTCTTCTCTTTGTTATCCTAGTGTTAAGTCTTTTGTGTCTGTATTGATTTTACAGTTTAGTTATTTTTGTTTTATTTTTTAGTGGGTGGAACAAAATGCAGATGAGGTAACTGGAAATTCCAACCTACGTACATTTGGATAATTTGGTCTAAGTGTCTGTAAACGTAACATACACACATAATTTTAAAAATTAGTTCTTCTAGTATTTCTGGGCTAGTCATTGTCTGCAAGGTTGCGGGTTTTCATTTACACCATGTTTACATATTATTTGCACTATTTTATCTAGTTAATGTTTACAATACAATTCATTTATTTAGTCTATTTAACATTCCATGCATGACGTATAACTTGTTCCATTCGTTGAGGCTTAATAAACGAAATTGTTATTTGTATATTGACTGGGTAAAATTCATACAGGGCCACGATTTTGTAACTAAATTCTACTAGAATTGAGATTTTTCTTCACTTTTTCTTGAAGTAGGTTTCAAATTATACTGATCTAAAGGAGTAGATTGTATGGCTTTGAATAAGGTCATGTACGATTTTTCATTTTTAACTTAATCGAAAGAGTAATGAAAAATAATAGACCCGTATTTTTTATTTTTCCTCAAATCGATCTTTAATAATGACTATTTCATTCATAAATTTATAAACCAATCCAAGTTTTATTTCGACAAAACACCGTCACAATTTTTTTTTCGCATCCTTCGAGCCAATAAAATGCTAGTCATCCGAATACCATTCGTGGTTAAATTTTATCCTGGCAAAATTTTCAGATTGCTTTACTCGAGCCGGTTGCAAATTTATCTCGTGATATTGATCAAAAATCACTCGCTTAACAGCTCGTGATTTTTTTGTCAATGCCACTCGATAAATTTCTAGGCAACCAGCTCTCGTAAAATCTGAAAGTTTTCCCGGCAAAAATTTACCAGTTATGATATTATATGAGAAAATTGTAATTAAAAATGATATTGTTCAAAAAACGGCTGATCTTCCCCGCCTCGCCCCTCGCTTTGTGACATCACATTTCAATATCGACGGCCATTTTAATTTTCACACTAGGCTCTAAACGTCAATGTGACATTTAAAGATAACCTGAAATTTACGAAAGTAAACATGTCGGTAAAACGTTGTTTTGTGCCATCGTCCCAAAATACTAGCGAAAATCAATTCAATGCCTCGCATGTGTTTCAAAACAAACTTTTAATTTCTTATCTCAAGTCTTTACAAAGAAGCATAGCTGATGTGACGCGTGGATAATTTCAGGCCAAATGAAAATTATATTTATAGAAATGAAAAGAGTGATGTTATATTAATATATTATAGCATATTTAGATATATAGTTCTCAATTTATAGTTATATATTTTTTTCTTTTAGAAATTCCGTGTTCGTATTTCTATGAAATGAGTCTGAACTTACGTGACGTCACAACATGGCTGTTTTTGCAACTTTTTAAAAGGATCATAATTTAAAACAATTTTATACAACAAAAAATGTAAATAAAAAATAATTGAATCATACAGTACGATAAATTAGACTATGTTTATTCGATTTAAACAAAAAAATGAACAATTATTTTTTTGCATGACCTCTTTTCCTAGACGCGACATCCTCGCGACTTTACTGTTTATGTATAAATTTTATAGGATAAGTTTCCTACACGCGGCAGCGACAGGGCGGCTTAGGGCTCAATGAATAAAAATATGAAAGTCGAGGCTTAATATAAAAATAAGAGAATATTATTTTGTCCTTCTCTTCATTTTTGTTAACTAAATGGCTGTTTATTAAAATATATAAAAAAAATTTTTTTTCGGATTTTGAATATTGTTTGAGCACATTTTCGTTTTCTTTTATAAAGTAACCTGATTTTTATCCTCTTTCTCTTTCATCAATAAGATTTGTAAGCAATGCTGCGCAATCAATTATTTAATGAAGTGTCGCTGCTACTTGTCGCGTCTGGGAAATCCTACCTTAAGAGAAATGAAGTAGAAAATCCAATTCTACTTGAATTTTAAATTGGATAATACATCAAAGAAGGGACATCGTATTGATTTACATTTTTGTTATGGTGGAGGAATCATATTTCAGCATTTTGTTTTGTACTTGCTTGATTAGGCAAGCTTGAAATGAGTTATAAAGGTTATAAACATTTTTATTTTTCTCCGAAGAACAAAATGCATTTTATGATTTGCATTGCTCAATACTTATTATTTTTTTTCTCTAAATTCTAAAGTTTTCTCTATTTTTTCTGTTATTTCGTTTTTGAAATTTGTTTATACCTTGGGAATGCTGAAAACTCTTAGTGAGTGTGCCTGTTTTCCACGATTATTTGTGCGTTGTGTCTTTTTGTTGTGTTGTTGACAAAACCAGTACATTAGAACTAGAGCGATGCCAACGTACAGATAGGTCGTCTCCCAACAGGCACATTGCTTTTTTGCAATCTTTTTACGCTGTCATGTTCATTGTCTTGACTTGGTACTATACTGACTACTGCTTGATGATTAAACGCTTGATCGGCTCTCGCTCGCGGTTGAAGATGGTTACTGATGTGCTGGTTTTGTCTTTTGCAGTGGGTCGCGGATGGCTCACCCACACACTCAAGTACACCAGTGAAAATTGATGCTGCGCTTCAATTTGTGCCCAAGAACACTAACCCCAAAGAGTTCAAGTTGCTCCAGCAACAGGTTAGTGAGAAAATAATTATTTTTGATTGGGAAATATGGTATTTCATATTATTTTTGCAAATAGATCAAAGATAACAGAATGGCTGATAAAATCTCAGCTGGTCCTCAGTCACACATTTTGGAAGGTGTTACATGGGAAGAAGCGAAGAAAATGCAGGATGCAGGTTTTACACAAACTGGAGATCAGGTTAGCATTTTTCCATATTTTAAAAATATCTTACGTTAAATATAAACCGGGCATTTTCAAAAACTCTTCAGTTAAAATATTTGTATTTCATATACAGGTTATTTTTCTGTATAGTTTCTTTGAACATTCGCACCATCGGATTGGCAGATTTTTGCAGGGCATCGAACCTGAACCGAACCGAAACCCAGAACCGAACATCAGTTATATTTTCCAATTGAACCCGAGCTGGAACCGAATCGGGTATTAAAATTCGGGTTCAAGGTTCAGCTCTGGTTCAGGTTTATTTTGAGTTCGAAACGTCAGCAAAATCGTAATATAGTTGATAATTAACGCCTTCGGCGTATGCATTGCTACCTGTGCTGTCTGTTTGTGATAATTGTGTTCGTGGCTTTGTCTTGCGTAAATTTCGGTTCGCATTTTAAATTATTTCCATATAAAGATTGTTATTCAAAAAACATTAATTCAATATTCATTAGGTCGAATCGAACCTGAACCCAATACCTAAACCCGGAACAAAACCGCAAATTTTATTATTGTTTGAACCAGAACCCCACTCGAACCCAACCCTCAAGAATAAAATTAACCTGAACCGAACCCAGTTTTTGGCGGGTTTGATGCCCTGGATTTTTGATTCCTTTATCATAGAAAAGACGGGCGTGTTCAAAGCAATTTACACACGAATACCTCCACCTTTTCGTTTTCGAATTATCGCTCTTCTAACGCCTCTTTGAGTGATCCGAATATATGCCGGCCATGTTCAATAATGCGAATTTCTTCAATTTTATTAGGTGTTTCACTGTTTTTTTGGAGACGTAGATGAGTCAAATTTTACCTCATTTCGTAAACACTTGTTTTTTTTTTCTTTAATCAAAAATAGAGGATTTCTCCATTTTTTTATATAATTTCATCTGAAAGTATAAGTAAAACTAAAACTATTGGTAAAAATCCAGTGAAAAAAGCCTATTAATAAGCGAGTTATGGTCCCCCGAGGTTTGAAAATATTGATGTGACGTCACGAATATAAGTTTTTATATTTCTTCCTGGACCTAAATGTTTTTGAAATATACGCTATTTCCAAATTATATTTATAAAAAAAATAATGAATTTTATATCACTGTACAAGTCCACATGCTTTATAATTGCAAGTGTATTTAAATAAATAAAATAAATATTTCATCACGGCATATTACTCATTGCTGGGTGTGCCAATCTGCTTTTATACACAGATATCGGTAATGATGGAATATTTGTACCGTGCGGGCGCTTACCAGGCGTCACGCACGGGCACTCATAGCTAGCGTGGAGAGTGCACCACAGGGGTCAATTTTGTGCCATTAAAATTTGATATAATTTTTGGCGTCGGTCGGGATCGAACCCGGGTCCAGATTCGCGACCAGACACTCAGTTTAATCTAATAAGACAAAATAAGTTTAGTAATAATAATTGATTAAATGTAAACATTAAATTAAATGAAAAATATTGAAAATGAAATACAAATATATTCACATTTTTTTCGTTACAGTTGTGAATTATGTAGAGTTTTGATAAATCCTTATTTGATTAACAGATATAAATAAATGTTTCGAAATTATTTTCTGTTTAACTGCAGTTGTAAATCATTGTGGAAGACACCAGTAATTAATTATTTGCTGCTTGTGTAGGTGGTGGTAGTGGGTGCCGCCTCAAAAGGTATTATCCAGCGTGGCTATCAACATCATGCCATGGTATACAAAGCGCCGTACGCGAAAAATCCATTCGATTCAGTCACCGATGAGGAATTGGATGAATACAAGAAAGTTATTGAAAAGAAAGCTAAAGGAGAATGTAAATTATTTTGACTTATGTGCGAATAAAAGTGTTAAATGATTTATAATTATAGATGATACAGACTTTAGCGAATCAGAGGGCTTGTCCTCAGCACAAATTAGCAAACAGGTTGATGATCTCAACTTAAGGTCACCCACATCTGCCACCAGTGAAACCGAAGAAGAAAGCAGAGATGGTAAGAAAATATATTCTTTATGTTTGCTTCGTTCTAATATGTTATTGCTGAGAGAAAACTTTTGAGTTAAAAGTTTTTAGTTTTGTTCGAAGGGATTAAAATATTTTTTCTACGACCAAAAAGAGCAATCGATTTTTAAATATAAATAATTTTCCACACATATCAATGACATCTATGAAAGCAAAAATTTTGAATGTAACCATGGAAATAATATTGTAGTCTGCAAAGAACCTACTTTGTAGACTGTTACGGTTAGGAAAGAGATTTGGTCTGCAATGGACCTTTTACATCAAAAGAGAGAGTTTGTTTGCGCATTGAGGAGGCCAGATATATTTCAAACAAAATTTGAAAGGGCGGAAATAAGAACGTAGCTATATTAAATAAATTCACACAAAGAGTTTATGATGATGAATATTTCAAGACAAGAGGACGGGTAGATGGCAATCAGAAATGCGGCTATATTATGTTCTAAAGACGCGAAATAAAGGGTGCATACTCAACGCTCGAATATTCAAAACCAGAATACTACAGAATCATTCAAATCCCGAATATTCAAAAACAGAATCGCGCATTGCACGAAAGCGTATCCAACTCAACCAAACCCACCCAAACCTAACCTAAAGTGACCTCTGCTTGGCCACGCCCACGTATTCGATTTTTGAATGATTTTTTTAATATTACGCATTTGAATGATTCTGTGCATGCATATTCTAGCTTTGAATATTCTGATTTTGAATATTCGGGCGTTGAAGACATTTCCGAAATAAACACCGCATAAAGTGACAGATAATTGCGTAGTTGCCAGTTTGTTATTAAGAAAGTTACAAACAAGAATAAAACTATTGGCCGTTAGTATGAACAAGTGATTAAGGGTGATTAGCGAGCATTTGATTAGCATTGTTTTATCCCTGTCAATCTTTTATTTATTATTGTAGAGAAAAATACTTCAAATAAAAGTTGTAGAAAAATTAATTGCACACATCTTTTATTTGAAGTATTTTTCTCTAAAATGATAGATAAACGATTGACAGGGATAAAACAATGCTAGTCAAATGCTCGCTAATCACCCTTAATCACTTGTTCATACTAACGATCACTGTTTTTATTTTTAAATAAATTGTTTCGTCTTTATTAATAATTTCTTTATAATCAAAGTCAAAATAATTTAAGTTTCTGTGTTGTTTATATATTTTTTATAGAAAATAAATGCTTGTCCTTTTAATCATTTTACTTGTAACATGGTACCTCCCCATCTCTAGTTCATAAAAATTTCACTACGTGGCGCGTTGAAAAATGACGTCACGGTGCAATAAAAATGTAAAAGGTTCATTATTCACATTCTGTAACCAAATGACGTTCGAAAAACTTACTTTTTTATTGATCGTAGAAAAACAATCTTTTAATGTCGATTATTAGACTTAGTTACTAAAGTAATATTTTGTAATTCCATATGGGTTTTCAAATTGCATAAAATTTACTAATTTATCCGTATATTCATTCGCGTACGAATCGTGTCGCACATATCATGCTTGTACCTTGTAACCATCATTACGCACTTGTTTAATAATATGCTGTATTAAATTCTTTTAATAATACTTCTACTGGTATGTTCCTTTTAGAACCAAGGGTGCTCCGAATAGAAACCAAGCAGGCTCCCAAGCCCAGCCAACCTGAAGTAGTTCTCAGTGACGGTAAGTCGACTTTTCTAAACATTCTCTTTCCGATTATACTTTATTAGTTTGTAAGTTACTGAGTATCCTATCTCTACATGAGTTTTAATTGGTTGTTATCCCCCCCCTTGCTTCTTCACAAGTTTGTAATAAGCGAAAGTGATGGACGACGGGTGAGTGTTCATCGCTGTCAAAATTTCTTCTCTCTCATTTTTAGTGTCATCTTCATCGGTGTAGGGTGTAGTCAATTGTAGAGATTTATGGGGAATATCTTAAAGCATGAAAGTAAACGTCAGTAGATCATGCGTAATAAAGAAAAATTGATAAGAATTAAAATATGCAGAAGTTTCCTGTAAATTAAATAGGGGTTTCCAAGTTTTTTTTTCATTTTTTAATATTTTAATCTGTACATAAATTTTGGACCCGCAAAGTTTTTAATACGCCAGAAAAAAAATATTAAAGCACGTATGAGTATTTACACCGGGAACATACGTTTCTAGAGCTGTCGGATATATGACAAACGGGCTGGGTATCACATCAAAACTATCGCGAACATGGCGGAGGCGATACACGACCTCGGCTTGCGCGTTCGAACAGCCATTAGCCAATAGTGTTTGTGACAAACATAGCCGTGTTCCTTCGTGCTGTGGTTGTGATTTTGTGAATCATGATTTAAAAATTATATCAAGAAAACAACTAGTATAAACACCATCTAGCGTCAAATGTCTTATGCTGATCAATGCAAACTAAGTTTTTTATTTTATAAATAATCTACTGTCAGGTGTTATTGTCATTATTAAAAATATAGAAGTAAAATAAAAATGTTCTTGGTAAGGAATATGAAGTATGTTTACTTAAAACAAATCTTTGATGTAACATATAGGGAATGGTAGTCTAGTGATCACAAAATAAGATAATGAGAATAGCAAATAGGAAACGAAAAAACATACTTCTTAATGATAATCACTTTGATCATTTAGATTGTGAATCACAGCTCGAAGAAACTCGAGTCGCTTTTGTTCGGTCAGGAAAAATAGATTGAGCAATCCAAATCCGTACACGTTTTTTGATTTTTGTTCATATACCCTCACCACAAAATTCGGGATTAAAAATATGAATTTTCGAATCGCTTTAAAACACCGATTACTTCAATCGGATTGCTTTGATTGCTAGTTGCAGAGAGGACAGCAGCTATAGTGAAAATGATTAAGCAGACGACCACGTCATCGACCTAAAAAAAACCTTATAAAATAAAATATAACATGTGGAAATTATTGGGTATTTATTTTTAAAAGAAGAAGAAAAAAGTACTATTACGGAATATAAAATTATTTGAAATAATTGTAGTTTATTTTAGTACCATACGTTGGCAGTGTTGGCACTACTGAGAATGATCATATTGTGTCAAATAATTTGATATTCTGTAAAAAGAATAAGGATTGACTTAGAAATAATTATAAATTAATTAATATATACGTTTCTTTAATACTAGTATATTTTTTCTTCTTTTTTTTAAAAAAAAAAACTAATAATTACTACAAGCTATATTTATTTTTATAAGGTTTTTTCAGGTTGATGCCTAATCATTTCCACCATATTACTGTTTGTGTTTTGTTTGTACAGGCTGTACACAAAACATTTCAAAAGATTTGTTTTGTTTGCGATATAAGTTTATCGACATACCTATAATGGAAAATACCAAGGAGGAGCAATATATTTCGTACATATAATAATTTGTTTTATGTAACATATTTTCCTCGTTTTCAAAAGTATGGTGGGTCATTACATGCTTTTGTAGGAAAATCATATTTTCTTTGATGCAACAAACCCTACATTGATGAATTTCTACGCTCGAAAACCTATTGTCTTCAGCCATTTTTAAATTTGCACTGAAATAAATCCGTGTGGTCACTCAAAAAGGATGATTCAGAAGGGAAAGTGGAAGGTTGTCTAGTGATAACAAAATGAGAAAGTGGGGATAACGAATAGGAAACGAAAAAACATACTTCATCTTAATCATGATCACTTTGATGATTTAGATTGTGAATCACAGCCCGAAGGAACACGGCTATTATACGGTTAGTTCTTTCGAGTCATGATTGTACCGTCATACGATCAGAATTGTTCAATCAGATAGTATTGAATCGCTTACCGAAAGAAAACGCTTACGGCTGGCTGATACTGAATTTTAAGCGCTCGATATAAATGTATTAAAGTTTCATTTTGCTATTAAAATCAGAAAATTAACGATTATAAAGTACATTTCCAATAAGTATTTTTTTAAAAGCCGTAGACTTGGAAACCTGTATTGAATAAATATTTTAAAGCTTCTGTATTGTATTTGATATGTAATGAAATGTATACACCACTTCTGTTAAATTCACGCACCAAAAACGCATGTACAAGCATGTTTTATTTATAGAGTCGGATTTATCAACATTAGAACGCAGAAAACCTCCTATACCACCACGGAAAAGAGGTAACCCGTGTTTGGTTGTTTTCAGTTCTTCAGAGTTGCTGAGTGGTTAACCAAAATAACTGAGTGTAACTTATATCTTTGAGTAATATTTTGATTTTATTTATAGAAAAGTACAGTGATATATTCCAAAATCATTATATAACCAATGAAACAGGATTTATTTGAAATGATATATCACTGTTTTTTGTCTGTTTTGTTTGAGTAATTTTTACTTATCATATACTAGGAGTGGTATTATTTGAGCATTAGTGGTTCATTGCATGTTACTTTGTACCGAGTTTATTTAGAGATTAGTTTAGTTGTGCATGCTTTAGATGATGGGAATGTCAATGTCAATATGATGCTCTTGAATGCGGAGAGGAGCCAAGCACATCAGTCGCCAGTTAATTCCAACCAGAACTACAAAGGTACTGATATTTAAACTTGGATGAATGGTAACATTTTTTTCTTTGTTTATATCTTTATATCACGAAGATTTGTTTGTATAAGTTTGCACAGTATATTTTCCTTGAATACATTTATTAGTTACAACATATTATAGTTTTTTTTTCTTTGTGATCTAAAGATTTACATATATTAACCGGGCTCTTAAATTTCCTAAAATGTTTGAGTACAAATTTTTATTTTTGGGAACATTCTTGGTATGTTGAAAGAATAACGTGGCCTTAAAGTTCCAGGTTGTCTGCATTTTGAAATAATACATTGCACGTTTCTGGCAAAAATTATCATCAATTATAGTAGTTTTTAAAACAAAAGTTACATTTTTTTAGTTTTACATTGCCATTCAATTTAAATTCAAGGTATAATGAGGGTGTTGCACGATTTGTTTTTCTTTGTTTTAATCGAAAGAATAAGAAAAAATATTACTCTTTATTCATTGGCTAGTATTTCTTGGACGTCACAACCAGTATAATTTGGCGCCAATTCAAACAGCATTTAATTTGCAACTGGTGTTTTATATACGAGGGTGGATTGAAAAGTTTCCAGAATGACATGAAAAAATATATGTATTTAACACGGACTATATGTTATTTTTCTACATAGTCCCCTCTTAGGTCAACACACTTGGTCCAACGTTTTTCTAAGTTTTCGATTCCGTCCCGAAAATGGTTTTCATTGAGATCCTCAAAATAAGCATTTACTGCTTCGATGGCTTTTTCGTTGGATTGAAATCTTTTTACAGCGAGGAATGTTTTGAGTTTCGGGAAAAGATGGAAGTCCGAGGGAGATAAATCGGTGAGTGAATAGGGGACAATTTCAAACTTCAGTTCGGTCAATTTTTGTTGAGCAATACGACTTGAATAAGTTGGCGCATTGTCGTGGGGAAACAAGATATTTTTCTTTGCCATTCCCGAGAGTTTTTCTTGAATTGCTGCGTTCAGCTTGTCTAAAAGTGTGGCATAGTATTGGCCAGTTACAGCATTCCCTTATCAAGATAATAATTTAGTTGAATGCCTTTGGCGTCCCAAAAGACTGACGCCATCACCTTTTCTGCTGATTGAACTGACTTCGCTTTCTTCGGGGCCGACTCACCATGTCCAATCCACGCTTTCGACTGAATTTTCGTCTCTGGAGTGTAGTGATGTATCCAAGTTTCATCCATGGTTATGAAACACCTGTTAAAATCGATCGGATTTTTCTTAAACAACTCCAAATTTTCAGCTGAAATTCGTGCCCAAATGCGCTTTTGCTCCAAACTTAGCAAATACGGCACACACCTAGCGCATATTTTTCTCATGCCTAGCTCATTATGTAAAATATGAACTACACGTTCATAAGAGATCCCTATGGCTTCCTTTATCTCACGCACTTTCATTCGGCGATCTTCCAGAACCATATCATGGAATTTATCCACAATTTCCGGTGTGGTAGTTTGATCTCCGTTGCCGTCTTTCCTTCCAAATAAAAAAAACTTGATCACCGCACGAACTTCGTATTTATCTATTATCGATTTAACGCTAGGTAGATCGACACAGACGCTTTTCACTATTAGACTGATAGACAGATTGTACTGAAATTTCTTGACAGTTCATATGAAGAGTTAAACAAAACAACGACATGAGATTGTTTTCGCAAAACCAAGGCCTTCTCTGTGATTCCGGAAACTTTTAATCCACCTTCGTATATAGAAATTTGAATAGAAAATCATAAATCATATTTATTTATACTATATAAGGTACTTATTCGAATTTCAGAATAAAAAAGATGTTAATTTTTTTTCAACACCTCATTGGCAACTACAGCAAAAACTAACCAATAGAGTATGTTTTCTTGGTGGCGACAGGAGAAAGTCAGTTATTCTTTCTTATTCTGTTTTTTTTTTCTTTTTAATACATGGTAAATATTTTGGGAAATTTATGGACTAACCCACTTCATTTGCTTTATCAATGCTCGTGCATTGTTGCTTTCTGTAACAACAATATCTCCGTGGAATGTGGTGCTTTCTAGGGTTAAAAAGAAGGACCAAGAGCGCGGGCGTAGGCGCTCCGGCCTTCTACCGCACGAGCAGCCACGCTGGCATGCCACGTGGCCGGTACGCCACACCTAACCCCATGCACTTTCACGTAGCGAACTTCAGTCTCGCCGAGATGCGTTCTCATCCGCTGTTTCTTCGCTTCAGCAGGCTTCATGCGACTGCTAGTACATTACCTATTAGCAGACCCGCCACATTTAACACACAAGATAGAATTTCTATCAATATTAACACACAGCCTAAGACTTTAGCCATAGAAATGCCCCTCAAAATTGTTAAAGAGTTCATAGAACCCTTCAACAGAGTTCTGAATGAATCTAGTAACGCACAAATATGTATACAAAATTCTGAACAGCAGCGTCAAGATACCCAGTCAGTGGATTCGGAACATCACTTTGAATACGATATTGTTGACAGTGAAGAGCAATCTGCTCTTAAAAAGCAACGAGATATTCTAATGAGAGATATAAATAGCAATGTTGCTTTACTCGATCTAGATACTTCATTTTCTGATCTAGAAGTCGTTGACTTAGACTCCGATCATTCTGACCATCAGATTACCGAAAATGTTATAGAATTTGCCAAAAAGGTTAGGAAATTAGATACTGAAATTTCATCCGATCAACCGGTTTTGGAAACTGTTCGCATTTGGGAAGAAGAATCTGGAACTGTTGAAAAAGATCTTAATAAATCTGATTTAATTTATGATCAGGAAACATCAAGTTTTCATTTACCCCCTGAAACTGATACCAAATCGGACGATCAATATGAAATGGTGGAATTATCTGCGGATAACAATAATGATAAAGACGGCTTTAAATACCTCTGCTCTACCCCGGAACTATCTCCAGAAAAATATGAATCTACAACTGCTTTTTTAAATTCTGGTGGCGACTCTATACTAAAAAGCGTTTTAGAAATATCCCGAGGATATGATAAATTGTTAGCAGATCATGGGAAACAGGAAATCGAACAAAAATATTGTGGAAAAGTTTGGGAAGACAATTCTTGTGTTACCTGCATAAAATTAGTATCTAAAATTGTTTATAAATTTATCATGCAAGTTTGTGTGGAAACAATTGAAAGTTTAGAATTTCCTGAAATTCGATGCTATCATGACGCTGAAGATTTCTTCGATTCAATTATTGCAGTTTATGAAAAATATGTCGACTTCTTTTCTCAAGAGAGCGATATAAAAACTTTAAAACAGTGCATTATGAATTCTGTTTTAAAATGTCTCGAAAAATATTTTTTAATTATACCTGTTACTAAAGATAATAATATTGATACAAAGATCGCAAATCGAAAATTAATAGCTTTAAAGAAATTTTTAAAAGTTATAATTTACATTTTATTTGACAAAATTGAAAATCCTGATTTTCAGTGCACACATTACGACATGCCACTGAACGACTTTAATGACAATATTGAAGATATTCGTTTTCATTCCACGCCCGACAGTTGTGAATTATATTATACTTTATCAGAAAGTAGTGATGATCGTACTGATAACGATGTTAATTTCGACAGTAATGCGGATACTGACAATATAAATCATGATGATAAAAAATCTAACACATACATATGTTATGAACGCCTTTCGCTTGGAGAAACATCAAACGATGAAACAATAACTACTTTTTTAAGTCAAAGATCTGACAAAACTGGGAATTTAAAATACTGGTTTATGATAAATGACAAAGTTAATGAAAGAAAACGCCGTTCTTCACTTATTAATTACAGCCCTCCACCTGCTGCCGAAAAAGTACGAAGACTTTCTGCCCCAGCTAGATATATCGACATACCTCGCGTTTTATCTCCAATTCAAGAAGAACCTAGACGAAATTTATTTTTTGAGTTAAGCCTGTGTGATGATTTCAACGTACCTTCTACCAATAGTTCCCCAAATTCAAAAACTTTAGAAACAGATTCTCCCAAAACTTATATTATATCCGGGGGTTCTCCTAGAAATCTATCTGATTCAAGTAGTTCTCATAATTTAATGTCAGACGCATCTGATAATGGATCGGCGACAGATTCCTCAAAATATTTTGCAGATGCACATAGCTCTCGAAGTGAATCTGAATTAGATAATTCTAAAACTAGTTTCATGACACAAAGTTCTGGTAGAGAAGCAGATGTTGAAAATGAATCAAAATCTACTGATTCTCTGTCTTCTCCAAAATCAGAAAATAGTAGTAAAAAAGGAAGTAAAGCACGACGAAAAATTGTTTTTCAAAACGAAATAACTTTTGTTATTAAACCGAACGTGAAGACTGACTATGAAGCAGCTAGATCTGTTGCTACGTTCTCTTTTGTACCTGAAAACATCACAGATCAGACGTCTACTGTTGAATTAGGTGATATAGAATCTAATAGTTATGTGTCTGCTAATTCTTTAGCGGCTGAAACTGAGGAAGAAGATGACTGGATGGGATATGACGCTGCTAAATTTTGATTTTTGTTTTTAAAAATGTGATATATTTTTAAAATGTCAGTTGTATCCTATTGTTAGTGCAATTTAGATCTTATATTTTTTTAGTTTCTAGATAGTTGTACATAGTTATCTGACATTTTAATATGTGATTTAATAGCTTAAAGCGAGGTTTAAGGCTGATTAGTAAAACTATTTATATATAATAGTTACCTGCCTCATAAATATTAACATGTGCTTTCAGAAATATCTTGAAGCCTGATTTATTTATAGAAAATAAGCGTTTTTAAGTTTTGACCAAAGAATTTGTTTTATTTTATGATACAAAATATTATTGTTTTAGTTCTAAAGAGTTTTGTTTATGTTACAAAAATTTTGTACTGTAAATTTAATAATATTTTTTTTGTGTATGTGTTCTGTGTTATTTTCTTTAGGTGTTATGTATAAAGCACGCTCGTGTGTGATGTACGACATAAGCTAGAAAGTGTTATGGTTTTGGTTGGCACGCGATATTCAGTTATGCTTGCACTTATTTACTCTACTCTTCTGTGGTCCAGGTATTTCATTTTTCAAGTTCTAAGAAACACTTTCATGTACAGAATAACATCGCGGTAAAGTGTTTATTGTATCGTTTGCTTGCTTAACGTGCATTTTGAAGTTTGTTTCATAATAAATTAATATAGATAAGTACATTTAACATATAGTAACGTTTAACATTTTTACATAATTACTAATAATGAAGTTTATACGTGTGAATATTTGTTCATATTTTTTACATTTTCAGGTGAAAATACAGTAAACGGAGATCATTCTGACGCACACATGAGTACATTATCGCAGAGCAGTAAAGAGGTATGACAAAAAGAAAGTAATCTGTAACATTGGGCGCGTTCAGCACCTCTCATCGCTGGCAGCGATGTTTCGTTTGCTTTGACTGTACACTGAGTAAGCTGTTGTTATCATAGCAACGGTATACAGTGAACGTAAATTCAATTTGAAGTTGACATTTAATTTTATTAGTAGTCGTAGACATTGAAATTGACGAAATTTTAAAACTTTTCGCATACGACTATATGGTTAATGATGTAGTTGGCGTAATAATTAATCAATTAGCTGGTAAAAGAAAGCTATTATTATTAGTTGTTAGTTTTGCTGCTGATTTACAATTAGTGATCGAAAATAATTCTTTGCGAAGTCAGCGTTTAATAAATAAATTTTATAAAATGCATAATAGTTATTTATGTATTAAGGGCGTAATGAAGCTTTTATGGCCTGTGGCGGGATTTTGAGCCCGAGGCGTTAGCCGAGGGATAGAAACACGTCAAAGGCCATAAAAGCAAGTTACGCTCGTGGTACATACATAATTTTGTGCGCGGTCGAAGATTTTATGATTATGAGAATTAGAAAAAAACATTTTTGTTAGGTATAAAAGATAATAGATGTCACTACAATGTTATGTAAAGAGGAATGTTAAGCATTAATAGCATAATAGATAATATATGGCGCTACAATATAATGTAAGAAATGTGAGATCAAAGTAATCTAGGGACTTTTAACATGTACAGAAGAAGTAAACGTGTGTTATGTCAAATAAATAAGTGTGAAATTAGTTCAACGAATTCATTAGTTTATCTATTTTTTATTTCATTTTCCGTGTTTAAATTGCTTGCATTAAGAACATTATATTAACTTTTGTCTAAATTCTCGTTTGAGAATTTATGGCTATTTCTAGTATAATGTAAATTACTCATTTTCATCGGAGTTTCGTACTTGATTTGAGAGGTTATATTAACGTTTGTGCAACTACCTATTTTGTTTTGTATTATTTATTTTCATCGATTAATTTTAACTTACAATGGCATTATATGTAATTGATAAAGTTTTTAAGTTTTAACATTCTTTTTTTTGTCATTCTAGGTTATACTTATACATTTTTGTTTGTCACGTGTCAACCACTCATTTATAATACAGAATGTACGTAATTAATCGATGCTGCAGAATTATATATTATAAAAATCGGACGAAAACCGGGCAAAATATCTAGAACAGGAATATGAGAAAATAGTATATAGTAATTTAAGCTTTATAGTTAATAGTTTTATTTGACGATTCATTATAGCCCGGCCGACTATAAAATGACGTTTATGTCAAAAAAATCGTGTATAAATGTCAAATTATGATACATCCGTGTATAAATGATTTTTACGTACCGTCTTGTATTTTGGCATGATTTTCCGCCGAATCAGTGACAGATATCACTAAATTTTCATATTCATAATTGACTAAGATATAGTTACAGTAAAATTTTTGAAAGATGTCCGATTAAGGGCACCTGTATCACGAACGAATTAACAAATAGGCATACATTTATCTCTTTCTTTTGCAAAGGCTATAAGAGTGTGTGATAAGGATGGATATAACACGCTTGTCTTTCAAAAATCCATATTGTTTCGACTAAGTTAAGGCATTCCATTTATAAACGATGCTCGTTGTTGATAATACTTTCGCTGTAACGTAAGTTTATTTATTAATTCAGATACATTACCTGGATTCATAGCCGTACGTATAACATTATATTCTGTCAGAGTCGCTGACACTGACATTGTGTCAGTATCTTATTTTTAACATATTTGGTTTTACATTTGCTTATAAACTTACTAGTTGACTTATTTTTGAATTTTGAATGCTTTTCCTGTAATATATATTTTTATAATAATAAAATAACAGTAGTATCTTACGTACCCTCATAAAAGCTAAGCAAACGACACTACTGAATTTGTCATGATGGGCGGAGCAAAAATCTGAATTCATACAATTCGTAGACAACCTTGATCGGACATCTTTCAAAAATCTTACTGTAGATGCCGCCATTTTATGTTTAAACTGACGGTTGATAATACGCTGCCAACCGACAGCGGTCTAGGCAGTGGTCACATTGAGTAGAATGCAATCGATCAACCACGATCAACTGTCGTAGATCAATAGCGACCGACCGAAATTTTAGGAGATATGTCACACTGCATGAATCGACGTAAATATTTCCACAAAAATGATACCAACTTAAATTAAAAGAAAATTACTTTTTTCTTGCACTGAAACGCCGCAAATATATGTTTTCAGGAATATTTAAATAAAGACTAACCTTATAAGTTTTTGTTTTTAAAATTAGAGAAATTTGCATCCATAATTTTTCCATTGTCTTACAATTATTAATGTATCCTGGTGTGCTTTGATCATAAAATTGTACATTATTTCTTACACAGTTTTTCAACTATGGTCTATTTCATTAACTCCACATTTCCGTCATGCTACTAGTAATATGGTTGTAATAATCTAACAATATTCTTTTTAACCTGTACACAAATGTCAAAATAGTTAAGTTGGTACGAAAAATATGACAACACTGAGCATGCGTAAATACATCAATCGCTGTCGACCGACTAGAAAATCAAACATGTTTGATATATCAAACCGCTCGTCGACGTTCGATATCGTTCGACCATAGTGGATGCATGCAGTGTGACCATTCCCATAAGCTAGTGTTAGTTTAAATTTTAATCGATCGCAATCAATCGGCGTTAATCGATCGCAATCAATCGGCGTTAGTCGATCCCACTTGTCCAGTGCAGTGTTGCCAACCTCACTTGAATAAATATCGGTAGGACATAGAATAAAATGTCGGTAGGTGCTAAGTGTTATTCTTTCAAGCTTTAAAAATAAATAATAAATTTAAAGTTATTTATTATATCTTATCATTTGAATATGTTTATCGTAGGTAATTGAAAAATATATTTACGTAATTGTTTATAAATTTAATATTTATTAATATATTAACAAATACAGACTTAAAAATGTATACAAAATTATAATTACAGCAGAAAACCTTTCTACTCCGCTTTAAAATTATACATTTTCTCTGTGGTCATCCGATCAATTGTGGATGGCGTGATTTCAAAATTATAACAATACTTATTGTCTTTAAGTAATGCCTTTGTATGTAATAGTCCGACGAGAGTATTGGTTTCTAATTTATTTCTCTGTTTAGTTTTTAATAAATTAATTTCCGAAAAAATCCGTTCTACATTAGCCGAAGAATGTGGTAGTGTTAATATACTTAAAATAAAATTACTCAAGTAAGGAAATCTTTTTTCGTTTCCAATTTTTAAATTATAAATGTAAAACCAGAACTTTTCAACATCATGTGTCTCATTATTTATATATTCTGAATTACGCAGTTGCCTCCATTCAGAATCAATTTGTTGTGCATTATTCTTTACTATATGTGGAAACGATGCCAATAAATTTGCAATAGTATTAGTTGTTCGAATTTTTTGTGGATTTAAACACTCAAGAAACTGCATAATATTGTTTTCTAATGAATATCTTTTTTTTATTTGCGATGCCGATTCTATAAGAAATTGAAGACAGCGTGTTCTAATAAAATTTTGTTGTTGTGTAGATAATTTAATAATGTCCAAATTTGCTGAAACTCCTAAATAAATATTTTCAATTTTTAAATAAAATTTTGGATTATTATGCTCAACATTTTCCAGTTTAGTCTTTAGTAAATAATCGTTTTCTATATAACAACTTAAAATTGTCCTTAAGACACATGTTACATTTTTATGCATTAAATGAATTTGAACTTTTTCAGACTGCATTTGTTTATTTAAATTATTAAAAAGTGGAAGAATGAACTCTAGAAATTTTAAAAATACTTTTGTGGTAGGATCTTTAAGATGCTTTAAAATATTTTCTGGTGATAAAAGGCGATCATTTGTGACTGCATCAGTAAAAAATAATTCTAATGCACTATACTGCTCTAAAATACGTTTTACCACCATTTCTAATGAAAGCCAACGTGTCTGGCACGGATGAAGAATTTTGTGAGGTTTTACATTAACAAAATGTTGAAATTCTTTAAACAAATGAGACCTCTTTGGACTTCCTCCGATATAATTATAAATATTTCTCACTAAATCTTCTATATATCTAGGCAATGTCTCACACGCATATGAGGCACAAAGTGCAAAGGAGTGACAAATGCATTTTGAAGTGTAAAGGTTTGGAATTTCATTTTTTAATAGAACGGAAACAGATTGCCTTTTTCCAAACATTACACTGGCTCCATCTGCAGCGAATCCGACTAAATTTTCTTTGTAAGGAATATTGTTTACTTTAAATAATTCTATGATTTTATTAAACAATATTTCTGCAGTTGCATCACCTAAAGGTTCAAGAGCAAAGAAACGGTCAACAACAGAGTTTAATTTTAAATCGGAGTATCTGACTACTAAGCATAAATGTTTAACTGTACTACGATCAGTCGATTCATCTATAATTAATGAAAAGCTTGTTGATTTTAAGATATTACATAAATTTTCAAAGCTTTCGCTCCCTAAAACATTATTAACAATTGTTGTTGTTTTCGTTCTGCTGCAGGCTAACGATTCTGCAATTTTTGAGTCTGGGCACATTATTTTTATCAAATGAGGTAAATGTTCTGCAACATTAAATGCAATATTGTGCTCCGCTATAAATGCCGCCATTCTTATTTCTGCCATTTTTATATTTTTATTTAAAATTGTTCGTTTAGTAATAATGGGCATATTTGAAACACTGGGTTGATTTTTTACGGATTGTAAATGATTTTCGTGAATTTTTCTTTTTGAATGTTTAATTAATTCAGATATTCCTGATTTCACACTTATATCGGCGTTGCAATATTTGCAATATGCAAATTCATTGCCCTTCTTGCTTGGACCAATCCATTTCTTATACTTTTCATCTAATTCCCAAGAAGTTTTATATTTACACCGGTATTGTTTCTGTTGTTTAACTCGCTTGGCTGGTCCTGGACCCGGTGTATCTCGGTCCTCTTCATTACTACTGCTACTGTCTGACTTTAAACTATCAATAATATCCCTGAAATATTACAAAATCATCACTACATGTTTAAAATTATGAATATATTTTTTTACTTACATTTTATTATATACGAACTTACGAACTACACAACTATTTAGCAAACTGCAACTGTTAGTTCAGATTTACATCAATCAAAGTATAACGGTATTACTATTACATACGTAACAAATAAATACAATGTAGGAATAATTAGTAAAAATAAGTACGGCACTCTCTACACTACTATTGGTTATGTTATGCTTGTGTCAAGATTAAGATCAAGTCAATGTTCATTGCTGAGAAAAATAGGGGAATCACATCAGTCTACCGTACCACGCATATTCGAAAATAAATTTTACTGTTAAACTGTTAACTAACTGCTATAAATGCGATGCGGACAAGACAGCTAATATTTTAATTTGTCGGTATATTTACGCTGAAAATCGGCATATCGGTAGTAAATCTGAGAATGGGCTAATTGTCGGTAGAACTACCGACATATCGGTAGGGTTGGCAACACTGGTCCAGTGTGACCACTGCCTAATCTCCGCTGGATAGCTGCTGGCAGCGATGCGTCCTGCGATTGCGTTCAGGGCAGTCAGCGTTTGGCATCGCTGTCAGCGATGAGAGTTGCTGTACGCGCCCATTGGAATTAAAATCAAATTAAAACTAGAATGACATTTTTTAAAATATTCTCTATTTAATTTTTGAATAATATGAAAATGATCTGAAAATATATATTTTTTATGACAATAGAGGAGTTTAATTGAGGAAGGGCAAAAGAAATCTTGACACGTGTATATTCAAGAATTCATCCGAATTAAACGTCCCTATTAAGTAAAAAATATAAGTGTGTTTATGCATAAAAATTGTGTTTGTAGAAAGATTTTAATTAAGTTTTATTTTTTTAAGCAGGGCTCGCCAACAAAAGATATGTCAGTATCAGAAGGTTCACCGAAAAAAGACAAAAAGAAAAAGAAGGGTCTCCGGACACCGTCGTTCCTGAAGAAAAAGAAAGAGAAGAAGAAGATGGCTGAAGCATAAGGGTGTGGCGAGTAGACGTGCGACGTGTCGTCCTGGTGTAGCGACTAGAAAACAAATTGGAGGCGATCCTCACCGCCTCGCCGCCCCCCAAATAGCTGATACTGCCACCTTTCTCGCTACGACACTAAAAACGTTCATTAAAAACACTTTTACATAGAATTGAATGATGCGCAGCGACCAGAACGAATACGGACTAAGTTCGGCTAATTTTAAATATGTTTTTATTTTATTTTTTAGCTTTATTTGTACAGGTAACCACGAAGTTATATATTATATATTAAATTTTGACTCTAAGAATTACGAACTCTCGTTTATTGGAGGTATATAATAAATATTATAAATAAGAAAAATATTATTATATAAAAGAAATTATGAAAGATTACACAATTTAATACTATATTATTATTAATATATGTAAATTTATAGCTGGAACTGCTTTTTATTAAATTTTTCTTCAAATGGTGCAAATCCGAAATATTCATACACGCTACTATACTATTATGTTTAATGTACCTACTACTAACTAGTTCTAGTGGGTAAATTGTTCGCAGTTTGTTGTAGTGCATAGAGACGAAACTGTTCACAATCGAACTCAACGACGAACGATCAACTGTAAAAGTAAATCGCAGACGTTCAGCATCACTTGCTGTTGCTGTGTTCACTCTGTATATGATGTGCTATATCTCTCTTTCTCTCTTACATGATTCACTTGAGTGTTTCTCTGGTAAAATTTGCTTTGCCTGCCTACGTCACTGCCCACAAATTTGTATGAAAATCATGGCTGAAGATTAAGAGATAAAGTGAGATAAATTATTTATTGTCAGTGTTTGCTCCAAATTTTATAAACCACTAATGTAGTGAGTAAAACGAAAAAAATAACTTACATCATGGCCCGCTGTGATTTTGCTAAACTAATTCATGTAACAGAATGATTGAGAATCATGTGAATCGCTAGAAATAGGTTTTTTAAACATATTTTTTCTAATTCAATATTTAAAATGGTTAATTTATTTGATGAGAAATGCTCGCAATGCTTGGTGTCGCCCGATAGCTTGCTGTTTGTTAAAACATGTTTCTTTAACAAGATCAAGGATCGATTCTTTCTCACTTTCAATTCATTCATTCGCACCTTCGCAAACTCACTTCATTTGTCAGTCGTTAGTCGTTACGTTTGTTTCATGTTTCATATGTTTTAACATTCAATCGGTCCGCCAACTTAGGAACAAAAACTAATCGCATGTCGATGTTTCTTCAAAGAAACGCCGAGATGTTATTGTTGAAATTTTTAGAAAATTTCTAGATGTTCCTACCCATTCTTGTTTGACAGCTCCAAGCAAGTTTGTCATAGGACAATATTTTGTTACTGTAAATGAATGATGAGTAGCGATTTGCAGATCTTTAAAAGTAGAATTATCCATTTTTATATATTTTATTTTCACAATCTGTGCAACGTCTTTGAGGTTCTATTCTTGTGTAATATATTATTACAAGTTTAATGTTTGCAATTATTTTTTATTATTTGAAATAAATTATGTTTATTGTAATAGTGACCGTAGTAAATTCAGCATTACTTTTTCCATAGGCACCTGAATGATATATTTAACATTTTCTGTACTAATTTATCTATTAACATTTCTTTCTTAGTTTCATTTAAAAAGGGCTTAATTTTAACAGTTTTTCAGAAATTAGTGTTTTAAATATCAAGAATTTTATCACCAAATACGGTAAGTTTTTTATAAATTATAATGAAATATATAGATTACTTTTTAATAATATCTGACATCAACAGGGGTATATAATTTTGTTTTTTATTCTTGCGAATGATCTATTTTTAAAGTTTTAATTAATTATTTTAATTATAAACTTTATGTAGATAGGAAATTAAATTTTGAAATACTTTTATCGATAAATGGGATAGAAATATTTTCAGGTACCACGTGTAAGGACTCTTGAAGCTTCAGGTCGATCGATTATTAATTCCAAATTCTACCTAATATGAATCTCAGTCCATACCCTCATCTAAGAAATTCCAGCAATGCAGCATGCAAACATAATGACCTACACCCGCACAAAAGCATTTGATTTGACGTTTTTAATTTGAGCGCAGTCGCAAGTGCTCGAGCAAATTACGCCGTGGGTTGCTCTCGACGCGACCCTTGACTGTCAGGTGGTTGTGTCTGTTCGCGTCAACGTTTAAATTGAACCAATTTGGTACAACAATGGACACCCTCTCGCTCTGCTGCCCGCGATGCACCACCTAACCTCACTTTTGTACTAGATGTGCGTTTATTGGAAATTGATTTTAGTTATGATTAGAACGTAATTATGGGGGAATAAATGCGATGATGGATTTTAATTTGTAGATGAATTTATTACTGTTTTGTATTATTTATGAAAGGTAAATCGGATTTTAATGGAATATAATATCTGTTTTTAACGTACATGTCAAGTTTAAGATCACGGAAACATGCATAATAATAAAATTGAATATTGGCGAAGAAAATTAACTCGTAGCCGCCTGGTGGCTAAATTATGAACTTGTCTAAAAAGTAATCAAACTGTTGTCTGTTGTGTTTACGGTTGTAGTTACCACACTTTTCTTTAAACAATAATGCACTTAAAATCAATTTACATTTAAGAATATATGAACTATTTATTTCCCTGTACAAGTAATGACAATTACTTTTTGCGCCGGCCATTTTGTAAAATCAGTACTGCTTCTATCGGTCATTATCATTGCCAATAGTATACTTCGATTGTTCTATTTTATAATAAATAATGTTGTATGGTATACATATTATATTTTCCGAAACCCTTAGATGTAGGGCAGAGGTTCTGAACTAGGGGTCCATATACCCCCAAGGGGTATGTGAATCCTCTACAGGGGGTGCCTGAACCTATATGTATAAATTATTTTACATAATACTCGTGCAATTTAGACAAGTAAAAATCATAACAAATTTTAATATTTAAACTCATAAGCTGTGTGCAATTATATTATTCTTTAGAAAGTATTACCTATTTGCTGTCAATTTTCGCACTTCCAGTTTTGTTTATTCGTCTTTTGCTCGCACTTATTAGCAGGTAAAGTTATAACTGATATTATTTTCTATTTTCATGATTATAATAAATTGTCAAAAAGTAGTAATACGATTCGAAACATCTTATTAATAAATAAATACTTCAACACGAACCTAAATAATTATTGCTTTGACATCAATTATCAAAGAATTATATTATTATTTGTAGTTAATTATTGTTTTTCTTTTTAATTTAAGATATGGTTCTTTCTTATTATTTTTTTTACATTGTACATACATTTTTCTTGAATCTTGATATTTATTTTACTAAGAAAAAAGTTTCATATCATCAAATATGGGTTACGTGAGGCGTCCAGTGAGGCCAAGGGGTACAGTGAATGAAAAAGGTGTAGGATGTACAGATATATTTAATCGTGTACATTTTTAACTGTTTTTGATCTTCTACTAGTTTATGTTCTTTGTGATTCCAAACCCAAGTTGATGATTAATTTCTGATATTTCGTTTTTAGATTTTTTCCCGATTAATGATATAAATATGAATAATTATTGAAGGATTGATATTTAATTTTTCCCGCGATAAAAAACTAAAAAACAAATGGAAAAATAATGAGATATGAATGGTTTAAAAGTGTTTTAATGTAATTTAATCAGTTAGCGCAAATAGTATAATTTTGTATACCTACAGTATATGCAACCCTTGTGTTGTGTGGAGTTCATTTTAAACAAAATTATATTAAAATTTTGAAAATATGTTTTGGTCAAATGGCAAATATATCGTGTGGTGAGTGATAAATATCAATTTTTTATTTCGTATAAAACGATATGTTAGTACTGTACTTAATTTTTTATGATTAAATTAATGGCATTATTTATTTCGTAGATTGATAGGTTATTACTCATAAAAAGATGAGGGAATTCATGAAGATAAACATTTAATTTATTAGAACTACAGTGATCATACGTATAAATAAAAATCGTTGTAATTAAGATTATTACAGACTGAATTTTGATCATTGTAATTTTTTGAAACCAATATTAACAAATATGTAAAAGACGTTATAAATATTTATATTTTGTATATTTATTATTATAAATATAATTATCAATCTGTAGATTATAAACTTATATTCCACGAATATTGAATATAATAACAAACAACGCAATTGCGCAAGTAATACATATTTATTGTAAATTGAATATATTTTTACGTCCGTTAAAAAAAGTAAACTTTTTTCATAAAAATAGTTATAAAATATGTCTTTTTAACACAATAAATATGTGAAAGACTGCACTTTTTCACCCAAACGGATGAAAAAATCTGTTGTGGCCATCACAATACCTCTCGCCCTTTCCATTGTGGTATATATAAGTATTGTATTTAACATTTCTTGTACACACAAAAAATTGTAATTACACCTAATCTTTATATTTACATTATTTTCAATAATTTTAAATTCATTCTATGAGCAAGTTTTCTCCATTTCTACAAAATGACTAAAAGATAAATAAGGAAATAAAGAATTATTTTCTTTAAATAATTTGACATTTATTATCAATTTTTGTATTTGTATGACAACAAACATTGTATACAACATGCATAAATAAAATTCGTTGCTAGGATACCGAAGAATGCTGCTTAGTGCTTAGTCTTGTAGCACGTGCAGCACTAGTGCTGCAAAAAGTCGCTTTCGGCATGAAAAATAAATAAGAAAATTGTATTTTCAGAACAGGAGTACAAAAATAACTATTTTAAAATTTTAAAGTGACCTTTTCATTTTTTCGCGATTAGGAAGTGGGTACAGTTTATTTTTTTACCTCCTGCTACCAAGGGTAGGTAGGGGAGGTATAGGGATCGTGCTAAAAATCGCATATCGAGATTTTGGTAAATGACCACGTTTTAAGGTCCCTACAATCCATTTTCACGATGATGTCTGTGTGTATGTGGATCCTCTTTACGCTCTAACTCAAATACTATCGTTCAGAAAAATTTTAAACCTTGTATTTCTACCTTACTCTTATATGGAAAGATGCCATTAGATTTCATAGTAAATCAGATAACCGAAAATGGTACTTTACTGGAAGCTCAAAATAGTTATTCTTCGAAAAATACCTTTAAATTTATTTTTTCGAAATTTATGTTATATAAAAATTAAACATTATTAAATTTTCTACAAGTTTGCATTAGGTAATACTTTTTTCTATATATTTTATGGATAAATTTATAAAACTATCTATAATTTTAATCCCGGAGCCTACGTTTTAAACACAACTCATACACATGGTTACACAATTCAGATCTCAAATGTTTGTAACTGACAGATATATGTCACTGTCAACGAACAACGAACTAATCATTTGAAATAATAATATTAACGTTTTATAAAGAAAATAGTAAATGGAACAATAATTATATGGAAAGTAACTTAATACAGTTTCCAGAATAAGTAAATATGTAAAAATATAGGTAAGATAATAAAAACTTATTTCATGACGGCATATTATGCATTGATGGGTGAGTCAATCTGCTTTGTACGCAGATGTCGGTAATAATGATGACATATTTGTTCCGTGCAGGCGTTTACCAGGTGTCATTTTACGCGAATCTTGGGAACGGGTTCGATTCCGACCGACGCTAGATATTTTAGAATTTGAAATGGCAAAAAATTGACCCCTTTGGTGCACTCTCCACGCCAGAAATGAATATGGGTAAGTATATAAATAAATAAAATATATATATCATCACGGCATATTACCCATTGCTGGGTCTGCCAATCTGCTTTGTACACAGATTTCGGTAACTATGATGACATATTTGTACCGTGCGGGCGTTTACCAGGTGTCACCTCACGAGCACTTATTGTTGGCGTGGAGAGTGCACCACAGGGGTCATTTTTGTGCCATTTAAAATTCTAAATATTTGGCGTCGGTCGGGATCGAACCCGGTATTTATATTTAATTTAATTTTAAATATTTACATGAATAAAAATTAAATTAAACGAGCGGTATTGTGTTGGCCACATCAGATTTTTTTAAAGAAGTTCGATCAAGGTCATCTACGAATTGTAAATGATTCTATTAAATTCAGTAGTGTTCATTCATGATACAGATGGCCTTCATCGGACTTTCTTGAAAAATTAAACTGTACATGGCTAAAGTTTTAAACTGAATAACTTATAAATATTTGAATTCTTTTTTCAAGTTTTAGAAGTATTTAAATTCATAAATAAAAATAAACTATTTTTAATTTTAAATTTGTAATCCAATTAACTTTATTAAAGTCCTCACTGTAAAATAAATAGAATTGTGGCATAAATTTATTAAGGTTACAATTAAAATTTAAAATAAAAGCTAAACTAGACCAACGAAGAAACAAAATAGCATAGAATCTCTTAGCAAACTATTTAAGTTCCGTATTCATTTGGAAGTTGCATGTTGACGATCCATAACCTCACTTCATCTCGATGGCGTTAATTACCATCATGTCATTTCCGGATAATTTGCCAGTGCGTCCGTCGCGTATAGCGATGGTTAACAACATCATCAGCCGCAGTCTGGGATCGAATCCGCTACTCCGATGTGATTAATTGTTGGACCAAGTGTATTTTATAATTTATCTACCACCGCGGGCACTGTCATTTCCAAATTAAAATCTCAATTTTCACTGGGAATGATCGTGTTAACGGATGATGGAAATTATTAGATGGGATTGGAATTTCGTTAAGAGATAATATTTGCGATATTTTTAGCGAGTTATTAACAAGAAATTGATTTCATAATAAATAAAACGGTAGTGACGTATATAACGTTTATATTTTCTAATTATTATTACTTCCAAGAAGGCGTATTTTCCACTTTTCGGTATATATTTTTGTTAAGTTTGTAAATAAATAAATCTTAAAATTTTTGATTTATAGTTTACAAAATTATAATTTTCAAGTTTACTGTGATTGTAATATTTTAAAAACAATATATTTATATACTCGTAAACGAACAATTATTTTCCAGTCCAAAAAACTCAATAAAACTGAGTTTAGCTATTTTTGTGTTTAGTTGTACAGTGATGGTGTTTTTCGCATTAGACGTGAAGATTTTGAACAAACGAAGTGAATTCGATAACAGTTTTTTTAAAATTCCGTTTAGGTTTAAAATTTACAAGAATCAAATAAAAAATTTAGAAGTAAGCTGTCACTTTTTGTATTATTGTAAAAAAGTGCCTGATAAACGCACTAATGCGAAAAAGATGTCATTATGACATTCATAATTCAATTTATTTAAATTAATTGTAAAGTAGTTTTTATTTTTAATTATAACACAAAATAAAATAATTTACAGTAAAATATTTTAAAGATGTCCGATCAAGGTCATCGGTATCATGAACGAATTAACAAATTGGCATATATGTATTCCTCAAATTTACAAAGACTAACAAGCGTGTGCGATAAGGATATAGCCGTACGAATAACGTTATTTTTCTGTCAGTATCTTATTTTTCACATACTTGCTTTTAATTTGCTAATAAACTTACCAGTTGTCTTACTTTTGAATGTTTTTACTGTAAACATATATTTTTGTAACAATAAAATAACAGTATTATATTATGTACCCTCATAAAAACTATGTAAACGATATTACTGAATTTGACAGAATGGGAGTTAAAATATTCATTCACAATATTCGTAGATGACCTTGATCGGACATCTTTCAAATATTTTATTGTACTTGTAATTGTATTACTAATAAATGAAAATTTAAAATGAATTAAAAATAATTCAAAGGTACGACAAAAAAAATATTTGTAATAACATTAATTTTATAATAAATACCTAATAAAGTCCAAACATACCCAGAAATGTCCAATAAAACCCAAAAAAGCCCAACTAAACCCAAAAAAATCCACAGGCCTGGTTTAAAAAAATACCATCGGACCGACGGTTTTGATGTATTCTACAACTTGAAATTTGTATATTTTTGAAACACCTTGTATAATTTATAAAGTATTACTCGAAAATAGAACATGTTCTTCAAATACTATTTCATATTAATTTTAAATATATATATATATATATATATATATATATATATATATATATATATATATATATATATATATGTATATATATATTGAAAATATCAAAGTACAGATAATTAATATAAACAAATATAATAAAAATTCTAAATGTATCAGAATGAGAATTTAATTATCTTTATTATTTGTAGTAACATAAATTTTCAAAACTAAAATTTAGATTTAAAAAAAAAACTACCACTTCCGGTTGTCCAGTTGTTACCAGAACCTATTTAACTCTTCACATTACTGTTAGATTGAGGAATCCGTTGTTACATAGGTTTATAGTATTATAGAATTTGAGAAATCGTATCGCCAACATCCTAACACACACATCCACACACACACACAAACATCATCGTAAAAATGTTATAATCGGATTCTAAAGACCTTACAACGTTCTTATTCGCAAAAACTGGATATGCGATTTTTAGCATGAATCCAATACCTCTCTTAGCGAGAGATAAAAAGAGTAGGATACTCATTTTTTGCATACATCCTGAAAAAACTTTTTTCCTTCAAAGAATTTTTCATTGAACTGTCACTGATGAGTTCTAGGAAACATTCCTTCCACATATTCTGGCGTGCCTTTTTCTTGTGAAAAGTTATACATTTTAAACCAGTACTTTTGTTTTGTATTATTATTATTGAACACTTCTGCGTGTCACCTCAAATTCTGTCCCGTACCATTAGTGGTACGCGTATCACCAGTTGTGAACCACTGATCTGCGGTTCAAATATTTAATCATTGAAATCTGCGAATAAAAAAGCTGACTGATATACCCGACAATGCGTAATAAGATGGGATGATATAATTATTAATTCTTACCATCCGTCACCTATAGGTAAGGAAGGTATTGTCTTTGGTAAAAAATTCGATAGTGAGTTCCTAATGAATAAGCAGGTTTTGGGGGTCCCTAGAATACGAATTTACTATTTTTACGATGCTGTCTGTATGTGTGTGCGCGCGCGTCTGTGTGTGTGCGTGTGTGTGTGACGATCGATTTGGATCGCATAACTCCAATACCACGATTCCAAAATTTATATTTTGTTCGTATTCCTTGTGTTTAGAGATGCATATGCAGACATGATTAGATTTTGGTTATAATTGGTACACCGGAAGTGTTTCTCGAAAAAAAGCACTTAAATAACATCTATTGACATTTAACGTTATTATAACTTAAAGAATATATTATTCTCTATCTCTATACGATTTGATACTTCACATTCAAGAGATATAGAGTTAAAGAATTATAAAGATATTAAATTTCATAAATCAGCCAGCTATGCTAATCATGGAAACTGCTAATATATTCACATAATTCAAATTGACAGATGTCAGTATCAATGAAAAGAAAATGAATGTGGCAGGGATGAGGATATTGAGATTGATGTTGGGGAAGACACGGAAAGATACGGTAAAGAATGAAGGAATAAGGGAAATAACTCTAGTGTTAGAAGTTTCTAGAAAGGTACAAGAGACACGATTATATTAGTTTGAACATGTCATGAGCAGAGATGAAGAATATATTGGAATGAGAGTAAATAGCTTAATAGTAGAATGTAGAAGAAACAGAGGAAGACCAAAAATAAGATGGAAGGACTGTATTGCGGAAGACTTGAGAGAAAAGGAACTGAATGAGGACGACACGTAAAACAGAAATGAATGGAAGAAGAAAATAAAAAATAGCGACCCCTAATGATTGCGAAAAGCTAAAGAAGAAAAAGATGTTGACAATTTGCATAGTTTCTATATGAAATAATTATACTGGAAATTTAGATGCTTTTGCATGAAAATTTATGTATGCAATTTATTCATAATACACAGGATTGACGGAATGTTATTGTGCTGGCCACATCAGATTTTTAAAATTATATCAAGATTCAAATTAAGAACAGAATATTTGGTGCATCTCTACCACATAGTATTTAAATTTTATTTTATATTGAATATTCCAATTATTTTCTATTTACAATCTGGAAATATTTCCACGTGCTCGTATATCATTCAATTCTATTAATAATTGGTGATCATTTGGAGATGTCGTGGGCACATATAAAACAGAAGTGTTGGTGGTTGATTTGGGTCTGTGGTGCGGTTGGGTTGTGAGGGAATGCGGCGGGGTGAAGACGCGGTGTCTCACCGCAATCAAGTGCATTTCGATGCCGCACGACAACCGAACTGGGGTATGAAGACGCTGCCCCGACTGCGTTATTCACTTTATTAACGCGTATCTACCACCCATAGACGTACACATGGAATTTGCATTAGAAATAGAAAAATAAGTAAAATATATAATAAATTATAAATAATGTTAAGTTTTTAATTTACAAATATGTGATGGATAACGATTTTTTGATATACCGGTTTCAAGAATTTTTATCTGTACCTATTTAAAGTACGTAGCTTGTCAATTTTACAATCTCCGTAATGAGAGACCTGACCTATACCATGTAGGTTTACAATTTTACATTTGAGGGGTATTTATATTTATAAATTTCTGGTAATTTTTGTGTTTTAATTTAATATTCCTCAAAACTGCACCAGTCCCAATCCAGCAACTCATTTCAAGGTTGCATGTGTAGTGACAAAGTGAAAGGGAAATTATATTTTACAGTCCCAAACATAAAGCATAGTATCTTAATAATTGTAATTTTTGTACAAATAATTTTATTTATTAAAACTTCAATAGATATACACTGTTTGTAGCTAATTTCAGAGTGATGTGTCAAATTTAAATTCCAATTATTTTTACGTAATGTAGTGTTAATCATGGTATGTAAATATTTATTTATTACTTACCAAGTATTTCACTTGTAGTATATTGCAATTTTGAAATTAATAAACAATTAATTACAATTTACATTAAGTTTTTTGGTTATGTACAAGGTTATGTGTTACTGACTTCCCGAGTACTCTGTCTTGCCGACTTTCGTCCAGCAGAAATTGTTGCCAATATAGTGAACCAAATGCACTAAATTCATTATTTTAAAATTAAATTTCATTCAATGTTCCACCATTTTCTCTTATTTTTATTAAGCGAGAGAGTGTTTGAGAAACTAGACTTTATTATTATAAATTTAGGTCTTTAAGAAATGCTTTATAAATAGGAGAGTGTTTTACCAAAATTTCCCGGTCACTCATCTTGTGGAGACCTGGGAAATTGACGTTTATGACGTTGCTTAGGTGACGCGAAATAGTAATAATGGGGATCTAGAAATTCCACCAGCACTAAATATATGAATATAATATAATTAAAAAATAAATTGTATGACACTAATCACAAATAATATATAAAATAATATGGGATGATATAACCCTGTTGCAAGCCCCTGGAACATGTATAGAACGTGAGTAAATTCCGGTGAAAGGATCGGCACCGGCGCCAGGACGGCATTAGTACGCAGGAATTTTTAATAATACGAGAACGCGCGAAATGAGATTTTTCACCAATTACCCAACTAATTCTATTTTCATCAACTTCATTCTAATGACCCCTGCATACGGCATATTCATTATTTCTATACCTATCTATCTGCATTAAATGTATGCTTCATTTTGGACGAATAACATATAAGTAGAAGGGAATAGGTACCTACATCTTAAAAAAAAACATAAACGAAGCTGCCCAATAGGACACTTGCACGTATCATTCAAGGTCAACAACATGGCGGTTGATCAGCTGATTCGAGACAAAAAACTTCAAGTTATTTTGTATGTATTACATTTTTGTTGCATAAAAATTCCTTTCAATGTCATTTATTCGCGATTATATTATTATAAAAATTATAGATTATTGAATTTTCTACTGGCATGCATTAATAATTAATTTTTCTATATATTTTATAGATAAATTAATAAAATAATCAATTTTATAAACACAATTTCTTAGTTACACAGTTCATATTTCCAATGTATGGAACGGGCAGATAAATGTTACCGTCAAAAAATAATCATTTCAAATTAATAACAGTAACGTTTTAAAAAGAAAATTGTAAACAGAACAATTATGGAAAAGAACTTAATATACATAGTTTCCAGCATTAGTAAATATACAGGTATGTATTTATATATAAAATAATAAATATATCATCACGGCATATTACCCATTGCGCCGCTGCACGGGTACTTATTTGTGGTGTGGAGAGTGCACCACAGGGGTCAATTTTGTGCCATTTAATATTCAAAATATTTGGTGTTGGTAGGGAATGAATCCGGTTCCCCAGATTCGCGACCAGACACTCAGGCACGCGGCCACGAGTCCCCATAGGAATATGTATTTAAATTAATAAAAATTAAATGGCGGGAGGTACTGTGTTGGTCACATCGGTTTTTTTTTAGATCGGAGTTTATTAACTAGATATATTGTAAATTAAGTTCAATTTTAATTATCATTTAAATAGTGGAATTTCAGTATATAAAATTAAAACTTTAACTTATTTTCTACGAATTTGAATTTATCTGTTTACCATACATATTTAAATTTGTAATTCCGTAATTTACATAGCAGATACATTTCAATTCTGCCTTGTATTTTATCTTCAAAACTTCTAGGAAAAATATAAATGTGATTCCGAAATTTAACTGAAAACCGAAAAAAAATCATGTTATAGAAAATCTATTAAATATTTAATAACAGGTGTCTGTACTTGAAACCTAAAAATGAGGCAATAGAAATATATTTCACATTATATTCGTATATATATTTTTAAAACGAATTTCATAAGATACTGATTAGAAATATTAGTTGATGATGGTATGTCATTTACTCATTGCTTTCGTTATTAGAAGACTCGGAGAGGTAGTTTTTTTTCGTTTCCAAATCAAGAACAAATTAAAAAAAGAGTTGTCGATTTATCTAAGATGAAACAGAAATCAATAGCGCAAAATTAATTAATTGTCGAAAGTACGGAACTTTCTTGCCCTGTTCGACACAAAAAGAAATTCTCTATTTCCGATAACTGCGCCTGTATTGCCGAACCGTTTGTATTTTCAGGAATTAACGCTGTCCGAAAATAATTACAACGTTGACGGTATTTTCCTCGCAAATTCAATATTGTTTACAAATTTTACACATAAATAAAACATCATTTGTTTTTATATAACTCAACTGAAGTAGATTGGGTAAAATTGACAATAGACATTTTTTTTTACTCCCCTAGTTTAAATGTGACAACGTACTGGTTTCCCACGCGTTAAACTAAATCTTAATCATAACTTGACAAACTGTAGTTACGATGGTATTATGTAGCTAGTTTCCACTAACAAATGATTCATTAGGCATGGGCTGAAGGTAGCTGCTGGAGCTAGCAGCTATTATTTAATAAAAATAAGTAAAACAAAAACTGTATTTTTTTATTCCTGCTGGGTTAGTTTGCAGTCGTAGAAAAAGTATAGTAGGACTCGTTTTATAAACTCTTTAAACACGCGTTTTTTATACTCTCATGACTAAAGTGACGTTTATAATATGTATATATTTGTTGCAGAATATTCTTATATAAGTAAATTTTTAAATAATGGATTTCGGTGTTTTGACTGTATAAAATGAACTAGTTGAACAAATTTTGTAAAAACTTATGTAATTTTTAAATTATTAACAAATCTTTCAGAACTCATAATTCAATTAAAATGATACAACCTTTTTAGTTCTGTTTATTATTATAAAACCGACGAACTGCTGCCTTCTTCAGGGAATAAACAACAAATATATAAATAATTACAAAAACATTATTGACAGGTAACGATGATGACACATTACAACATATTTAATATAGGAAGCCATGCCCGACTAACATCTAAATCGACACTATGATTGAGATTATTATTCTTGGTTTTAAAAATCTCAATGGCTTCTGTAAGTAACCTGTTGTTGGTCTCGCTAGTTTTGTTTCTTCGAATTTTATACGGAGGAATTCTTCCAGGGCATGCTCTGCAACTGAAATTTTTCTGGCGGGTTCAAAATTGAGATTTATTTAAATTTCAATTTAATTTTTCTCAGTATTTTTGTTATGTTAGGATATAAAATGGTTACATGGTTGAATTCAAAAAAAAATGCTCTATCGAATAAGCCTAAAAAACATATATTTTTATAAAAATAAAACAACAGTAGTATCTTATATACCATCATAAAAACTAAACAAACGCACTACTGAATTTGTCAGAACCTTGATCGAACATCTTTCAAAAAATTTACTGTATATTAATATATTCTTAAGAAATACCGTTAATACCGTCAGTTAATATAAAGAATTTTGAATATATTAGAATACTAGGAGGAAATTGCTCATAGAACGAAAGAATAGATTCAATTTGAATTAAGAAATGTTAAATTCGTTAATTATGACCCGGGTTCGATCCCGACCGCCGCCAAAAATTACTTCGAATTTTAATGGCACAAAATTGATCCCTGTGATGCACTTTCCACGACAGCAATGAGTGCCCGGGAGGTGAAGCCTGGTAAGCGCCCACACGGTACAAATATTTCATTCTTTACCGATATCTGCGTACAAAGAAAGTTGGCACACCCAACAATGGATAATATGCCGTGATGATATATTTATGTAACATAAAATGGTAATGGCGAGAGGTCATGTGTTGGCCACATCAGATTTTTTATTTAATATTACATAACATTTTTTGAAACTAGGTTATAGGTACATTTGCTATCACAATTTAGTTAACAAATCAGTCTAGATTTTATTACAAATCGATTGTGCGTGGATCATGAACTTGATGGCATGAGGTACTCTCGTTTCCTACGCTGTGCGTGACTGAGGACTTCTCGCCTGGATCTGCAATTGCACTTGAAGCCGCATTTCACTGATTGACTTGACGATGTTGCTGATACTCGCCTATTTTATACTCTGAGTAAGCGGTATAGAATTTTACTTTTCAATTAAGTGTTTGTCTACTGAAATAGATGCGAAGTACAAGAGTAGTTTGTATTTTAAAACTTGGAAGATGATACAGATGAGAAAAAGAGATTGTAAATCTATTTTTACCTCTCGCTAAGAGAGGTATTGGATTCATGCTAAAAATCGCATATCCAGATTTTATTGAATAAGCACGAATTAAGGTCCATAGAATCCGATTTTAACATTTTTACAATGATGTCTGTCTGTGTGTGTGTGTGTGTGTGTGTGTGTGTGTGTGGATGTGTGTGTGTGTGTGTGTGTGTGTGTGTGTGTGTGAGGTTGTTGGAGACACGATTTCTCAAATTCTATAAGACTAAAGACCTGTTTGACTACGGATTCCTCAATCTAACAGTAATGGGAAGAATTGAATAGGTTCTGGTAATAATTGGACAACCGGAAGTGGTAGTTTCTAAAGAAAAAAATTCTAAATATTATTTTTTGAAAATTTGTTTCTACAAATATTAAAGATAATTAAATTCTCAGTCTGACACACTTAATTTTTTTATTATATCTCGTATAGGTTTGGAGATATAGTATATATTATTATAGAATAATCTGTTGTAATAAATTTCGTTGCCCGAAAAACATTTGCGATATTTAATTTTTTGTAATTGACATGTAAATGTAAAATGTCAGTGTCAGATTTTTCTGGGAGGTAAGAGTACATTTAATATATATTATTGTATTATTAATTAATTATATATTTAAATTACAGATATGTTAATATTACATATATCCTTAAGAAATACCGCTAATACCGTCAATGAATTTGAAGAATTTTGAACATAATAGAATAGTAGGATACAATTTCTTATAGAACGAAAGAAGAGAAACAATTTCAATTATTTGTGTGTACTTATAGGGCGCGAGCAGACCTGTGACTTTGTTGGCCTTGGCAAGCAGATGAGGATCCGTGTCAGAATGACGGCTAGTAGTTTTTACATAATGTCACAATTGTCATATGTCATAATTTTTCATTCAAAATTTCAAAATGTTCTGATGTTTATTTGTCATTCATTAGTATGGAATATACTTGCCGAGGAAAATAATCCACATGGATTTGGAAAATCATAATGTTTCGAATTAAAACTTATGGTACTTGACACCTATGTATATTACTAGCTCTCATTCTGACACGGGCCCCCACATCTGCTTGCCAAGACCAACAAAGTCACATAACTGCTCGCGCCCTATGCTACATAAAATGAAAATGGCGAGAGGTATTGTATTTATAAAACAGATAATATTTTTAATATAGGAAATACTCAGTGATGATTAGGAATGTAGATTTGCTAAATGTTAAATTTATGGAATGCAAATCCACATTAAACTCTATACGTCCCTATATACCGGATTAGTACCTTGAGGGTCTCTGAATGCCCTAAGCTTTAAGCATTATGGTGAACAGGTACAACCTTCCCTTACAAATATATTTACTAATACTGCAATAAATATCATTGTCCTTATCTATTTACATATATATTTATTTATCTATTCAATGTCCGCCGGATAAAAAACCTAATATGAGAGCAGGAAAAATGACATTTTTGCAAGAAAACGAAAAACTGATATTTCTGTTTATAAAATTCACAATATTGAAAATAAAAAATCTGATGTGGCTAGCACAATTCGTTTCGTCAATTCTACGTACTTTGTAGAAATTCCACACAGAATTTTTTTTTGCAAACTATTCTATGGGCGTTTTCTTTATAGGGGAGAAATGAACTGATCTTATCTCGTACTGAACAGAACTGAGCTACTCCTAAAAAGAACAGTATATTTCTTAAAATAAGAAGTAGAAAATAGCATTATATTTATAACATAATATTTTGCTGAATTGGCTTATAGCTTTAATCTGATGTATTACCTTATGTGATTTGTTTTTGCCACCTTAAATTATTTTTTATTTTTATATTTCCAGGAAAATCATTTCGCAAAGATATTATAAAAAAAATCTGATGTGGCCAGCACATAACCTCTCGCCGTATATTTTACCTGGCTGTATGCATAAAGCAAAGAAAATTTTTATAAATACAAATAATATATTCATATAAATCTATGACGTATAAACTTCTTTGTTATTCAATAATAGCATGTCTCAACATGAAGATATTTTACCATAAATTATGTTACAATAAATTACAAAGTAGAGTTTACCATATATAAATATTAGGCTGGTAACTGCAATTTTCAATTCGAACAACGTTGTTTACTTTCTCTTCATAGTCTTCTAGTAAAAACATTAATTTTGGGCGGTCTAAAATGTATATATGGATTGTGCATCTATTCTTACATATCTTCTTTTACATTTTATTTTTTCATACATGTTATATCTAAATAACACTAATTCCCTTTAATAAAGTGACGGATAGATTGCACTCCGATTATTCTTATATCGATGTGTAATTTTGTCAATATTTACAACTTACTTGAGAAGAATTTGATAGCTTTTTCGCAATTCAAAGTTACTCTAGTCTATAGTACTGGTGTACATTGTCCCATAATGTTTGAAACAAATTTAAGTCCTTCAACCTAGACTTGTCATCTCCATAATAGTCACAGATCAAGAACTAAGGGATTCTCCAAGTACATTTTTCTTTCATTACTCATTATTTCTGACACTGATATTTATCTGTCAGTTACAAATAATTTAAATTATCAACTATTTTTCATGGCATTCTTTCGGCTGTCAAATTTATTACAACAGATTATTTTATATATTATACTTCTTTTATCTCTAAATCTATGGAATATATAATAAAATATTTAAATGTATCAGATAGAGAATTTAATTTTCTTTAACACGTTGACTACCGACGGCCACTATAGTGGACATAGCGGTTCCGCCAGGTGAACCGCGGCCACTATAATGGTCTCTACATCACATCTATTTCTGTGCGACTACATTTTACTTGGTTCACGGGTGGAGGTATATATCATATCTGCGGTCTACAGCGAGTGTATTACAACACTCACGACCACTATAGTGGCCACTGAACCTGTGTGTAGAGTTCAACTTTTATGAAGTGCGCAATTTAGTTTCTCTCTACAATATTGTGCAATATATAATAAATATTTGTTTTTATCACAATAATATTTTCATAAAAAACAAGTAGAATGGAAACATCTCCGAGTACGAGGTAAGTTATGTTATAAAATTTAATTGAAGTAATTTTCTTAGGTTATGTTCAATAATTTTTAGTGGATGTACGAAACGAAAATGCAGTACATCTTCTAAGGCGAATAAACGTCGTCCTTTGACTCAAGTCGAACTGGAAAGGATCGCAAATGATATGGATATCGATGAAGACGTAGATAATGACCCATTTTCCAGTGATGATTCGATAGTTGATAAGGAGTATATAAACTCAGATGATAGTGAAAGTGATTCTGATGAGTGTTATGATTCTGAACAAAGTCAGGTGTCAAATGATGATATTGAATTAACTGCAAATGCGCCTCCAATTAATATTTCTGATACTGACAACGTTTGGACCGATACAGAAGAGGATCCTCCAGACATTCCATTTACTTCTACCGAATCCATGAACATGAATATTCCAAATAATGCCACTCCATTTGAATACTTCGAATTATTTTTCGATAAAAAAATTACTGATATTATTGTTCAAGAAACTAATAGACGAGCAAATGAATTTATGGCTACTCAACAAGCAACCACTAGACGTAATAAAGGATTTCAGTGGACTGACACAACTAGAGAAGAAATGCAGAAATTTTTTGGTCTGTGTTGCTTGAGTGGAAACATCAAATTTCCACAACTGTCTAAACAATGGAGTAAGGATCCATTATATAATCATCCAATTTTCGGTAAAACAATGTCACGCAATCGTTTTACGAAAATTTTACGTATGTTAAGATTTGTCAATCATGCTAATATCGACAAGGATGATCGCCTTCACAAAATTCGCCCCATATTAAATATGATTACAGATAATATAAAAAATCTGTATTCCCCCGGTCAAAATTTGGCTATTGATGAAGCAATGGTATTATGGCGTGGAAGATTAGTGTTTCGGCAATATATACCCAACAAGCGCCATAAATATGGTATCAAACTATATGAATTAACGACCCACGATGGATTCATTTTAAACATAATTATATATACAGGCAAAGGAACATTAGAAACGGAGGGTGAGTCACATTCTTATGCTATCGTGAAGAAGTTGTTACGAGAATATTTGGGCAAAGGCCATGTTCTTTATGTGGATAATTTTTACACCAGCGTTGAACTAGCGGAGTATCTACTTTCTGAAAAAACTGCATTAGTTGGAACGCTGCGCGAAAACCGAAAAGGCAATCCAAAGAAGTTGCTGAAAACTAAATTGAAGAAGGGAGAAGCAGTGTGGAAGAGAAAAGGTTCCGTAGTAGTTACCAAATGGAAAGATAAGCGTGATGTCCGCATGATAAGTACTCGCCATAAACATGAGATGGAAGAAGTAACATCTCGAACCGGAAATATAAAAATGAAACCAAAATGCATTGTAGACTACAATGCTCATATGTCAGGAATTGACAGAGCAGACCAAATGATGTCATATTACTCAAGTCCTAGAAAGACGATCCGTTGGTATCGCAAAATATTTTTTCATCTCATTGATATCTGCATATGGAATGCGTATTATATTTTCAAGAAAAGGACTAAATCAAAAAAAAAACTTTTGGAGTTTCGTGAGGAAGTAATTCGAACGTTAATAGATGTCCAACCATTACCAGCAGTTCCAGAAGCCAACTTGCCCAAAAACCATTATCCCGAAAAAATACCTGGGGAAAAAAATCATAACAAAAGATGTAGACAATGCTCGAAATCAAAAATTCGGCGACGGTCTCGATTCCACTGCCCAGCATGCCCAGATTTACCAGGACTTTGCATGGATCCGTGTTTTAGAGATTGGCACAGCAGTATGAATATTTAATTAATATAACAATAATTGTTTCTCAAGAGTGGTATTTATTTTAAATTTTTTATAGCGAAATAAATTTTTTTCCTCAAAAAATCAAATCGTATTAATTATTTTTGGAAGGCCATTAAAGTGGCCTTTGGTCTATTCTTGTCTCCGTCCAATGAAATAGACCAAAAGCCACTATAGTGGCTCAAGGTCATACACATTGCATTCATTTCACGAAACCGCATACATAGTACAGCTCTTGAAATCATTCAAAAATTCCAAGAAGTTCACGAAATACAGCAACGGTTCATCGCAGGAGCACACTCGAATTTGTCCGGTAGTCAACGTGTTAATATTACCACGAAAAATTTTCAAAAAATAATATTTAGAAAATTTTTTTTCAAGAATCTTCTACTTCCGGTTGTCCAATTATTACCAAAACCTTTTCAGATCTTCCCATGAATGTCCGATTGGGAAATACGTTGTTAAACAAATTTTAAGTCTTATAGTTTTTGAGTAACCGTCCTTCCAACATCCCACACACACACACACACACACACACACACACACACACACATCCACACACACACACACACACACACACACAGACATCATCGTAAAAATGTTAAAATCGGATTGTAGGGACCTTAAAACGTGCTTATTCAATAAAATATGGATATGCGATTTTTAGCATGAATGCAATACCTCTCTTAGCGAGAGGTAAAAATATATAACACTGACATGTGTCAATTACAAATATTTGAATATTCTGTTTCCATGGTGCAGCTTTTAGCTGAATTAGGTTGCAAGTTATTTCTTTATAATTCTTTATCTGTAAATATATTGAATATGAAGAAAAAAATATAATTAAATCGAATAGAGAATAACTTATTCTTTTATTTATAATAACATAAAGGGTAAAAAAAAATATTTAACGGCGTTTTTTCAAGAAATACTGTTAAAATCGTCAAATTAGGCGGTACTTTCGGCTAACCAATCGTAACCAAAATCTAGTCAACTCTTCATATGGACGTACGAAACCGGAATATGGAAGAATTATAACTTTTGACATACACACAAACACACACACACACACACACACACACACACACACACACACACACACAGAGACATCACCGTAAAAAAAGTAAATTCGTATTGTAAGGACTCTAAAACGTGCTTATTCATCAAAAACTCTCCATCGTATTTTTTGACCCAAAGACAATACCTTCCTTACCTATAAGGTAATAATCTGATGTGACCAGCACATTACCTTCTATCAGTTCTAAGTATTTATAATCACATACATACGCACATACACACACATACACACACATACGCACACACACAGCCATAATCGTAAAAATAGTAAAATCGCACTGTAGAGACCCTAAAACGTACTTATTCATTGAAAACTCACCACCAATTTTTTTGACCAGACAATACCTTCCGTCACCTTTAGTTTTTCATCATTATCTAGTGCCCTATGAGAAATTTTGAGAAAACAAAAGCATATCTGAGATGCTCTCCTATAGGTGCACAAAAGTTCCAACATTGTATCTTTTATAGTTCTCGACATCCCAATGGTGGCAGCTCTAAATAGGACAATTTTATACGCGATACAGGTGTACAGGATAACAATCAGTTTTATTATTTATAGTACTTCTATAACTTCTATTCTTGAAACTATCATTCTAGTCAACACCCAAACAGCACTGTCAAATAGCTAAAAAATTCTCCATGCCTTTTATGAAAATCTCTTCTTTCTTAGAACAATTCGGCGGAGAGGAAAGTCATTACAATTACCGCTTTGGTTGCATGGTGCAGGGTATGATGGATGTGTGGGTGGCCAGGAGAGTTGGCGGCAGTGGTGGTGGTAATCCTCCCCCTACATAGAAAGGCTTTCGCACCGATTTTTCACTGTAATTGCAAAGTCGGTTCAAGAGTGCAGCAACAGCTTGTACGTGTACGCAACTTGTGTGGATAGGCTATCCAGGATGGCATCTTAGGTGATTGAGAAGTTGAATGGATAGAGAAAGAGAAGGAAGTTGGTTTATTAGCCGAAGATTTATGGAAAAGTAGAAGACATTTAATAATAATACTAAATTTGATGTGGCCAGCACATTACCTTGTCAGTTCTATATTTTGTGCAAATTCCATAGAGAAAGTTGCTTGCATAAGATTCTATATTATCAGTACATTATCTTTCCTTAGTTCTGCGTATTTTGTACAAATTTCATACAGACAGTTTATTGCGAAGGGTCTATATTTCCAGTAAAATTATAATACAAACGTCCTATGTAAATTACATTTGATACTGATATCTGTCAATCAGAATTATCTTAATATAGTGGCTGTTTCCACGGTTGTAGCATAGCTGCCTGATTTATGAAATTAATTTTTTTTATAACTTTTTAACTCTATATCCATTGAATGTGAAGTATAAAATGCAAACAGACCGTATTGGGATATTTCAATACGTAGAGATGGCGTTGTGCATCAACGTCAAACCTTGGACAAGGGAGCACATTTGTTTACCTTCCATAAGCATATCATTATTGTCATTAGTTTTTCTTTGATTCTTCTTGTATTTTGACTTCAGTGTTTATTATTATTCTAGGTAGAGTATCTACATTCCCTTAATTTATTAATTGTAGCAGTAGATTAATTATTATTTTTCATTTTAAATACTTTAGTTAGTAGTTTTTAGGTTACATATACAGTTTAGTTTTTTTTTTCTTAGGGCTAGTTTTATAATAAATATTCGATAGTAGAAGTTCAATTAATTGTAAACATTAGTTCTATTATCTATTTTTCACTATATTAACTGTACGCGCTTATGTAAAAGTATAAGAATAAAATAAATTTTCTCCTTTGTTTTCGTCTTAAATTTCTTATTGAAATATTTATGATACAATAAAATGTCAAAATAAGACATTTGACTGCGTTTTTTTCAAGAAAACTGTTAAAATCTTCTAATGAGGGTACTTCTGGTTGGCCAATTATAACCAAAATCTAATCACCTCTTCTTTTGTATGTAAACTTAAGGCTAACGAAAAAAATATAATTTGGAATTATGGTATTGGAGTTATTGAATTCGAAAGGATCGTCACACACACACACACACACACACACACACACACACACACACACACACATATATACACACACACACCTGCATACACACAGACATCATCGTAAAATAGTAATATCGTATTCTAGAGACACTAAAACTTGCTTATTCATTAAAAACTCACCACCGAATTTTGTGACGAAAGACAATACATTCTTTATCTATAGGTGACGAAGGTAAAAATGGAATTTCTTTTTCGCGTTAATCGACATTTTGGAAACATAAACGTGTGGATGTTATGTACCTTCTTTAATATACATATTGTATAAATAAAATTAATTAGGGGTATTTTTATTACCAACTAAAAATGATTACATATAAACTTCTTTATACATATATTGTTTTGAAATGGTATACTGCCCAATATGAGCATTACTATTAGATATATAAAATTTGTTTTTGAAACGTTCGACAGAGTTTTGATATTTTTTCATTTCTTGAAGTTATCTTATTCAGCTCGATATTGCAACGTAGTAACTTTATCGGTTACAGATTTATTCATAGACGGAGATATATTTTAGTTATTATTTTTAAGGATTGTATCACGAATCATATGGTTTTTATTCGTTAAACAATTTTATTATTAATAATTTCTAGCCTTGAAGAAGACTATTGTACAATCGAAACGTTGGTCAGAAAATAATAATTTATATAAGACTGCGTGTCCTATTATTTCCCATTCTTCCAATAATAATAATAATAATAATAATAATAATAATAATAATAATAATAATAATAATAATAATAATAATAATAATAATAATAATAATAATAATAATAATAATAATAATAATAATAATAATAATAATAATAATAATATTATTATTATTATTATTATTATTATTATTATCTGTATTAGCACCACAACAATATCTACAGCGGCATAATCAAGTGGCAAAAATCATACATCAAGAACTGCGAAGTAAACATCTAGGACTTCAGGATACACAGCCGTACTATAAATATAATCCACCTCTGGTAGAAGATAAGGATGAAGGAAGAATTTACTGGAACCGAAAAATTATAACCGACAACACAATAGAACACAATATCCCAGATATAGTCCTAAGTCAACAAAGCAGAAAAGAAAACCTACATCATTGATATTACTGTTCCTCACGCTACAAATCTAAAGAAAGCTCACACCGATAAAATTAATAAGTACTTACTACTTGCTGATGAGGTGAAGAAAATGTGGAAAATGGAGTCGGTCATTGTTGTCCCAATCGTTATCGGTGCAACCGGAGAGATCCCTAAGACATTAAGGAAAAACTTAGAAAAACTACAGCTTCGAGAAGATTTATACTTACTGCTACAGAAGGCCACAATCCTAGGGACCTGCAATATTGTAAGAAGGGTATTAGGATAAGTTTATAATAACCAAAAATGAATCGTTGTTAATACTAATATATTTATTTGTTATTTTGTACAAACATAAGTATTTACATATTTGTTACACAACCGTATGTAAATTAGACCTGTTCTTTATATTGGGAGGACAGTGGGAAGGAGGAGGGATAATAATAATAATATAATAATAATAATAATAATAATAATTAGACAATGTTCGCACCATCTGACTATCACCAATTTATGACACGCCTGATGTATTTGCTTCTCTGCTTATACCGGAAGGCGCTCGAAATCCGTTACATAGGCATTTAACATGAGAAAGCAGTTTTTCCCAAATTATTTTAGAAAAAAATACTTCAAGTTGTAGATCATAAAATTTTGCATTTGAATCAATAAACAAAATTAATTTTGCATGTTTTGTAAGGGCAAAAATGATGAAAATGTCAAAAATCACCATCTTATCACCGATAGCCATGGAATTAAAACAAAAAGTTTAACAAATCTGTAAATTTTTCATCTGTCATCAAACTCAATTTACTTTTTATTTTTTAATAAAATTATCATAACGTAAATTTCTGAAGCAGAATAACAGTTTATTTTTATATATATATATATATATATATATATATATATATATATATATATATATATATATATATATAGTCTGATTCCTCTTCTACCCTTTGGGTGTAGAGGTTGTTTTCCTTCAAATTAATTTTCGACGAAGTTCTTCCATTCTAGTTTATTTTTTGCTAGTTGGCGTGCCGAGCTGCTTGTTGTATTCTTCTTTCGTAAGATATTTTCTGTTATGTCATCCCAAGTTGTTTGTGGTCTTCCCCTGCTTCGCTTGCCAGTTGTGCGTGTTTTCCATATCTTTTTGACATTTCTTGTTTCTGGCAGTCTGATGAGGTGTCCGAACCAACTTAGTTGCTTCTCTTCTATTAATCGTTTAACTGGTTTTATTTCCAGAGTTTTCCGGGTGTCTTCATTTCGTATTCTGTCTAGTTTTGTTGTTCCTGCTATTGCTCTTAGATATTTCATTTCAAGGGTTTGGATCTTGCTGTTCTGGTTTTGGTTCACTGTCCAGGTTTCACTACCATATAATAGGGTCGGTAGAACTATTGTTTTATATACTGTTAGTTTTGGCCTTGTTGATATGTTTTTGTTTCTGAAAAACGTTGATTGTAGTTGGTGGTATATTTTGGCCGTTGTTTTAACTCTGTTGTTTATTTCTTCTTCATATCCTCCGTGGCTCTCTATGATGCTTCCTAAATATTTGAAGCTCTGTACTTGCTCTAGTTTTTTGGAGTTAACGGTTATTTCCATGTTCTTGTTTCCTTTTCCTATTCGCATTACTTTCGATTTTTCTAGATTTATTGTCATATTGGCCTTTATAAGTTCTTCTTGCCATAACTGTATGTTGTTTTGCAGTTTTGTTTCGGTGCTTCCAAATATGACCATATCGTCTGCAAATAGTAGTTCTGAAACTTCTACTGTGTTTAAATTTAAATATCCTATGGTTATCTTTTTTGTTCTTTCTTTTGTCTTTCGTGTTATTTCATCCATATATATAATGAATAATAGTGGGCTTAGGTTTCCCCCTTGCTTTAGTCCTTGGGTGGTCTTGAATTGTTCTGACATACAGTTTCCGGTGCGTACATAGTTCCTCGTGTTTTTATAGATGTTCTGTATTGCTCGCAGTAGTTTGTTTCCTACTTTCCTCTTCTCTAAGATTTCCCACATTTGCCTTCGGTTTACCTTATCGAATGCTTTTTCAATGTCGATAAAACCGAGGTATACTTCCTTATTAAACATTCAGTTTATTTTTATGGAGTTCAAATACTCATTTTTCTTGATAAAAAGATACAATATTTGACAGATTATTTCATTCATAAATTTGTAAATCAATCCAAATTGGGGATTCTACTTAGTTACCAAGTTTTATTTTGGCACAACACCGTTACAAAAAAAAATCGCATCCTTCGAGCCAATAAGATGCTGTATTTTTACAAGTGAGTTTTGATAAGCGAATTTTTTTGACGTTTTAAGAGTAGTTAGAAACATATTGTTTATATACCTGTCAAAGTGCGTATATTTTCAGTCTTTTCATTTTTATTTTTTTAAATGAGTCGATTCGGACAGGAATTTATTCAGAATATTGAAAAAGCAATCTTAAATATAACACCTAAAAACAATAAAAATTTAAAGATTTTTGTCAAAAAACTAAATTATTACCTAATTTTTGGTTTGGAAATAGTCATTTTATTCTGGCAAAATTTTCCGATTGCTTTACGAGCCTGTTGCTAATTTATCTCATGACATTGATCAAAAATAACTCGCTTGACAGCTCGTAATTTTTTTGTCAATGCCACTCGATAAATTGCTGGGCAACCAGTTCTCGTAATAATCTGAATTTTTTCCAGCAAAAATTTACCACTTAAGATATATGATACATCACACATTTGTTTGTTATTTTGTTTTAATTGCATGGCTAGCACTATTAACCTGAATTTTTCGATTTTTTTATATTTAATTACTGGTGTTAATGAACATACGAAATTTGTGTGCAGAATTTTATGTTCTACAATTTATATTTGAAGTATTTTTATAAAATAATTTGGAAAGCAACGCGCAAAGAAAAACTGTTTTCCCATGTTAAATACCTATGTAACGGATTTCGAGTGACACCCGGTATATCCCGCAAATAAACGTTCGACAACAGTGAGATACTTTATATATTATGTAGAACACACACTGTCTCGAACATTCCTATTATAATTGTTAGGCAATTTTCGCCCCCCAGGTCCGCTCATATCCTGGGCATATTCTAGAAAAAATTTAATGGTGGAATTTGGTAGAATAATTTATTCCAGTAACAATACATACCTCGTAGAGAATATTTCGCAGATAGAATAGTACAAAGGATTTGTATCTAATTTAAAATGAGATGTATTTCTCTTATCACCTATGCTAACGTAGACCATGGGTAAATTTTGAATAACAGCTGAATTCTTCATATTGAAATGTAAGACAACAAAATTATTGTCGATTTGTATTCAAGTATGCAAAATATATTTTCATTTGTGATTCTTCTTCCCCTAAATGATAACCCTTCTTCTACGGCAGTGTCCTTTAACGAGGACATAAGCGTACGTGCTGCCAGGGTGTCAGTGGTAATCAGGCACGTGAAGCTGGAGCGCGGAGCTGGTTCCTGGAAACGATAACGAACTCCGGAAAAAAGACGCGTGTCCTCCGGTACATTCGGCCAATATGGCAGCCCCGCTCCGTTATTGTCGAACAGGAGCGGACCTTGCGTGATGTGCACCTGTCACAGGCGGGCCCTACATTCGAAAGGATAGATAATGTTGTAAATAATTGAGTTATTGCGCAAATAGATTGATTTATTTTATTTTATCGCATGGCTATACAATCGTCATACATATATCTAAAATTTAAATGTAGGTACTAAAGTTTAGATGTAAAAATATAATAATTTCTTGAGCGAAGGGGGCAACTGGTGCTTGTTGCAATGGGGTCACTGAGGTTGGTTCTATATTTGAAAAGACTGAGCTTGTTCAGATGGTGGAAGGCACAAGGCACTGTTGAAGATAGTTGTAGTATTATCATGTTTTCCATTCATGAGTTGTCGGAAAGTAGTACTAGGGTACTAATGAAATTGCTGCGTCACTACCACTGTGCTTCAGCTATTGTGTCGAATGCAGTGACCAGCAGATCCTCAAAATAATTGACTATTGTCTGGTCGCCGACTTGTGCTAGTTCATTTAGCGTTACCCAGGGTGCACCACGAGGAGGCGAACTAGCTCTATACAGGAGGAGGATATGAGGAACATCAGTGGATAATAAATTAAATAATGTAATACAAAGTAATTATGTCAACTCACTGACGAGAGCACATCAAAATATTTTTATTTTTGAGGCATCTGCCAGATGTCTCAGAGTGTAAGTTGAGATTTGTTTCCGGTACATAATTGTCATTTGAATTGAAATATTGAATCACTAAATTTTGCTTATTTTGTCTTTAAGGTATAGTTGGATTATGAGAGAAATGTCATCTATTGATTTCGTACCGAACAATGTAGACAAACTCTAGAGTTGCCTGCCTGCTTCAAGTTAGATGTCTATTTGTAGGTATATTATATTTATTCTGCTAGGTATCGCAATAGCTAGTGGTTGTAATCGTGAGGTTAACAAAATAAAGAAAAATGCCGAAAGTTAGAAATCAACGCGGATGTTTCTCAAAACGTGGGTGGCAGTGCTACCAACAATGCGCGAGAAAATTTCAAAGATTGAAAATCTGATGAATTTTCAATTTGAATTAGTTATATCTTTGAGAGTATATAGGTTATCGTGATTCAATTATGTTGATGATTTCTTGAGCTTCCCTATACTCGCCATATTAAATCTTCCAACTTTGGAGTTCAATAACTCCGATCGGAACTGGGCAAGTTGGCTAAAATTTTGGATTTACATCGAGCAATACTTAATCTAGCTGTACGCTAAAGATTATTAAGATTTTATAGATTTTACATCATGCTTAAACTACCTTAAGAGTATTAGATTAGTTCAGAGGGAGAAGCTGAGCTATAGCTTTGATACATAGCCATAGGTATGACTAAACAATGACGTTTCATATGGAATTGTTACACCCATATTTCCACTTTTCACCAAAACAGCACGTCTTTCTCTTCACAACGTTTTAAACAACCTTTTTACTGCACGTACGCATTAACACTTATCCCGGACGAGCCCCTAATTTGTGGGATTCTTTTTAAGTTATACGGACACATGGAAGTTAATTAACAATTTATTAACGTTTAATTACAAAATATAGTAACATATAACATGATTATTTATACCAGATGTGGCTAGCATATTATCTTCCGTCAATCCTTTGTATTATGTATAAATTCCATACGAAAATTTTCTTGCAAAAGATCCTATATTTCCAACAAAATTATTTCATAAACAAACTATGCAAATTGCACTTGACACTAACATCTTCTTTTCTTTAGCTTTTCCCATTCGTTAGGGGTTGCTATTTTTTATTTTCTTCTTCCACTTATTTCTGTACTGCGTGTTGTCCTCATTTAGTTCCTTTTCTCTCAATTCTTCCACAATACAGTCCTTCCATCTTATCTTTCGTCTTCCTCTGTTTCTTCAACCTTCTACTACTAAACTATTCAATCTTCTTCAAATATATTTTTCATCTCTCCTCATGACATGTTCAAACCAATGTAATCGTCTCTTTTGTATCTATCTAAAAAATTCTGTCACTGGAGCCATTTCCCTTATCCTTTATTTTTTTACCTATTTTTCCTTGTCTTCCCCAACATCTATCTCAACATACTCATTTATGCCACATTCATTTTCTTTTCATTGATACTGACATCTGTCAATTTGAATTATCTGAATATATTAGCAGTTTCCATGGTTAGCATAGCTGGCTGATTTATGACATTTAAATAAAAAATAAAATAAATAAATAAATATTTCATCGCGGAATATTACCCATTGTTGGATATGCCAATCTGCTTCGTACATAGATATCGGTAATGATGGAACATGTTTATAATTCTTTAACTCTAGATCTATTGAATATGAAGTATATAATGCAATCTCGTCGTATAGAGAATAACATATTCTTTAAAATATAATAACATCAAATGTCAATAAATGATATTTAACTGCTTTTTTCAAGAAAAACTATTAAAAGTTGCAAATGAGAGTACTTCCGGTGGACCAATTATAACCAAAATCTAATCATGTCTTTTTATGGATCTAACCTCGAGGAATAGGAAAACATTATAAATTTTGGAATGTTCTTTTGATAAAAAATTTAATTACAAATAAATATCTTTTTACTTCCGAGGCAACCCTTATTTGCATTTTTTGTTAATATTATACGCTCATTGTCAGTTAAGCGGCCGTAATGTAGATATCTCGAGGCATATAGCCCTTTTACGAATGTAGTACAACCTAGTTGCCGAGTCTAACTCGGATTCAGCCGCAGGTAAAAGGTGTACACTTGTACAGAAAAAAAGGAGCAAAAATTCTTTACAAAGTCATATTATAAAGTTCTTAAATGCAGCATTCTTTATATTCTCTATGCATGTCTTTTCCTCTTCTTTGCGTTTGTCCCGCGCTACTGTAGAGACCGCTGAGTGGGTGCCACATACTGTTGCGACTCAAAAATAGTTTAACCAGAGTGTCGCACTTAATACATGCCTAGTTACGTAATTAATATTCTCAATCAGTTGGATTTTTTTTGTTTCATATAATCAACAACTTCCGTAAAGCAAATACCTTATATTAAAATTATGTTGCGAAAGATTTGGATTTTACGTGTCATTTGCAATTTTTATAATTATTTATCATTAATGTTAATATTAACGTGTAATAGGAGTAAATTTCTCAACCATGATGTAGATTGGGGGTTAACAATTACTAGAAAATTATGTATGATTGAGATTTTTAAAAATCTGTTGTGGCCAGCACAATACCTTCCGTCAATCCTGTGTATTATGTATAAATTCAAATTCCATACATAAATTTTCTTGCAAAAGATTCTAAATTTCCAATAAAATTATTTCATAAACAAACTATGCAAATTGCACTTGACACTAACATCTCCTTCTTCTTTAGCTTTCCCCATTCGTTAGGGGTCGCTATTTTTTATTTTCTTTTTCCACTCATTTCTGTTTTACGTGTCGTTCTCATTCAGTTCCTTTTCTCTCAAGTCTTCCGCAATACAGTCCTTCCATCTTATCTTTGGTTACTAAGCTATTTATTCTTTATCCCATATATATTCTTCATTTCTCCTCATGACATTTTAAAACCAATGTAATCATCTCGCTTGTATCTTTCTAGAAACTTGTAACACTAGAGTTATTTCCTTACCTATCTTTCCGTGTCTTCCCCAACATCTACTTCAACATCCTCATCTCTGCCACATTAATTTACTTTTTATTTATACTGACATCTGTCAATTTGAATTATATGAATATATTAGTAGTTTCCAGGTTTAGCATAGCTGGCTGATTTATAAAATTTAATTTCTTTAAAATTCTTTAACTCTATATCTATTGAATATGATGTATAAAATGTAATCAAATCGTATAGAGAATAATATATTCTTTAAGTTATAATAACGTTAAATGTCAATAAATCAAATTAACTGTTAAATCTTCAAATGAGGCTACTTCCGGTTCACCAATTATAACCAAAATCTAATCAGTTGTTCTTCTGGATGTAAACATGAGGAATACGAAAAAATTATAATTTTTGGAATGCATGGTATTGAAGTTATGCGATCCGAAACTTTTGTCACACACACACAGACACACATACCTACATACAGACATCATCGTAAAAATGGTAAAATCGTATTATAGGGACTCTAAACCATGCTTATTCACTAAAAATTCATCATTATTTTTTTGACCAAAGACAATACCTTCCTTATCTAAAGGTGACGGTAGATAAAAATGTTCATAAATATTTATTAATGAATAACCTTTTTCTAAATTATCTACTATAAGGTTATTTACTATATTCCTTCCATAACAATACCATCAGTAATTTCATATGTCATAATGAACATACATATATGATTGTAGTAGTGTATTGCAGAGATCGCGTAACACATAAAACAATTACTTGCAGCTGTATAGTGGCAGAATCACTGATAGACGCCGCGCGTCGCCGTCGCTAGGTCGGGCGTCGCACCATTTGCCGTCGCCTCAACAAGTGGCCAGCAGGTTGTTGCGTCGTTGGCCTCCTGCCCTACTAGCAGGAGTTACTGATAGTCAGTTTGTTATTGGCCATATTTGCTCTAATAGCTGTACACATAATCGTGTAGCATGGTTTATGCGGATAAATTGGGTTAAATCTCTGACATGAATACAAATATGCATAAATTTGCATCATGTACGAATCAACAAAGTGATTTGGGATGAATCATGAAACCAATAAATATGTAGTCCTATTTGTAACGGACAAAAATTATACATTTCACGGATCTATTATTACCTGTATCCAAGGCTTCGAACCCGAACCTGAACCGAACCAAAACCGGAACCAAACCGTAACATTTTGGCGAACCCAAACCTGGAACCGAACCTCAAATATATTTTTCAATTGAACCCGAGTCGGGTATTAAATTCGGGTTCAGGGTTAAGCTCCGGTTCAGGTTCAATTTAGTACGAAACGTAAGCGTAATCGTAATACAGCCAATTATCGACGCCTGTGTTGTCTGTTTGTGAAAATTGTGTTCGTGTTCTTGTCTTGTGTAAATTTTGCCTCGCATTCTAAATTATTTCTATATAAAAATTGTTATTCAAAAAACATTAACTCAATTTTCATTAGGTCGAATTAAACCTGAACCCAATACCTGAACCTGGAACAAAACCGCAAATTTTATTAATGTTTGAACCAGAACCGCACTCAAACCCATCACTCAAAAAATAAATTAACCTGAACCTGAACCGAACTCAGTTTTTGGCGGGTTCGATGTCCAAGTGAAAATCATGAATTTTGTGTGAACATATACAGATGAACACAAGACTCTGAGACGTTTAGGATGGGAAAAACAGTTTTTTAAGCATTATCTGTCCTGTACAATATTATGCGGTGCTTTACACATAGAAAATTGCAGAATAAATTTTCAATTTTTGGTAGCTAAATTTTTAAATTTAAGCATTTGGTGCGGGAGTAAATCTAATTAAAATAAAAAATCTGATGATTTAATGACATATAATTTGATATACTGATTATAGAACAATGTTTTTTTTGAAATTCGCAAAAATAAGATTAGTTCATTCTTAGCGAACATTTTTAGTGCCACTGGTTTCATAGTTCATTTAATTATTTACAATTTTGTTATTAATGAAATAAAAGTATAAACACTTCCTACAAATAATCATGTACGTAATTAAATGTACTATGAAACCAGTGGCAATAAAAATGTGCGTTAGGAATGAACTACCCTTATTTTTGCGAATTTAAAAAAAAAACTTTTTGTTCTATAATCAGTATATCAAATTATATATCTCATTAGAATTTCGTGCAGAGGTTTAGAAACACCTGTATAAATTACTCACAGATAAGGTAGTGTCTTGCAAAAGATTATATATTTGCATTAAAATTATTTCACGAATTATGCAAATTGTACTTGACACTGACATCTGTCAGCTAATTAAATTTACTGTTTCCATTAAGGATTCCATAATGAATTTGCAACAGCATAGGTTGCAAGATTTATGAATTTTTTTTTTTTATAATTTATTGTCTCCAAATATAATAAATATGAAGAAAAAAATATAATCAAATCGTAAAGAGAATAAAATATTCTTTAATATTTATGATAACGTAAAATGTCAAAAAATGATATTTTACTGCGTTTTTTTAAAAAAAACTGTTAAGAACTTCAATTAAGAGTACTTCCGGTTTACCAATTAGGAAAGAATGAAAGAATTATAATTTTTGGAATTGTAGTATTGTAGTTTTTGAAGGAGAATTTTTGTCACACATACAGACACACACAAACACATACACACCCATACATACACACATACATATATACATGCATACAGACATTACAGGAAAAATAGTAAAATCGTATTCTAAAACGTGCTAAAACTCACCATAGAATTTTTTGATCAAAAATAATAGCTTTTTACCTCTCGCTAAGAGAGGTATTGCATTCATGCTAAAAATCGCATATCCAGATTTTATTGAATAAGCACGTTTTAAGGTCTCTACAATCCGATTTTAACATTTTTACGATGATGTGTGTGTGTGTGTGTGTGTGTGTGTGTGTGTGTGTGTGTGTGTGTGGGATGTTGGAAGGACGGTTACTCAAAAACTATAAGACTTAAAATTTGTTTAACAACGTATTTCCCAATCGGACATTCATGGGAAGATCTGAAAAGGTTTTGGTAATAATTGGACAACCGGAAGTAGAAGATTCTTGAAAAAAAATCTTCTAAATATTATTTTTTGAAAATTTTTCGTGGTAATATTAAAGAAAATTAAATTCTCTATCTGATACATTTAAATATTTTATTATATATTCCATAGATTTAGAGATAAAAGAAGTATAATATATAAAATAATCTGTTGTAATAAATTTGACAGCCGAAAGAATGCCATGAAAAATAGTTGATAATTTAAATTATTTGTAACTGACAGATAAATATCAGTGTCAGAAATAATGAGTAATGAAAGAAAAATGTACTTGGAGAATCCCTTAGTTCTTGATCTGTGACTATTATGGAGATGACAAGTCTAGGTTGAAGGACTTAAATTTGTTTCAAACATTATGGGACAATGTACACCAGTACTATAGACTAGAGTAACTTTGAATTGCGAAAAAGCTATCAAATTCTTCTCAAGTAAGTTGTAAATATTGACACATCGATATAAGAATAATCGGAGTGCAATCTATCCGTCACTTTATTAAAGGGAATTATTGTTATTTAGATATAACATGTATGAAAAAATAAAATGTAAAAGAAGATATGTAAGAATAGATGCACAATCCATATATACATTTTAGACCGCCCAAAATTAATGTTTTTACTAGAAGAATATGAAGAGAAAGTAAACAACGTTGTTCGAATTGAAAATTGCTGTTACCAGCCTAATATTTATATATGGTAAACTCTACTTTGTAATTTATTGTAACATAATTTATGGTAAAATATCTTCATGTTGTGACATGCTATTATTGAATAATAAAGAAGTTTATACGTCATAGATTTATATGAATATATTATTTGTATTTATAAAAATATTCTTTGCTTTATGCATACAGCCAGGTAAAATATACGGCGAGAGGTTATGTGCTGGCCACATCAGATTTTTTACCTAAAGCTGATGGAAGGTAAAAATAAAAGAACGAATGTTGAATAAAATGTCCAACCCATGTAAAAATGATAGTTAATCAACGCCCATTTCTTGAAAAAAATCCGTATTAAATCTGATTTTACTACTTATTTAAATTAAGTTTACTTGGCCACTAAAGACATAAATTTAAAAAGCTTTCCCATATTAAATGCTTGGGTCACGGAATCTCGTGTTCATCTTGCATGTACTCTTAATAATAAAGTGACTATTCTTTGATATTTCATAATAACTTTCATAAATTTTATGAGTGATCTTGTAAAGTATTTACTGCTCTTCTTCAGTTTGTTTTAGATGTACTCCTGAAAGTGTGCAGATTGGTGGATGGAAGGAAACGTCTCATTTGTGGTTGAAGCTAGCACACAAATACACTGCTGATGCTGGTTGTTGTCTTCATGCAACATTGCCTTTTGAACTTGATTTTATTCTTACAATTTAATTAAATCCGTTGAAAACTACACACGACTTCTCTATTCATATTTGTTATTGTTTCAATATTCATTGTAGATAGTTATAATAAAATTAATTAGAAACTTTTCTGTATAGGTGAAATCCAGTCAGTGATATGATAAGTGATCTTTCATCTTTTGTTTATTGAAATTTATTTATTAACAGATAATTATTGCTACATATTTATTTCTTTTGACTGTTCGGTATTTGCTACCTACCTACTCTCATTAAATAAAGCACTGGGACAGCATGCGATGATCGCATTAGAGATACCTCAGTTTGAGTTTGCGGACTGTCTAATGACACAATGAAGTTTTAGCCGTATTCTCATATTAAACAGATTAGTAAGTAAGATGTGTAAAGAATATAATGTAAAAATTACAAAGTTTGGATGATTTAATTTCTGAAATTATTTCATTTACTATAATTCTAGTTACAACATTTAATTTTGCATTTTATATATATATATATATATATATATATATATATATATATATATATATATATATATATATATATATATATATATATATACAGGGTGAGTCACCGAAATCGCCGTCTTCGATATCTCCCTTGTCGTTAGAAATACAGCATAAGTTTATTAACAGAATTTATTCGTCTACTCAAGGAGCATAACGTAAAATTATTTTCACATATACAGGGTGTTGCATTACGGCTCGGTGAGAATTGTTTGTCTTTTTTTAAATGGAACACCCTATATATTTTTATATATTTTGAATTGTATTTTATTCACCTATACGAACATATGAATTTTGTTTTAGTTTTCCACGGCGTTGCCAAGTTATTCCGTTTTTTCTCTAAAAAAGACCGAATACACGCATTGCTTTATAAAGGCTTACTGAAGTTATTTTAATAGTAAGAATTACGAATTTTCTTTTCTGTATAACTGTAATTATACTCTATGTTCTGACATATTTTTTTTTTAAATGTAATTATACAGGCTGTTCAATAAAGCGAATCAAATGTGCTCAATTTCAAATGACTATAACTCGTCATTTTCAAATGGAACACCCTATATTTTATTATTTAGTTGTGTGTATTTTTGTATTATTTTCATATGTTATTAAGGGTATCACATGCCTAAAACCAATAATTTTGGAGATTTTCACCATTTTTCTCTAAATTTATATATTCACTTAAAAATTAAATCTAGTATACCATTGATATTGTTTTTTGAATAAGAAATAATTGCAGTAATGATAGTATTTTCATTAGCCAGGTTGTTATTAATAACAGAGGGATTAAGTAAATTAATTTATTAATATGAGTCTCTCACAAGAAGAACTTACGAATATGGTGTACGCACTTGGAGAAGCGGAAAGAAACCCTCTTTTGTCGTACTGAACATGACCAGTTCTTTCAAACCTTTCCCTTAGTTTTTCAAAAGAACGCGGATTTGGATGTCGTCTTCCCGGAAACCGTTGTGCATAAATTCTTGATGCCAAAAGAGGGTTTGTTTCCGCTGCTTCAAGTGCGTACACCATATTCGTAAGTTCTTCTTGCGTACTCTCCACGGAAGCATTGAGTGCCCGTGAGTTGACGCCTGGCCTGACCAGCATACACCATATTCGTAAGTTCTTCTTGCGAGAGACTCATATTAATAAACTAATTTACTTAATCCCTCTGTTATTAATAATAACCTGGCTAATGAAAACACTATCATTACTGCAATTGTTTCTTATTCAAAAAACAATATCCATGGTATACTAGATTTAATTTTTAATTAAATATATAAATTTAGAGAAAAATAGTGAAAATCTCCAAAATTATTGGTTTTAGGCAAGTGATACCCTTAATAATATATGAAGATAATACAAAAATACACACAACTAAATAATAAAATATAGGGTGTTCCATTTGAAAATGACGAGTTATAGTCATTTGAAATTGAGCACATTTGATTCGCTTTATTGAACAGCCTGTATAATTACATTTAAAAAAAAATATGTCAGAACATAGAGTATAATTACAGTTATACAGAAAAGAAAATTCGTAATTCTTACTATTAAAATAACTTCAGTAAGCCTTTATAAAGCAATGCGTGTATTCGGTCTTTTTTAGAGAAAAAACGGAATAACTTGGCAACGCCGTGGAAAACTAAAACAAAATTCATATGTTCGTATAGGTGAATAAAATACAATTCAAAATATATAAAAATATATAGGGTGTTCCATTTAAAAAAAGACAAACAATTCTCGCCGAGCCGTAATGCAACACCCTGTATATGTGAAAATAATTTTACGTTATGCTCCTTGAGTAGACGAATAAATTCTGTTAATAAACTTATGCTGTATTTCTAACGACAAGGGAGATATCGAAGACGGCGATTTCGGTGACTCACCTGTATATATATATATATATATATATATATATATATATATATATATATATATATATATATATATATATATATATATATATATATATATATATATATATAGTTAATAATAAATATTTAAACAATATCAATGAGCTGTATTATCCAGGGACGTAGCCAGGATTAATTGGGGGGGGGGGATGTAGTCTGACAGCGGTGGGGAGAGGGATGAAATATGATACGGAGTAAGACTGTTCGATCTTCAAAATTTATGATCGTTTTTACCTTGCGTCACCTCTAGGTAAGGAAGGAAGGTATTGTCTTTCAAAAAATTCAATGATGAGTTTTTAAGGAATAAGCACGTTTTAGGGTTCTACAATACGATTTTCCTATTTTTGAACGATGACTGTATGAGTGTGTGTGTGTGTGTCTGTGTGTGTGACTATAATTTCGGCCGCGATATCTCCAATACTAGAATTCCAAAAATTACAATTTTTACGTATTCATCTTCCTTACATCCATATGCAGACTTGATTAGATTTTGGTTATAATTGGTCCACCGGAAGTACCCTCAATTGCATCTTTTAACAGTTTTTCTTGAAAAAAACGCAGTTAAATATCATTTAATGACATTTGATGGTTATAAATTTCAAAGAATATATTATTCTTTATACAATTTGATTGCATCTTATACTTCATATTCAATAGATATAGAGTTAAAGAATTATAAAAATATTAAATTTCATAAATCAGCCAGCTATGCTAACCATGTAAACTGATAATAATTTAAATTGACAGATGTCAGTATCAATGAAAAGTAAATGAATGTGGCAGAGGCTAGAATATTGAGATTAATCTTGGGGAAGACACGGAAAAATAGTGTAAGGAATGAAAAGTAAGGCAAATGGCTCGAGTGATAAAGTTTCTAGAAAGATACAAGAGAGACGATTACATTGGTTTGAACAAGTCATGAGGAAAGATGAAGAATATATTGGAATAACTTAGTAATAGAAGGTAGAAAAAACTGAGGAAGAGAAAAGGAACTGAAAGAGGACGAGACGCCAAACAGAAATGAGTGGAAGAAGAAAATAAAAAATAGCAACCCTTCACGAAGGGGAAAAGGTAAAGGAGAAGAAGATGTCAGTGTCAAGCGCAATTTACATAGTATGTTTATGAAATAATTTTACAGGAAATATAGGACCTTTCGCAAGAAAATTTATGTATGGAATTTGTACATAAAACGCATGATTGACGGAAGGTATTGTGCTGGTCCTTAATTTTGATCGATAAAAATCGATTGTCTGTGACCCATAACGATCAGATCAATAATCGATTAAATATAGTCTGTGATCATTTTGATCGATCAATCGAACTTCTATTCAGATGTAGCATTGCGATATTTTTTCGCAATCTTAGTTTCTTAACCTTCTCCCTCTAGGGTACGCTCATGGTTTTGTCTCCCCCTAGTAGTGAAAGACGGAGTTTCTTGTACGATAACGAAGAAAGATTTTTCTAGAAAATTTATGGACTTTACCGGGATTTTAACCCAGGCCCAATACTAAGAAATAAGTGTTGATAAACTGTCAAATAATACCAATTTTTCATTTAAAAATTCAGAATTTTATTCACTAAAGTTCTATATGTAAAGCACTACATACAGATTGAATTTAAGAAAAACAATATAATTTATTTAGAGTAAATAGTGTGTATTATAAATATTTGAGATCCATCCTAAATGTTTTTAAATCGTAGAAATAGGCTATTTGGATCGAGGAGAATTTTAAATAAACGAAGAAAGAAATTGTGAAAAATTCATCCCAGCGAGGTCCATGAATTTTCACAATTTCTTTCTTCGTTTATTTAAAATTCTCCTCGATCCAAATAGCCTATTTCTACGATTTAAAAATAGTATGTAGTTTGAAACACCCATTATAGTCCAAATATACAATTATTTTCCAGGTAAAATAAATTGCTACATTTTTTGCTCATTTGGAATGTGTGTGAATAGTTTCATAAATATATCGGTAATGATTTGTTTTTATCAAAGGTTTTTTTTACACACTCATAGATGTTATAGAAATTGCACTATAAAAGGACAGTCTTCGTCGAATTCGAACGTGGGTTGCTAGCACCATAATGAATCATTTAGTTGGCTGTACTTTCTATTTATTATTTTATTATGCGTAAATAGGTGATAATTTTGTGTTTCATTTTATTTCCCATTAAGGTCATTGTGTGTAAACAATAATTTGTAATCTGACAGCTAGTTAATGAACATTTTGTTGATAATTTAAGTCTATTTTAGTTTGAACTGTGAAGTAAATTAAATTGATTTATGTATAAATTTTCTGTTATAAAACATGGTAATTACATATCAATATTTCAATATGTAAATAAGTTATTTATTATCAAAATTAAATGATTAATTTCAGTAGGAATATAAAACTATTTTATGCAAATTACAGTGACGAAAATTAGCATACACGACTAATTTTTGATTATATGACCTAATTACATTTTGCTATAAACAAATTTTGATTTTAAAAAAGTCACTGACATTGACATTGTGTCATTATCTTATTTTTGACATATTTGGTTTTACATTTGCTTATAAACTTACCAGTTGACTTATTTTTGAATGCTTTTACTGCAACATATATTCTTATAAAATAACAGTAGTATCTTACGTACCCTCATAAAAACTCAGCAAACGACACTACTGAATTTGTCATAATGGGCGGAGCAAAAATCTGAATTCATACAATTCGTAGACGACCTTGATCGGACATCTTTCAAAATTTTTAATGTACAAGGATTAATTTTATGCCATTTAAAATTCGAATTCTTTGGCATTGATCGGGATCGAATCGGATTCCCCAGATTCGCGACCAGACATCAGGCACGTTGCAACGAGACCCCATAGGTAAATGGCGGGAGGTATTGTGTTGGTCACATCAGATTTTTTTTCCTGAAATCATTGAAGTTATCGTATTCGGTATTCACTTAACGACATGTATTTTTATGAAACTATTTCGACTTGTTTTTGTATAAGTATAACCTTATTTTCCATCTAGTGAATCTTGAATTTTGACGCTACAAAGTAAGAGAAGAAGGATGTATAATTAGATCGTAACCATTCAGTGTGCGAAGTCCAGGAAATCTACGAGAAGTGGATATAACGCATTCGCTTTCATGTGTGTAGATTTACGTTGACATCGTCAGCCTTACCCCAAGATGGAGACACGGATACTAGTGTAAAATATAGCGTCCTGCACTTACCACTCACGCTCAAAATGTTTTTATTTCCCAGTTTTATTGTTAGTGTTATGAAGTTCGTATACGATGATGAACCTAGAATATTCATTCGTATTTGGAATAATTTATACCTATACGTCGTAGCCAGGTTGTAAAATATTTGTTGACTTAGCTATGATTTACAATCTGGCTAGTCGTACTAACTAACCTAACCTACTGCACTAAACATGGCCCGAGTTTTTCAAGAGTGACTTTTGTGTGGTTATTGTTGTTATATTTAGAGAATTTGCGAGCGAAAACAATAGTGGCTGTAATAGTTGCTTCGTTTTATAAAATGAGAGAATATACGGATATTTTTACCTGTCGCTAAGAATTGGAATTATGCTATGCACGTTTCAAGGTCCCTAGAATCCGATTATAACATTTTTACGATGATGTCTCTCTCTCTCTCTCTCTCTCTCTCTCTCTCTCTGTGTGTGTGTGTGTGTGTGTGTGTGTGTGTGTGTGTGTGTGTGAATGTGTGTTTGTTTGTGTGTGTGTGAGGATGTTCTAGGTACGATTTCTCATATTATTATAAATATTAAGAAACATAAAATTCTCTATCCGACACATTTAAATTTTTTATTACATCTTCTATAGATTTAAAGATATAAAAATACAATCTATAAAATAATTTGTTGTAGTAAATCTCACAGCCCAAACATCTCAAATTAGAATGTTTGTAATTGACAGATAAATGTCACTAATGTCAGTGTCAAAAATTCGGAGATAATACTGAAGGCTTTTTCTGGGAACGATATTTAATATTTCTTATTAATTATATATTTAAAATTATAGGTATATTAAATATACCCTTCAGAAATACCGCCAATCCCGTCGAAGAATTGGAAGAACCTCGAACATTTAGATGAGTAGGAGAAAACTTGCTCATAAAATGAATTTAAAATTATAGAAAATACGTAAATATAAAGATTAGGTGTAATTAGAATTTTTTGTGTGTACAAGAAATGTTAAATACAATAGTTGTATATATACCACAATGGAAAAGGCGAGAGGTATTGTGATGGCCACAACAGATTTTTTTAGATTGGAATAATAGCACAATAAATAGCCCTGTTCCTTCGGCCTGTGATTATGGTTTTGTGAATCCTAATTGGTTTAATCGTGATCCTTTTCAATAATAATTTAAAAATTATATCAAGAAAATAACTTGAATAATATAAACACCACCTAGCGTCAAATGTCATATGCAGACCAATGAAAACTAACTTACTTCTCTTGTAGTATTTTTATGAGAATTTGTAAATCTTACAAGGTTAAAATTTAAACTTGATATTTTTTTGACGAGATATATGACTAGTTTAATTAGAATTTTCATTCACAGCTACAAAATATGAATACAAAGTATGTATTAGTATACTTGAGTCTTGGACATTAATAAACCACTTTGTAGTTGGTTAAACCACTAATTTAATTAAATTTTGTTGAATAATAATAGTTTGAAACAAAAAAAAGGAATACGAAAAAAATGTAATTTTTGGAATTGTAGTATTGGAGTTATTGTGGGCGAAACGATCGTCACACACACACACACACACACACACACACACACACACACGCACACACACACATGCATGCATACATCATCGTAAAAACATTAAATTCGTATTCTACGGGCCCTAAAACGTGCTTATTCATTGAAAAATCGAATTTTTTGACCAAGAACAATACCTTCCTTAATTAGCGGATGGTAAAAAGAGGAGTATATAATGAATATTAGAAATAAATAATATTTATGTTCACATATTATTTTCTAATGCAACAACTATTGGTTTGCGAATGTTTATTTTAATATTGCTGCAAATTGCATATAAGTTTAGTTACTCGTATAATACAAGTAGATTGACCTTCACTAAATATAAATAATGGTTTGCGAATGTTTATTATAATGTTGCTGCAAATTGCATCTAAGTTACTCCAATGTATATAGCACAAGTAGATTGACCTTCACTAAATATAAATTCAGAACTCTTAAAAACTACTAACATTAACTACGATCTACGAGTTACATTGTATGAAATTTAAAAGAGAAAATTCAAATAATTTTAAAATATTTATGTATTATATAATAATAATAACAATAAATGTTTTATTTCTGCAGATACATTACACTGTATATAGAACACGTCGCAAGTAATAACTCAAGACATAAATTCATTCACATTATAAAAATTATTAGAGTATAAAAATTGTTTTAACTTAGTGTTAAATTGTTTACAGGATTTCGAGTTTTTAATGTTCTCTGGTAGTTTATTGAAAAATGATAGACCAATCCCATCTGGAGAATCGTTGACGACTTTAACTCTAGATTTAGGTATACGGAAGTCATTCTTGTTTCTAGTTTGTTACTCATGAATATCTGAGTTGAGTTTGAATTTATTGCTATTTTGAAATATATAAAGACAAATGTCGAGTATGTAGAAGTCAGTCATTGTAAGCAGTTTGAGTTTTTTGAAAAGTGGTTTATAAGAAGAGTTCTTGTATGCTCCTAGTAAACATCTAATTATTCTTTTTTGAGTGATAAAGACAGATTGAGCACAAGGGGAGTTATCCTAAAACCTAATACCGTAGTTTATTCTTGACTCTACAGATGTATAGTAGAATATTAGTAGTTGTTGTAAGTTTAAATATTCCTTCAAATGCCGTACCTGATAGCATATGGCGTTTAATTTACTAATTAGATGCTCACAATGAGGATACCAGTTCAAGTTTTCAAGTCCGGTAAATACATTTTTACGGCCTAGGCCGGTAGTACGTAGTAACTAACTTGACGACGTCTGGTAGGTATTTTAAAATTGACATTTACATAATTTATAAATTTTACCTTAACTACGCATCACAGCAAACTTGTTCAAAACAACACGCGCTTTTGGTTAAATAATAATTATTTTAATAATTTGCTTTCAAAATGGTTGTTTACTATACAGAATTTTTTTTTACGACACACGGCCGGTAGCTGCAATTACAGTCTCGCTAGTTTTCGTGATGTACTAGTTGAAGTATATTGCTATAATATAACGAAATTAATTATTAATCAGGACAATCTTTATAAAGAAAAACAAATTTGGCTCCTTTCATTGTGCTCAGCTGGTTCCTGAATTTGGAATGAATTAAATTAAATGAAGAGAAAACATATGCTCTACTCCTGCCGAAGAAGCGGTTGCAATTGTCATTATGCGAATCATTGTTATTTCTTAATACAAGACTCTTATTTTATTAAATATCAACTACCATTCTGAACAATTTAGTTTTTTAATTAAAACTTCCTTGATTAAGGTACAATTAAAAGTGAAAAGGTTTACTTTTAATGATTCGAACAATATAATTTAAAAAACCATTGATTTAAAAAAAATCATGTGATTTAATTTATTGATAATAACTTACAAGAGTTTTATTCAAAATTTACCATCATCCTGACTGCATACCTATGAACATTTCACCTTATATATATTAAATTTTGTTAATAATTTTGTTCGTTATTAAAAATATTGTACAACCGCTTTTTTACTCGTGCTTTAAAGCACTTTTCATGTGGGAAGTATGAATTCCCATATTAGTTCGTAAATAAGTAAATAACTATTTGATTAGTTTCATATTTCTTTTTGAACATACATACATATAAACGAACGTCTATGACCCCAGGCTTATAATAGTTTGGCGGATTGACATTTTCAACAAATTATAAAACCTACGCAAATGGTTACAATTTTCTACAAATTTCTTTCCATTAGTTCCAAATATAGATTTTAAACTTACAAAAATTAAATACAGTACAGTTGCGAAATAGTGAACACATATATAGTGAACTAACCAATGTAATGAACGTAAAAATATTCATTGACTTCATTCTGAACATTTAAGATGGTTTCTTGAACAATTCGTAGCTCAGCTAATCTGAATACGTTCGTAGGGACTTTTCCTATGTGTAGTTAAATGGTAATACGTATAAAGTTTTGTTGTCTGTGTTATATAATACAAATTACTTTCATAATGCCACTTCAAAGACAACATTTGAAATTCAAATAAAAACACGAAATATTGGAGCATTTAAAAGTAGATAGAGGAGATACATTTTTATGTCGAACATACGGAGTAGCTAAATCGACAGTAAGTTCAATAAAAAAAACAAAAGGATACAAATTATGAAAAATGTCGATTGTACTTGCATCGGACTTGGAAAACGGAAAATATTAAAATCGGCAGTATATCCTAAAATGGAAAAGGCTCTTTCTGAGTGGTTTTTAAAACAAAGAAAACAACATGCACCAATTGATGAGAGATGCTTAATGTGAAGGCAAAGAATTTATACCCAAAATTTCACGATAAAACCCCATCTCCATTTCGCTTGCAATGGATGGCTACAAAAATATAAAATTCGCTATGTATGTATGTATGTGTGTATGTGTGTGTGTGTGTATGTGTGTGTGTGTGTGCGTGTGTGTGTGTGTGTGCGTGCGTGCGTGTGTGTGTGTGGATGTGTGTGTGTTAGGATGTTGGAGGTACGATTTCTCAAATTCTGTACTAAAAACGTGTTTAACTACGGATTCCTCAATCTAACATTAATGGGAAGAGTTGAATAGGTTTTGTGTAACAAATGGACAACCGGAAGTAGTAGTTTCTTAAAAATAATCTTCTAAATATTATTTTTTGAAAATCGATGTTAATATATAATAATAAAGATCACTAAATTCTCAATCTGATACATTTAAATTTTTTATTATATCTTCTATAGATTTAGAGATATATTGTATAATGATATAGAATAATCTGTTGTAATAAATCTCGTTGCCCAAACAACTCCATGGAAACCAGTTGGGATATTAAAAGGTTTGTAATTGACAGATAAATGAAAAATGTCAATGTCAAGAATCAACAGTTTTATTTACATTACAGAAAGCTTTTTCTAGGAAGTACGTATATTTAAAATTTCTTATTGTATTATTAATTAAATATTTAAAATTATAGGTATATTAATATTACATATATCCTTAAGAAATAACGCTAATACCGTCAGTGAATATAAAGAATTTTGAATATATTAGAAGAGAAGGACAAAATCCCTCATAGAACGAAAGAATGGATACAATTTGAATTATTTGTATGTTCAAGATATGTTAAATTTGTAAATTATGACCCGGGGTCGATCCCGATCAACGCCAAAAATTTTAATGGCACAAAATTGCCCCTGTGGTGCACAGCAATGAGTGCCCGTGACGTGATGCCTGGTAAGCGCTCACACGGTACAAATATTTCATCATTTACCGATATCTGCGTAGAAAGCAGATTGGCACACCCAGCAATGGGTAATATAGCGTGAGGATATATTTATTTATGTAACATAAAATAGAAATGGCGAGAGGTCATGTGTTGGCCACATCAGATTTTTTAATTAATATTTTGATATTTAATTTGTATTAAAGTAATTAAAACAAATAAATACGTTTAAAATTATATTGTTGTAATTTTTTCATAAGAACTCGAAAAAGTGAACAAACTCGATATTGTAACATGACCCTACTTTAATTAGTTCACTGTATCGAGAGTCTGTTTGTTGTTCAAGTATTTCGCCATTAAATAACATCGTCTTTATTCGTAATAATAGCGTTAATTTTTAGGCATTGTCCTACACATTTGTTTTTTACGAAGCTGTTTTTCATATTGTGCCACAAGTAAAGGGTCTCGGTAGAAGATAGATCTGTATTAGAAGATGACCTCTTAAATGCTGGTCGAACTACAGTCATCCGTCATTTGGCTTACAGTTTTTGTAAATTGTAAGTCTATATTTAAAATAGAAGAAAGAATTTATAGAAATTTCTCATCATTTGTATAAGTTTTATAATTTGTTGAACTATGTGCCGGCCGAACTAGTCTGTGCTCGTATCTCAAATGAAATGATGCTTTTATAATTCCGTTTCCCACATCACCCATCTTCATCTACTGATATTACCTTCCACTTCCAGTGGCTGATACGCCTGTGTCCTTGACGTTGTGATGATGTATGTAAGGCACACCTGCGCAGTGCCCGCTGGCTCCTGCTCCTGTCCCAGCATCGCGACGCTCGGCAAGCGTCGCTCAGACTCAGACCGTCCGCGGCGTCCGACCAGGCGACGCAGGACTCGCGATGGAGCCGCAGCCGCCCTCCGCTGAGCCAGACACAGAGACGTAGACCGGGAGACCAGAAGGTGAGTACCACTTGGACTTTCAAGTTGTTAAGTTAGTAGGTATGTGATAGTATTGTGGGATGGTAGTGAGCTATGACTTGATGTTTGGTATTGTTTTTCGTGTTCGGTGAGTCAATTGTTTTTTTAATTTATTTTATTTCTATTTGAAGAAATACTTCAAGGAATTGGAAAATAGATCAAATTACTTTTAAAGTTAAACATTTTTTTTATTATTTATAATTTTGTAATATTAATTGACAGTACGGCGTTTCATTGTTAAAGCATCTTCATAATGATTTACAAATTTATTAAAAAAAATATTTTACTTTAAATGTATTGAGTACTGAATTTTTTTTAGATGTTATTAACTTGTAGCAGCATTTTCAAACATTAAATCAATTTTGGTTCAAGTTCTAAAATACTTTATATTACTTTTAAAATCTCTAATTAAATTTTCTGAAACTTACATAACTGTCAAATAAGATTTATTTGATTAAGGTATGATAAAGATATTTCATTGATAATATAACTTATTTTGCAGAATTAGTCGTATTCCAATGTTTGGATAAAATATTAATTGATAATTAATAGACACTTTAAATACGTTGTTTACAAAGCTTTAACAAATTAATATTTGATTTATATTTGTTTTATGAAAATTATACCGACTAGACAACTAAAATTTTTTTGCTATACATACGTCATGTCAACATGGGAACTTGATGGGTGATAATTTTTAACTTGTTAATAGTTAACCATTGAGTTATAGAATAGGTCTAATAATTGTGTATTTAATTTGAAAAGTACGATAGAATTTTGGGAATAGAAGTGTTATTTGAATCTCTTAATCTCATACTTAAAATATAGGTCCATATGCTCAACGCTTCTAGTAGTTGTGTTTCCGAAAAAATACTCCTTAAACTGTTAAAATCAACTTTAATATTAAAAATTAAAGAAACGAAAAAATATAAATACCGCTATTTCGGAAATAGCGTTAGGTATCTACTTCAAGAGATGATAGTATTGTTCATATTTGTTAATTAAACGAAACGTTGATGATCGTTCCTGCTACCGGAGTGCTATAGTTGATGAATTATGTTGCACTCTTCTGTATTTTATATGCTCCATTTATAAATGCACTACTTCTTTCTACATATTCTTAGAGATATTGAAAACTATTGAACATGTACATAAACAGTATCTACTTATTTTTGTTTTCATATTGGTTGCAAAAGATTGTAGGTATATTGTCAAAACAAGTGTTAGTAACATTAGTAGCATTATATTTTGTTCTTGCCATCATGTATCTTGAAAGAAACCTACACATTCAAATAATGTTAGTAGACGCTGTACATATATCGCGGATTATCTGCGTAATGATTTTACCTAAAGTTTAAGGGAAACTTTTAAATCCATATCTACTAATAACAGATTTGGAGAACCAACAGTTTTTTCAAAACCAGTTATAGGTTCCCACTAAATAATAAATTTATATTGACAGTATATTACAATGCAATAGGTAGCACAACGAAAAAATATACAATGAAAATTTGAAAATTGAGAAAAACTATGAGTACAACAAATAAATGTTAAAATACTAACATAAATGATTAGCTAATTATTAATAGAGCAAGACTTCAATATTTCCCTTTTAAATGTTATGAAAATTTTATATGAAAAATATCTATGTGACTGAAACTATTGTTGTATGTTAACATTAGTCTATTAATGGGACAATTTTTATAGTTATTAGTAGTAGCTTTATGTGATATTGTCAGTACAGGAAACTTCTAAATTACTAATAACTCATTTTCGCTATAAATGTTTTGCGAAGTCACCCGCATTATATTATTTACGCTTAATAAATAAAAAAATACTTACCAATATTTTATTAGAATGTCCAGTACTATATGAAATTATTTTAGCAATTTTATTTATTGAAGAAAGTGCAAAAAAGTATTTGTTGTTTGGTAAGATAAAATATTTGATTTTCACGTTTAAAATTATATTTTTGTGACATATGACGATACGAGTACTTGATTTAATATGATTTATATGTCCGATAAATACATCTAAACAAATAATTTTCAATGTTTTAAATTATAAAAATTGTGTTGAATTATTGATTTAAATTTTAAAATAAGTACATAATTAATTCATGAAAACTTGGTGTTTTATTAAAACTAGTTATGCAATTAATATTAAATTGAAAAGTTTGACTACATTATATGAAATTTAAATTAAATAAAGTAGCTTAACAAATTGTTGTTTAGTTGGATTTAGTTTTAAATTATTAATTATACATCTAGTAGTTTCATTTACATCCACTTTTTATTTATTCTATTGAAAACATTTCTACTGTTAAAAATTAATTTAATTTTTTTTAATATAAAATAAAACCCTAATGTGACCAACACAAAACCTCCCGCCATTTAATTTTTGGAAGAAAAACTATTTTGAACGTCTAGCAAAGTGCGATTTCCAGTTATCTGATTTACACCAAAATCTAATGGCTTCTTTCCATATTACAGTAAGGTCGAAATACAGGGTTTCAAAATTCTGCGGTTGATAGTATTTGAGCTAGAGTAACCAGAAGATCCACACTCACCCACACACACATACACATATATACACACACACATATACACACCCACAGACATCATTGTGAAAATGTTAAAATTGAATTTTATGGACCTTGAAACGTGATCATTTATCAGAATCTAGATATGCGATTTTTAGCATGATCCCTATACCTCTCTTACCAAGGGTAGCGGGAGGTAAAAATGAATTCGCGAATACGAATTAGAATTATAATTGTTTATCACAAATATCAATGTCAAAAGTCGTATAAAAATTGCAAAATGAACTGTTATAGGGAAAAAATGTGTTGTGTTAAAATGATTGAAAATCAAAATATGATGGTGTGATTGAGTGTTGAAAATATTTGACTGAAATGTAAATTATATTTAAAATTAGGGTTAACTAGAAGTAAATACCGAAATATAATTTTTATTTGCGAATGCACCTTTTATGTTAATACGTCGGTTAAAGGGATGTACCTATAAATTACTCGTATTTTGCCGATATTTAGCGTATCGACTAAAACTTGAATGATATCTCGAAATACTTCGACACACATAATATATGGTATTTGATTCATATGTCCGTTTTTTACGTATACAAATCATAAATCAATGTTAATTACATTTCAGTCAAATGTTTGAATGTGACAAACGGATTTGAAATTTACTTCTTTTTAAATAAATGTTTTAGTATTTCTCTCCATAAATATTCCTTTAATTTAATATGAAATAATAGATATTTGTGTATCAGGGTTGTAAAAGTTATACTTTTAGCCAAATCTGAAGTTTGCAGCCGAGGCCAGCAAATCAGATGAGGCTAAAAAAGAACTTTAAGTCGACGTACACACAACATTTTTTAGGTGACTATTGCAAAGTTATAAATTTTTATTTAAAATATATATTTTACATCTGACTGCTTCATGTCACTTGTAGGTAGAATGCCTAACAACTCACGAAACAATTTGCTTATTGTCAATATATATTACAACCTAAAAATGAAAATAAAATAACTATAATAATTAATTTGTTGAGTAACGAAATGAGCGATAACGAAAGCGACAATAATTTTTCCAATACTCTCATTTAAAATTTATGAAGCTGCACATGTAATACAACACTAAATTTATGTGCTATTTGAACAAATGTTTGACAATTCAGTTCGTAGTATTTGACAGATGTCAAAATAAAAGTTAAACTTTACGGTTGCCAAAAGATACGTAAAACAACTATTTATGTAACAGTTGCCTAAACATGAATATTATTTAAAGTTTAAACTATTGAACATTCTAATTTGATAATATTAACATAGTTTTTACAAGAATACGGTTCTCCCATATTTTCGAATTTTATACGGTGGAAGAAACAACAATACTAGCGACACCAACACACCTAAACAACAGATTTATTAGAGAAGCCATTGAGATTTTCAAAACCAAGAATAATAGTCTCAATCATTGTGACGGTTATATTAAATATGTTATAATTTGTCACCATAGTTACCTGTTGCTAATGTTTTTGTTATTATTTATTTATATATTTGTTGTTTATTACCTGAAGAAGGCAGCAGTTCATGCTGCCGAAACGTCGGTTTTATAACAATGAATAGAATTAAAACTAAAAAGATTGTGTTATTTTAATTGAATTAAGAGTTCTGAATTTTTTTTAATAATTTACATTATTTGTTAGAGCAATCCAGAACAAATGCAATACAATATGGCGTCGTGAGGCAACTGTCACTTTTAACAAGTATTCACAGTGGTGTAGAATACAGATGAGTACTCTGAATTCTATTTTGCATTTCCACTTTTGTTATTATTGTCCTTGTATTGTAGTTGTATTATAGTTATTTAAGTATTAAGGGCAGTAAGTGCACCTTACCGGTTGAGGATTAGTTTGGAGATCGAGACGAAGTCGAGATCTCCAATACATTCGATACCGGTATGAAGCACTTAATGCCCGCAATGCTTATTATATTTTTCGCACGATCGTCCCAATAATAACAAATTAAATAAATAAATAAATATTTCATCACGGCATATTACCCATTGCTAGGTGTGCCAATCTGCTTCATACGCAGATGTCGGTAATGATGGAATATTTGTACCGTGCGGGCGCTTATCAGGCGTCACCTCACGGGCACTCATTGCTGGCGTGGAGAGTGCGCCACAGAGGTCAATTTTGTGCCATTAAAATGCGATGTAATTTTTGGCGTCGGTCGGGATCGAACCCGGGTCCCCTAGATTCGCGACCAGACACTCAGGCACACGGCCACGAGACCCCATATTAAAGTTTAGAATTATTTAAAAATTATTTTGACATTTTAAAAAAATTAGTTGTCATTTTTAAATAAGCTATGATCGTTGTTTTGTTATCGTTAAAGCTTTAAAAATTGTACATTTATTTTTTATTTATGTAATTTTCACCGCCTCCATATCGGTAGGTCGTCACATCACTTACCGGTCAGTCACATCACTTACTGACCCGTACCACATCACTTACTGTTCAGTAATTTGTAAACAAAACTTACTGCCTTGGAAACTCAATCGGTAAAGTTTGAAAAAACCTGATCGTGCAAAAATGTTATTACGGCACAAGATCAATAATTACAACAATAATACGAGTAAGTACAAAGTGAAAGTCGTACTAGCTATCGGTATTCTACGTTACTGACATATACTTCTCAAACCCTTGTTAAAATTGACAGATGCCCCACGACGCCATATTGAATTGCGTTTGTTCTTGATTGGTCTATTGTTATGTCAAATGAATAACTAGGTTAAGTTGTTGAATTTTTTGAGGTTTCGAATATCAAAGAATACAGTTCTTTATTTGTTAGATAAAATTGAAGATTAAATATTGCTCTTATCCATTAAGAAAGTTTAAAGAAAGCATAATTTGAGAAATAAACACTTATTTGTGTACATTTGTTTTTCTGAATCACTAATCTTCGATATGCCAGTTGTTGATAGCTTTACGATTTTATGCAACAGGGTGTATCGTGGATACTGGCCACAACTAAAAACTAAAATAATTTGTAATTTATTTCTTTCCAAGAGACGGAATCTGTCTTCTTGGACTCAATTATATTTTTATATTTGTCGACAAATTTAATTAAATTAGTTATTTCAGCGGTAGTAAAATATGCTGCTCTTTCTCTTTATCTATAATTTTCACCACTCATTTTCGCAAGTCGTATTTATCATTTTTTCTAAACGTTCAAACTGTGGTTTAAAGTTTAAACTACAACTACACCAAAACACAGACAAGCGAAAAAATAACCAAATTTCTATTAAAATTGTTACAGCCAAGTTGCCAACTTTTCAAAAATAACTCTACCGTAACACAATTTTAATTTTTCTGATAGCAATCTGTCAGTTAGCTATCCGGAAAATAAAACATTATGGAGCAACCCAAAAGTCTTATTCTCTAGTTAAAACGGTAGAATACATTTATCTAATAGATAGTAAACTGCTACTTTATCTGAACTTGGAACAACCGGGCCTTAATAGACTAGTAATATTGTGGTTATTACAATTGTTGCATAATATACATAGTGATAACGTACTTACTAATTTGCATCAATATTTGACGTCTCCAAATTGGAGTGCAATTAATTAAATTACAATGATCCACTTACCTCGAAATACATTGCAGCGCCTATCAAAGTAGCTATATTTTACCAAATTATAATCTCCTGTAGGCTTGTACCTATGCCTAAATTAAAGCAGATATCATAGAAATAATTTATGCCTCTCGAAATTTAATGCAAAATTTAATACCAAATTATTTAGCGTTGATGTTTCTTTGAAAATCGTTTTAATTAAATATACACAATGTACAATAAATTAAATTCCGTTTAAACGAAATATATTTCAAATTATCATAGTATGTATTAAACTTTTTATAATATTTCCATGGTAAATAAAACACGCACATTGTGTGAAACAAATGATAACTGTGCTGTAGATCTTCATCAAACGTATAAATTTCACAATGACGTGACTTTTCCCATCGGATGAGATTCTGTAATTTAATAATCTGTAACTACATATTTCCTCATTATAAAGCTTTATTTCACGTCAAGAGTCAAGATCACCCAAGAATTATTGACTAACAAGGATAAATAGATAACGAAATTTTTGTTAAGTAGGTATACAAAATTCCTTATAAATATTTGACAATTTTTTTAAAAGTAATTTGAATAATTTTAATTAAAATGTCTGTTATAATTTTTAAAGTATCTGTTTATTGATGATACGTTCATCAAAATATTTATTAAATGTTCTATTATTTCTGTATTAAAATTAGAATACAAATCAATAATTTAAATTAATTAATAGAAAACATTTAATATTGGTTTAGGTTTAATTTCAAATTTATTTTTCGTTTTATTTTACCTATATATAAAAAAAAAATATTTGAGAACTATAATTGTTTGAAACGGAAATACCTTGCGTGATATTTGACATAAATATTAAAAACTAATTAGGAAAAATAAAATTACAGGATTGCAGTTAAAATGAAAATTAAATATTTGTCCTTTACCGGTTTTATTGTACAACTACTAATAAATAAATCAATAAAACATTTAACAAACATAATCGTCAAAAATTAACATACATATAAAAAAATCTGATGTGGCCAACACATGACCTTTCGCCATTTCCATTTTATGTTACATAAATAATAAATAAATATATCATCACGGCATATTACCTATTGCTGGGTGTGTCAATCTGCTTTGTACGCAGATATCGGTAAATGATGAAATATTTGTACCTGTGGGCGTTTACCAGACGTCACCTCATGCGCACTCAGTGTTGTCATGGAAAGTGCATCACAGGGGTCAATTTTGTACCATTAAAATTCGAAGTAATTTACATACAAATTATTCAAATTGTATATATTCTTTCGATCTATGAGGAATTTTCTCCTACTCTTTAATATATTCAAAATTCTTTATATTCACTGACGGTATTAGCGGTATTTCTTAAGGCTATATGTAATATTAATATACTTATAACTTTAAATATTTAATTAATAATACAATAAGAAATTTTAAATGTACTTACTTCCCAGAAAACGCTTTCTGTTATGTTAATAAAACTGTGGATTCTTTACACTGACATTTTGCATTTATCTGTCAATTATAAATATTTCAATATCTCAACTGGTTTCCATAGAGTTGTTTGGGCAGCCAGATTAATTACAACAGATTATTCTATATTATTATATAATATATCTATAAATCTATAGAAGATATAATAATTTTTTAATTGTAGATTAAGACGTTAAAGATCTGTGTTATTGTATTAACATTTCAAAAAAAAATCAAAAAATAATATTTAGAAGATTTTTTTAATAATCTATCACTTTCGATTGTCCAATTGTTACCAAACCCTATTCATCTTTTCCAATTAATGTTAGATTGAGGAATCCGTAGTTAAACAGGTCTTTAGTTGTATAAAAATTGAGAAAGAGTTCCTTCAACATCCTAACACACACACACATTCACACATACAAACACACACACACACACACACACACACACACACAGACAATATCATAAAAATGTTAAAATCGTATTCTGAGGACCTTAAAACGTGCTTATTCAATAAAATTCGGATATTCGCCATTTTTAGCATGAATCCAATATCTCTTTTAATGAGAGGTAAAAAAACTCATTAGGAAAAATAAAAGTACAGGATTGCAGTTGAAATGAAAATTAAATATTTGTCCTTTACCGGTTTTATTGACTACTAAAAGCAAATAAATCAATAAAACATTTTACAAACATAATCATCAAAAATTAATACAGATAAAAAAAAATCTGTTGTGACCAGCACAATACCTCTCGCCACTTCCTTTTTTTGGTTACATAAGTATAGTGCGCGAACAGTAATGTTACATTTTTGGGCTTGACAAGCAGATGTGTGGGCCCGTTTCAGAATGATAATTAGTAATTATGTACATAGATGTCAAATGTCAGAATTTTTCCTTCAAAATTTCAAGATTTTCTAAATTTACGTAGTTAATTTAACACCAGGAGTTTAAAATTTACTTGTCGTATGCCTTAGATATTTAACATTTAATTCTGCTCCACATGGAATTGGAAAATCACATGACTGCTCGCGCCCTATTGTATTTAACATTTCTTGTATACCTACACTCTACACCAAAAATTCTACTTACGCATATATCTATTCCTTATATTTAGATTGTTTGATTTTAAATTCATTTTATGAAGAAATTTTGTCCTCTTCTAATTTTTCGAAATGTTTCCAATTCATTGTCAGGATTGACAGTATTTTTGAAGGATATATGTAATATACCTATAATATTAAATATTTAGCTATTAATACTTTAAGAAATAATATAATGTATGTACTTCCCAGAAAAAGTCTTCAGTAATGTCTCCGGATTTCTGACACTGACATTTATCTGTCAGTTACAAACAATTTAAATTTTCAACTTTTTTCCATGGCCATTCTTTCGGCTGTAAAATTTATTATAACAGATTATTTTACATATTATATTTCTTTTATCTCTAAATCTATAGAATATATAATAAAATATTTAAATGTATCAGATAGAGTTTTTAATTTTCTTTCATATATCCAAGAAAAAATTTCAAAAAAGTTTTTTTTTCAAGAATCTTCTACTTCCGGTTGTCCAATTGTTACCAAAACCTTTTCAGATCTTCCCATGAATGTCCGATTGGGAAATACGTAGTTAAACAAATTTAAAGTCTTATAGTTTTTGAGTAACCGTCCTTCCAACATCCCACACACACACACACACACACACACACACACACACACACACAGAGACATCATCGTAAAAATGTTAAAATCGGATTGTAGGGACCTTAAAACGTGCTTATTCAATAAAATCTGGATATGCGAGAGGTAAAAATTGAAATAATTAAAATTTTGATTATTATTTTGTATTTATTTACCTATTATTTTTTTATTTCCATCCAATTTTATTTATTTTAATTAACTCTTCCAGTTAAGAAATTTTATAAGATTTTAAAAACTAAATCTAATATTTTTTAAATACGAAAATTATAATAACTACAAGTATATTAGTATTAGTGTTAAATGCACTCACTTTTCACTGGCGTTTATATTAAAATTATATCCTTAACATGAAAATTCGATATATCTAACAATGATTAGAGACATTGAGCGTCACCATTTAAAAGAGCATAAAAAAGTATCCTAAAGGAGTGCATAGTGCATACCAAAATCTAGTTTTATTTCACAGATGGTTGGTGACCTATGCATTATTTCCGGATATAAATACACCACTAAAATGGTCTATTACCAATAGGGAAAACTTTTGTCTAAGTTAACCGATTTTAGTTTTCGACATTTCCATTTGGACATAGTATCCTGTGCAGTTTGTATACTAATCGCCAATCTTGCAAATTGGTATTTATCAAATCATACTTTTACTTTTATTATTATGTATTTTACATAAACGAAAGTTTCAAATTATCAAAGAGAATATTATTTTTATTAGTATATATATGTATGTATATGTATATATTCTACTGCTCCGGACCAGTAGAATTTGAAATCTATTCTGAGAAATAGTGAAGAAAAATCACAATTCTGTTAGGATTTGAAATCTAGTAGAATTTAAAGTTACAAAATCGAAGCCCTGAACATAGCTGACAACTGAAACATTTTTCACTACGAGAATTCGGCTTTTTGACCAATCAGAGAGCAAAAATCTGAATCTATGATCCACTGAAACGAAGTATAAAACCGTCATCCATTAAAAAATGTAACATAAATTTTATATTATGCCCATCAAACAACAGTTTGTACCAGCATAAAATATGTAATTAGGGCGTATATTTATATCTGATATCATAAATTGCTAAATAATTAACAATATCGTTTAATTAATGAGTAATTAACATCGCTGTCATAATTTATTTGATGTTTGAGATATCGAAAGTTGATATTAATTGTACATAAAATTGTAAATTTAATATCAACAGTATTATTTTATTGCATGTTGGTTGTATGTACAGTAAGGTGATCATAAAAAATCACTGTCGCTTCCTGAAACGGTAGTAGGTAAGTGATAATTACAAAAGGTCTGGGGCCTGGAACAAACGAAAGGTTTGTTAATTTAATCAGAAACAAATTTTAATAGTTTGGATAACCTATAAAAAATAGCTACAGTAATTTTTTTAAAAGATGCCCGATCGACGTTTTCTGTATCATGAATGAATTAACAAATTGGCATAAGTTTATCTCTGCCTAGGCAGTTAAAGTGACATTTTACAGACTGTTAGCTATCAAAAAATCGCACTTTTAGTGTCAATTGGCAAAAAATATATTTTTATATAGACAGAGTAGAGTGGGCGTGTGAGTACATGATCTCGCACGCTAACGAAACTAAAAATGTAATTACGCACGACTTTTTGTTTGATACGCGGTCACTCACGCTCACGAATTTATTTTGGCACTCACGCCCAATCATGCTCGGTGGGTCACGTTCGTGTCACGTAATTGTTTCTACCTTTAAAATATGTGTATCTTTAATGATATTGAAGCAAACTATATATACAATAATGGGTACTAGAAAACTATTTTCAACAAAAAAAAAAAAAATTGCTCACGCCGTATTAAATTGCAATAACGCCCGATCACTCACGATATATTTTTAGGCTCTCACGTTCACGCCCAATCACGAAACAAAATTTAAAATATATTCACGCGGGTCACATCGTGACCCATCGTGATCTGACAAAATTCACGACCCGCGCCCACCTCTAACTGAGAGTATAGACGAGAATTGACTAGAATTCTGATTTAATATTAACAGGCACACTCTTATTCCTTGTAGATACGAATAAATTCTTTTTTTGGTCTTCGCGGAATTAATTAATATCCTTTAAAAGAAATTGCTTTAGTAAGTGCTGTGACTTTAAAATCACTTCTCTAATTAAAAAATTAAAATACATAAAAAATTGCTCGTGCAAGATTTGTATTAAAGTTTTTATTAGTTATTGAAACTACAAACGGTATTAATTAATTTTCTAAATTAATTAGAAACAGGTTAAATTTATTTTTAAAACGAAAATACAATAAAAATGACGGAATAAATAGTACAAATTGTGGTAATGTCACTTTTGTGAAATCTGACAGCTTTAATTGCATTGATATAAATTAATTTCCGTGGTAAAGTTAGTGGATATGTAGGTTCAAGGGTATGTTAATTAAATTGCACTAGAGTATAATCCCCAGTGGTTTTATTATTTACACATATATTTAGTTCAATATCAGTTTAAACAGTTGTAGTTAAATAAAACAAATATTTATCATTTTACATAAGCAATACGCAGTATAATGTAAATATTTTAATGTGAAATAATGAATATGCATACTATTTTATTTATTTACAATATTTTGTTTAAATGAAATATTTTAATTGATACAAAATTCAATTTATCTAAACAAAAATTATTAAATTTATTCATGTAGTTGTTTACTACGATTTTTAATTTATAACTAAAAGTTAATGCTGTTTAAATATTGATATTAATGTTTTATGTTGACATATTAATAGATATTCTTGTTAGTTTTTTAAGCTATGAAAAGGAAAATACAATACATGATTAAACCAGGACAAAGAGCCCCTGGAGAAGTGTGGCCTTCCTACTGTTCACTGAAGGCGATCACCAATGATTACCTTATACGTCTGGTCAAAATTGTATCTTGTTGTCATTGTATCACAGACAGACATGGCCATTTCATCTAGGCGTAGAATTTCTAAATGGCCTATGAGATCCCCAGGTTTGAAGTGTTTTGTCCTACTGAGTGTGAGTGCCTGGAGCATCGCCTCTTTCTTCACTTGAAGGTGCAGAGGCGTTAGCCCCAGAATCATTTCGTAATTATTGTAAATATATTTTAAATGTTCCACAGTATTTAAAAATAACAATAATTATATTTTAACCAATGTACGTAATATATTTTGAAGAAAACATAATTGACCTTTCAAATAGTAATAAACTTTATTAAATATCATATTAAATAGAAATAATATTTGTTCTATAGATAGAATATGAACTTTGTTTTCTTGGAATAATGTTTATTATATGTATTGTTATATGAAAATAATAAATATAGAACATTTTATATCATTTCATATGAAATCATGGATCTACAAAATCACCTTATCAGCCTTGGACAAAAGTATGACAACTTTTGTTTTGCATTTTTGCAAAAATTCCCAATAATTTTATAAATTTGAAACAGTACATATTTCAAACAATTAATAATTTAACGCTATATAAGTGAGATTTCAAGTATTTTTAACACCTACACTAGTCGTGTAAATTTTTCTTTATGTTAATACTTATATAACAGTTGTAGAAAAAAACATAAGTTTGAAGTTTTGCAAATATGTATTAGAATTTAAAATCATATGAAAGATATTACTAATTCTTTATGCCAAACTTTTATTATATCTTTTACATGACAAACGTATATTTTGTTGATAAGACAAAATAAATATTATACATATTTGATTACATGGAACAAATTTATTTATAATTTTTTTATTTATAATTATTTTTTTAATTTTCTTGGTATATTTGCAAACTAGGCGTTCACAAATCGTGCTATTTGGCATGTTGGTAACTGGTAACACTTTCGGTTTAACCGAAAGTGACATCAACTTTCATATTTCAAATGGGACACCCTATATATTTTTAAATATTTGGAATCTAGGTAAAATAAAAAATTCATCGTAAAAATGTTATTATCTTATTCTAGGGACCTTAAAACGTGGATATGTAATTTTTAGCATGAATCCAATACCCCTCTGAGAGAGAAGTAAAAACTTACTATTTAAATAATTAACTTAATTATTACTCAATATTACTTCAACTGCTTTCACTGCCTACCTGATATCATGACTTACTAGGTTAATTATTCATAATTTTCTCTTACGTTCTTGTAATTTATTTCTTCAAAAAAAATCAATTCATATCGATGAATTCATAATTTTACGTAGATTCCACATATATATAAATATATAGGCTGTCTCATTTGAAATATGAAAGTTATTGTCACTTCATGATAAACATGACAAATTCTATGATTTGTGAGCCTTTCCATATAACTATTGTTCTATTTACAATTTTCTTTTTAAACGTTACTATTATTAATTTGAAATGATTATTTCTTTGATAGTGACATTTATCTGTCAGTTACATACATTTGTAATATGTACTGTGTAACTAAGAAATTGTGTTTATCTTTAAAACATAGACTCCGAGATTTATAAAATTGATTATTTTATTAATTTATCTATAACATATATAGAAAAATTATTAATGCATGCCTGTAGAAAATTCAATAATCTTTAATTTTTAAAATAACATAATCGTGAAAAAATGAAGAAAAACTATTTTGAGCTTCTAGTAAAGTGCGATTTCCAGTTATCCGATTTACACCAAAATCTAATGGCTTCTTTCCATATTAGAGTAAGGTCGAAATACAAGGTTTCACAATTCTGCGTTTGATAGTATTTCAGCTAGGGTGTGCAGAAGATCCACACTCACACACACACGCACATACACACACATACATACACATCCACAGACATCATTGTGAAAATATTAAAATCGGATTCTACGGACCTTGAAACGTGGTCATTCATCAAAATCTCAATATGCGATTTTTAGCATGATCCCTATACCTCCCTTACCAAGGGTAACGGGAGGTAAAAAAATTATTTTGAGTGGCTCGTTTTTCAGTGCCACCCTGCATATGTATTTTATGGAATTCATTTAGTAATTCATAATTGCAAATAAAATTTGACATTTATTTTGCACACTTTATTATTTAATAATAATTTGTCATTTCATGAATAAATTTGAAATTGACATATCACTTTTTGATTAAAGTTCACATTCAACAAGCTTCCATTCTCCTTCATTATTCACTATAAATACTGAGCAAACTACGAGCGCTTATTATTTTAAAATCAAGTTTTAATGCTTAGCGCTCACGTTTTCTTTGCACTTCATTACTTTGCATTATTTTAAAATAATTTTAATTCTTTCAAAAATCTTCTTTAGTAATTTTTTTGTGAAATCTCGTTGCTGTTTTCATAATAATGAAAAAAGGAATTGCGGCTTATTTGCCTCTCTGTGTCCTATTCTTCTTGAACTTCTCAACCGGTTCATTATTTTTGATGGGATGGCACAGTTTCAGCTTCCCAAGTTCAACAGTTCAAGAGGGTGTTTTTCCCTACGTATCGCTGCGTGATTACAGTGTCAAAATACAAGGGCACCAGGTTACCAAGTCAACACAGAATGACACACCTGTATGCCAAAATTGGAGTATTGTCGCCATTATTTTGAGTGAAGCATTTTTAACGGAGATTATGTTTTAAAATTATTTTGTTGATATTTGTGATTTTTTTTAATAGATAAAAATTGATTATAAATGTTGTAGACCTGGTTAACATCGAAGTTACCTACTCGTCTCATATTCTTCTAGTCCTTGAACCTTGTAGGTAGGCTTTGTCCTTGTTATTTGGCATTCCTCATACATCTGTTGGACAAACCACAATGTAATGTATTTCCTTATCCTGCAACCCTACAACCCTAGAACCCTCGCCCAGTAGGAGAAATCATTACACGTGTAAGGAGTATATAAATTCCTGTATCTCCCTGTCTGCTGCAGTATGTACAGCTACAGCTGCCGGCTGCTCTTACTCGGATACTCGGTTGCAAACCCCGACTTCATGCCAGGATTCCGCAGGCGCATTCCTGCGCAGATGTTGACGCTTGTGTCTTCTCACAGTCTATATCGACGAGTAAATGTCTTGTCCTCGCCTCAAAAATCGTTTTGTTACGGATCTTTACGCGGTATTGTCAAGAATACAGTGGAAAAACTGCTTAAATATTTGAAAGAACGGAAAAAATATGAGGATGCATGCATATCAAAACACGTTTTTGTGTGTATATCTGTTCATAATCATATTTCAAAGTAGTTGGAGTATTTCAGATTTTGAAATAGTTTTTACCTCTCGCTAAGACAGGTATTGGATTCATGCTAAAAATCGCATATCCAGATTTTATTGAATAAGCACGTTTTAAGGTCCCTACAATCTGATTTTAACATTTTTACGATGATGTGTGTGTGTTTGTGTGTGTGTGTGTGTTTGTGTGTGTGTGTGTGTGGATGTATGTGTGTATGTGGGATGTTGGAAGGACGATTACTCAAAAACTATAAGACTTTATATTTGTTTAATTACGTATTTCCCAATCGGACATTCATGGGAAGATCTGAAAATGTTTTGGTAACAATTGGACCGGAAGTAGAAGATTCTTGAAAAAAAATCTTCTAAATGATAATTTTTGAAAAATTTTCTTGGTAATATTAAAGACAATTAAATTCTGTATCTGCATTTAAATATTTTACATATTTAGAGATCAAAGAAATATAGTATATAAAATAATCTGTTATAATAAATTTTACAGCCGAAAGAATGCCATGGAAAATAGTTGAAAATTTAAAATGTTTGTAACCGGAGACATATTACTGAAGATTTATTTCTTATTGTATTAATAGTTAAATATTTAAAATTACAGGTATATTACATATATCCTTCAAAAATACTGTCAATCCTGACAATGAATTGGAAACATTTCGAAAAATTAGAAGAGGACAAAATTTCTTCATAAAATGAATTTAAAATTAAACAATCTATATATAAGGAATAGATATAAGTAGAATTTTTGGTGTAGAGTGTAGGTATACAAGAAATGTTAAATACAATAGGGCGCGAGTAGTCATGTGACTTTGTTGGCCTTGACAAGCAGATATGGAGGTCCATATCAGAATGATAGCTAGTAATTACGTATATAGATGTCAAATATCATAATTTCTCCTTCTAAATTTAGTGATTTTCCAATTCCATGTGGTTTATTTTCCTCGACAAGTAAATTCCAAACTCCTGGCAACAAATTAACTACGTGAATTTAGAAAATCTTGAAATTTTTAATAAAAAATTCTGACATTTGACATCTATGTACATAATTACTAATTATCATTCTGAAACGGGCCCTCACATCTGCTTGTCAAGGCCAACATTGTAACATGACTGTTCGTGCCCCATACTTATGTAACCAAAGAAGGAAGTGGCGAGAAGTATTGTGCTGGCCACAGATTTTTAGTCAATGTGTCAAAGGTTTTTACACATGGAAGGTTAAAAGGAACCATTCGGAAATTCTATGCTATTTTTTACCTTCCGACACCTTTAGGTAAGGAAGGTATTGTCTTTGGTCAAAAAAATCGGTGGTGAGTTTTCAATGAATAAGCATAATTCCAGTACCACGATTCCAAAAATTATAATTTTTTCGTATTCCTCTAGTTTAGATCCATATGCAAACGTGATTAGATTTTGATTATAATTGGTGAACCAGAAGTATCCTCATTTGCAACTTTTAAAGTTTTTCCTGAAAAAACGCAGTTATAAATAACATTTATTGACATTTAATGTTAGTATAATTTTTAAAGGATATATTATTCTCTATACGATTGGATTGCATTTTATACTTCATGTTCAATAGATATAGAGTTAAAGAATTATAAAGATATTAAATTTCATAAATCAGCCAGCTATGCTAACCATGGAAATTGTTAATATATTCATATAATTCAAAATGACAGATGTCAGTATCAATGAAAAGAAAATGAATGTGGCAGAAATGAGGATGTTGAGATAGATGTTGGTGAAGACACGGAAAGATAGGGTGAATAATTAAAGGATAAGGGAAATGCCTCCAGTGATAGAAGTTTCTAGAAAGATACAAGAGAGACGATTACATTGACTGTATTGCGGAAGACTTGAGAGAAAAGGAACTGTATGAGGACGACACACTAAACAGATATGAGTGGAAGAAGAAAATAAAAAAACGACCTTAACGATTGGGAAGCTGAAAAGCATCGTAATCCCGAAGTCTCATAGCTCCGACGCTGCACAACTAAGAATTATCACGTCCTACGCATATCGGGTCCTATGAGCATAGTTTTATTTGAATTGGGAAAATATACATATGCAGTAGAAAGATAGGTTTCTCTTGTTTCTTAAAAGTAGTTTATCTAGCGATCTGTCAGATATAGTGCTGTGAGGATCCGACAAAATTTGGATCCGAGTACTCGGATTTCAAAATATCCGGTTCCTCGGAGAGATATTATATTAAGCATCGGTTTGAGCAAAGCGGGTTTGGCTTCCGACGGATCGCCAGTGTAACGATTTTATTTTATCCATATTTATACGGTTGCAAAATTATTCATAATTTATTTCACAAAACAATTTTAAATATGTCATGTCACAAAATTTTAGTTGCGTAATGCGGATTTCAATAGTTTCTCCGATAGAAAACGAAGCGTGTTCAGCTGTCGTCCTTTCCTTAGAAATTTTGTCAATCGCCAAAGAGCGACTCCGTTCGTCGTAGCGATCGATTGGTCGATCGCGATCGATGGATTGAGCACCCCTGGTGTACAGGGATATCTATTTAACTTTTCAAGAACCTGAATGACAACAACATCTTGAACCTTGAACCACAGCTGGACATTCACATGTGTTCCAAAGTTTCTTCGTCCTCTTCGCAGAGGCGACAGATACTGTTTTCAACTATATCAATCTTACATAAATGGTATTTCAAAGGACAATGACCAGTAAAGATACCTGTCATAGTTCTGTTCTAAGGTCCTTTAGCTGAGAGCTCTTTGGTGTTTGTCGACGAGGATAAAATGAATTCCTTCCATTGACTAAGGCGCGGAATGTCTCTCCAATACGAAAATTATTTATTGATAGCAGATCATTAATGAGGGATTATTAATAAACAGTTTTCTATTATACATTAATAAAACTAGTAAATAAACGATTAACGGAAAAAGTAGATTAGTATATTCCGTTCTAAATAAAAAGTCAAGTCATGCATATTTATTTCAAGTAAAAATATAGTTATTATTGTAAGATCATGTTTCTTAATTATTTCAAATGTAACTATGAAAATCTTGTTTCCGATTACAATGCAAATAGAAAGCAACGAACATTTCATGTAAACTGTCAGGAACGCTGAAAACCAACCACAACCTAGCTGGCAAATGTTTAATAAATGTCATGTTTCTCTACAAGTTTCTTGGAAAATTATTAAAGTTGAATTTACAAGATCATGAAAACAAAAGAAAGTTACGTAGATAATATCTAAAATGTACATTCATGAAACAAACCAGGGATTATAAATGTTAACACAAAAACTCTATATTTATTGAAACCAAATATCAGAGCATAATATTACTTTGTTTTGTTTGATAATAAAAATTATAGGGATTCGTTTGTATTCAGCATTGTAATAGAACATTTTTTCTTTTCACAAGTCGCAGGAATACATTTCAGATTTAAAGTGCCAAACGATGTTTCTCTAGAACAATTAGGGGCAGGTATCAATTGCACGATAAATTCTAAGATCAAATACTGTGGAAAGATATATTTACGCTGGTCTAAATAAAGTCTTTTATCAAATACTTTATAAAATTAATTATTTTAAATAGAAACATTGTTTCGTACATCATACAACTTAAATATAAATAAACAAATAAACCATAACGGCTTTACATTCGCATATTTTGGTAATGACGATATATCTACAATTTAGGGCTCTTATCAGGCGTCACGTCATGGACTGTCAAAGTTGTCGTGGATAGAGCCTCTTGTAAGTCGAGTAAGTGCGTTCATATCCTGCAGTTCTTTTGTTTTTGTACGTATCAATATGGTGTGTTAATAGCACACTCACTTCATTCTCAAATTATGGATGGATAGCCGCATAGAAAATTTGTATCATTGAATATGCAAAAATACGCTTTAAAGATACTGTTTTAACTCTTTTTAAAATCCACCAGATTTAACTCAGAATGAAAGGTAATGAACTTCAAAGTAATTAACAACTCAGATAAAAATTACGCAAGTGGAAAAAGAATGCTTTGTCACTCATTTAATTTCTTATTAGAATATATGATCCTTAAAAATAATTGAGCTTTATTTAGCCACTTTCAAACAGTTTACTGTAAAATATTAAAAATAAACAATATGAGAAAATATTGAAAAAAGAATTACAGAAAATAAAGTTGTCGAGCATGTAACACTGTGTGAACACACACACACACACAATCATTCATGTAGCTTCTTTATTAATCATAATCTGTTGACATATTACGTTGTACTTCACAACTATATTCAAATCAAACAAAAAATCCATGCAATGATTTATAAACTTGTTTATTTAGTCCTAAAATACATGGAGTATTTACTAATTTCATAAAAGTTTATTACAATATTACAAAGATCTCTATTTTAATTTGTTTCATGTAATGTCGGTGATAGTCAAATATTGCTGTTATTTCATTACATGTATCATAATTCATTGTTGTTATTTATTATTATTATTATTATTAGTATTACAGAAGACTTGAGAGAAAAGGAACTGAATGAGGACGACACGCAAAACAAAAATAAGTGGAAGAAGAAAATAAAAAATAGCGACCCCCTAACGAATGGGAAAACTAAAGAAGAAGAAGATGTCAGTGTCAAGTGCAATTTGCATAGTTTGTTTATGAAATAAATTTATTGGAAATATAGGATCTTTTGCAAAAAAATTATGTATAGGGCGCGTGCAGTGACATGACTTTGCTGCCTTTGGCAAGCAGATATGGGGACCCGTATCAAAATGACAGCAATTAATTATGTCCATAACTGACAAGTGTTATAATTTTTCATTAAAAATTTCATGATTTTCTTATTTCATGTGATTTGTTTGTTATCAGGAGTATGGAATTCCGTTGCCGAGAAAGGGAATCATAAAATACCAAAAATTTAGAATATTTTGCAAGAAAATTTATGTATGGAATTTGTACATAATACACAGGATTGACGGAAGGTATTGTGCTGGCCACATCAGATTTTTTAAACCTAGATAACAGTTTTAAATGTCAAAGAATTTCGAACTATGGAATAGAAAATTGTAGGAAATTTATAGCAGTTCTCAAATATACGTTACCTTTTATAGTATACAATAAAGTTTGAGAATTCCTGTAAAATCTGTACTACTGACGACATCTATGAAAAGGTCAGGAAGTATTTCTAAGCGTTACTAGATTGAAAACTTGTTATTACGTTTCTGAATGCAGATTCACCTCCCGATCAGTATGGCTATAATTAACATAATTTATAAACTCGCTTCGCTTGTTTTGGCAAATATTATGTTCATCAAACGAGATCACACTTTTCATAACTGATTATGTAAATAACTATTAATTTTACTGAATACATCAATAAATATTCATTATACTATTGATATTATTTTTTTTTTTCATTCAATCATAAATGCTGTCAATCTTCACAAACGACATCCACATACATATTCTTACATCTCGCAGTTTGATTTTTCTATCTGTATATGCTTCCATACTTGACGTACTTCTCTGTATTCGGTCTCTTATTCTAATTTTTGCGGCATCGCCCTTGGCCAGACGTCTCCACGTCGACTTTTAATTTCCTGTGTGTTCGCGCCTTGCAGATGACGCTGCTGTCGCCTTCTGTATCCGCTCTCATTGGAGCCTTTGAGAGAGGTCGCGTGCCTTTTATTCATTAATTTGACACCACTTCTTGTCTTCTGCCGTGCCTTCACCAGCGAATTTCTTTGTTTTGTATTTTACGTAATGGAGTATTGGAGGAATTATTTTTATTTCAATCAATTGGGAAAACGGTTGATGAAGGTTTAATTTCAATTTCAAAAGTTACGCTAGTGATTATTGGTCGTTTTCTAGAGAACTTTCAAGTTAATTCAAATGGACGAATTGAGTTAGTTGTTAGTTTATCGTAATTACAATGTCTTTAGAACTAGACGATGCAATAATAAATACGAGTAGATTTTAGCAATTTTACTCGTACTGCAGGTGCTTAGATTAATTTGTCCCATCTTCAAAGCTGGTGATAATACTGATATTTCTAACTATCGTCCTATTACCATTCTTTCTAATATCTCTAAAATCTTTGAATCAATTTTATATAAGTACATATATAATTCTATTTCCACAAATATTTCTCGTCATCAACATGGATTCATGTCTGTTAGATCAACCACGACTAACCTTATGAACTTCACTGAATTCACTCTTAATCTCTACTTGACAACTCTCAAGTTGATGTGATATACACAGATTTTAAAAAGGCTTTCGACAGTGTAAATCACAATGTGCTTCTGGAAAAAACTTGGCAAATATTTTCACTTTACAGAGGACCTTCATTTTCTCAACTCCTACCTAAGAGATTGCGAAATGACCGTCCATTTTAGTAACTTTAAATCAAACCCGTTCACTGCTACCTTTGGGGTCCCACAAGGATCAAACTTGGGCCCACTATTATTCAACCTCTTCATTAATGACGTGGTGGACTGTGCTCAATATTCTCAAATACTTTTGTATGCCGATGACATAAAAAAATATAAAACCATCAACTCTATTAATGACTGTATTCTCTTACAAAACGACATCAACAACATTTTAAAATGGTCCCACAACACAAAATTGTTCTTTAATTACAGCAAATGTAAAATAATGAGTTATTTTGTTGAAAAATACGTTTACACTTATGCATATCACATGGAAACTAATTTGCTTGAGAAAGTAACTCAGTTTAAGGATCTTGGGATTATATTTGACACAAAACTAACATTCAATGTACACATTGAGACTACTGTAAGATCATCCTACAAAAATCTTGGATTTGTAATTAGAAATTGTCGGTCTTTCTGTAAAACAACCACACTAAAAAGCTTGTATTGTGTATTTGTCCGCTCTAAGCTAGAATATTGTCTACAAGTCTGGAATCCAATATATCATAAATATATATCTAAGATTGAGTCTGTCCAGCATAAATTCATCAAATATTGTTAATTTAATACATGGACAATATCCGCAGCTTACTTATGATTATTCTGTTTGCCTAAAGTGAACCTGGTGCCATTACTTATACAAATTAATTAATAATTGTATTGATGATCCATGTAGTCTTGAGCTAATACCATTTCACGTTCCACGAGTCACTTCACGAAATAAAGTATCATAAAACAGCTAGGACTAATTATGAATTGAAATCTCCAATAACACAACTCTGCGTAGGATATAACAGTGTATCATGTACTATTGACATTGCCATATTTGGCGACTCCTTATCTAAATTTAAGAGTATAGTAACAAAATATTTTTCGGATTAAGTTATTTATAAAATTTCTTATGTTTATCAATTAATCAATGTACTTACTGTTTCAACACATTCATTTTCATATTATATCCTGTTGGATTGATTTATTAATAAATAAAAGCACTTAAAAATTGCTTTCAATTGTAAATTGTCGTTATTAAAAATTGTTATGTGTGTGTGTGTGTGTGTAATGATGATTTTTTCGGATCCGATAATTCCAATAACAATTCCAAAAACAACAGTTTTTTTTTGTATTCTCGTTTTTACATCCTTATAAAGAGCTGAATAGATTTTAGTCAACCGGAAACCGTAAGTACCCTCATTTTGTTTCTTACAGTTTTTATTGAAATAACACAGTTAAATATTATTTTGTGACATTATGTTATAAATATTAAAGAATATATTAAACTCTGTTTCGGAATTACAGTGTCATATTCTACCATGCTTACGTATTGATGCTACGGAGCTTCACTCTAAATTGATTTTTGATGACATTGTGTTATTTGGGATTGGTATGACTGCGATCAATGGACAGAATAAAAACAAAAATCACTGTTACCAACCTAATTATACTGTCGAAAATTTCCCTTAATGGAAAATTTCAAATATTTTATAAATAATAAATGTTATTGATTGCGGAAACAGAGAAAATAATATAAACCACTCGTTACAGATTTAACGATATATATATATATATATATATATATATATATATATATATATATATAATAATATGTTGTAATAAATCTCACAGCCCAAATAACGCCATAGAAACCAATTGAAAAATTAAAATACTTGTAATTGGCAAATAAATGTCAGTGTCAAAAATCCAGAGACATTACTGAATTTTTTTCTGGGAAGTACATACATATATTATTTCTTATTGTATTAATAGTTAAATATTTAAAATTATAGGTATATTAAATATACCCTTCAGAAATACTGTCAATCCCGACAATGAATTGGAAAAATCTCGAAAAATTAGAAGAATAGGACAAAACTTCTTCATAGAATGAATTTAAAATCTAAATATAAAGAATAGGTATAGAGTTTAGGTATACAAGAAATGTTAAAGACAATACTTATGTAACCTAAAATGAAAGTGGCGAGAGGTATTGTGCTGCCTACAACAGATGTTTATTTTATGAAATATTTTCCATTTTATTTAAAATATGAATCTCTTAAAATTGTATTTATACCTGTAGATAGAATTTCCTCATATGATATGCTAAAATCTTGTTACGTACTTATATAATGTTTAGTCTATATAGTGGAATGATGTATGTATTCTATTTAAAGCAAAATTTCTTACAAAATTGTCAATTTAAAGCTAAAGGGGTGTTTAAAATGCACCTGAGCACCGGTGATATATCAAACGAGCATGCAGTTGCAGTTGTTGAAGTGGAGGAAAGATGATTTTGCGCGACGGATACAGATGAACTCGTAACGTTCATTGCGACCGGAACTCCGTTCCGGAAACTCAATATGGGTAACTGGATGCACTCATCGTCGTGTGCTCGCTCACTGCACGGTATTTACTAACATAGAAATAGCTCCGATATTTAGTTAGACTTAGAAATCGTAGGCTGTCGACATCAGTCTCGCACATGAAATTTAAGTTCCTGAATATACAATCTAAAATAATATTATTTACGTAACTAAACGATTTTTGCAAACGTTGTATACAATATTTTTCTACGATATAATATTATAAAACAAAAGTATTAAATATCAGAATAGTATTAAAACATAAGTTACAGAAGGCTATCTATTCTAGAGAGGGCGGGGATTGGGCGAACGAACAAGTGCTTGAATACACGTCTGTAATGAGCGTTTTATACTATTTTCTCTATTTCTTTATAATAATATATGACAATTTATATTAAGGGATTTTTTTGGTATAATCGTTAGGTTGGTGATAGTGATTTGTGTTTTTTTTATTCTATTGTCTACCTATGTTGTGCATTTAATGCAATCTTACCAATCCTAAATAACAAAATGTCACTAAAAATCGTTTAAGAATGATTCACATTCTAACATTTATAAGGGTGCTAGAATATGACATTCTAATTCGGAATTAGTAATTCCGATAGAAGGAAAATATTTTTCCTTTTCGCGTTTACAAAGTCAATATTATACTTCATTTCACGTAAGAAAATAGTAGATGGCGCTTGAAAGCCGACCGTTTTTACATGCATTAAATAAATAATTTAAATTCGTTAAACGAAACTTTTGTCAATAATAAATATTTTTATTTTTAAAAATGTACAAGACTTGAATATTAAATTTTACAATAAAACTTGGTTATACATCATTTAATTCTGTAGATTTTATCTGTTTACTGACAATTGACAGATGATATTTGTGAACTAGGTTTGCATTCTGACCAATCAAAAGGCAGAATTTATATGCCTATCTAAGCCAACGTTATAACAAAAAAAAAAACACTTACAAAGTTCAACTTTTGCAACTTATCTATAATTTTGTTATACTTGATCATATAAAATTATTGCAATTAAATTTCTACCTTCCGTTTAAGAAAGGAAGGTATTATCTTTAGTCAAAAAATTCGGTGGTGACTTTTTAATGAATGAGCACGTTTTAGGATTCCTAGAAAACAAGTTTACTATTTTTACGATAATGTCTGTAATTGTGTGTGTGTGTGTGTGTGTACGTGTGTTAGTGTGTGTGTATGTACGTGTGTTAATATGTGACGATAATTTTTCCCGCGATAACTCCAATACTACAATTTTAAAAATTACGATTTTTACGTATTCCTCTTCCTTACATCCATATGCAGACGTGAATAGAATTTGGTTATAATTTAAGTCAACCGGAAGTATCCTCATTTTAACAGTTTTTCTTGAAAAGAATATGTAATTCTCTATACGATTTGATTCCATTTTATATTTCATATTAAATAAATATAGAGTTAAAAAATTATAAAATAAATTCATAAAACAACCAGCAATGCTACTATGAAAACTCCTACTATACTACATTAAGAAAATTCTTATTAAAAGATGTCAGAGTTAAGTGCAATTTACATAGTATATTTGTTATAATTTTACTGGAAATATAGTATCTTTTGCAAACAACTTTCTGTATAGGATTTGTATACAAAATACATAGAACTGAGGGATGATAATGTGCGGGCCTCATCAGATTTTTTATAATAAAATATTTCCATGAAACTGCAAAGTACTTTTAATATATTTATATCTTTAATATTTTGGAATAAAATGAATTCAAGCGATATAAGAAAAATAGTATGAACACAATACTTCAATCTATTCATACTTTGCGTAATTGTGCCGTATGTGTGAGTTTTCGTATTAAATTAAGGATCATTATAACATTTGTTTTCAAATAAATTATTGGTTGTGTTGTTAAACACAACTGTCGTAGTCAAATGTAGATGAATAAAAACTACTGGATTGCGGTTATTATTTGATATAAACAATAAAATATTGACTGCAATTTAGTAGTTTTTCTTCATTAATGTCATCCAGTCAAGTAGGTAACCATTTCTGTCATCAAATGTAAATGTTAGGTTAGTAACTATATTGTTTTCATAATTGTTAGTATATTTTATTTTATGTGTAGAATATGTATATGATTAGCGAAAATGGTGTTTATAGGAAGCAGAAGTTAGTTTGCATCGTGGCATAGAATAGTTATTTACATACCAAATGCGGGAACGCCTGGGTTCCCGGATGAGTGTTTGGTGGCGCGACCTTGCGAGCGCTGCCATAGAACGATTCCGGGAACCAAGTTCACGCACGCGGTTTGTACAATAATTTTTGTACGAAAAGTATAAAACTAATAATTAGTAATTTTTTTTGTAGCTAATTTCAGAGTGATGTGTTAAATTCCATTTATTTTAATGTTTATTTTTATGTAATGTAATGTAAATCATGGTATGTAAATAACTATTTATTATTTACCAAGTATTTCACTTTAGTATATAGCAAATTTAAACTTAATAAACTTGTTAAATTTATTATTATTTTATTACAATTTACATTACGTTTTGATAATGTCTTCTCGTAGTTGGTTGGTTATGTGTTATCGACTTTCCGACTACTCTTTCTTGCCGACTTCGGCCGAGCCCAAATTGTTGCCAACATTGTGAACCAAATGCACTAAATTCATTATTTTAAAATTAAATTTCATTTAATATTCCACCATTTTCTCTATTATTATTACGCGAATGTGTGTTTGAGAAACTATACTTTATTATTATAAATTTAGTTCTTTAAGAAATGCTTTAGGAGAGTGTTTTTGCCAAAATTTCCCGGTCACTTATCTGGTGGAGACCTGGGTAATTGACGTATCGGACGTTGCTTAGGCGACGCGAAACAACACATTTCAATGCATGAGTACAAAAAATCTTTTTGCACTGTCTGCAATATAACCTTTTCAAAATGCATAGTTTTCTGTACGATTCTAGAAAAAAATTGGATTGGTTTTAGTATGTAAAATAACATAAAAGCATTGATAAATATTTAGATACAAATTCAGTTTGCAGGAAACATTAAAAATATACTTTTACATCTTGACAAATAAGCAGAGATAAAAATTTCTGTTGAAAATTTCGTTAATTTTTATTTGAATACAAATGGCTTTCTAACGGAACAAAACATGCTTTATTTATTCACTGTACCGTTTTTAATGCTGAAAATATTGGCGGAAAGCTTTTCTCTTCAAAAAAAATTTAGCTGTTCTGTATTCAATATTAAATACACTGAAGCATGAAATTGCAGAGTTTTAAACATATTTTCAATTATTACAGACAATGATTTGAAGTAAACGTACAGAAACAACAAACTTTTAGTATCCAACTAGCCTATTCTCTATAAAGTTACTTTTTTTTATATTATGTTGCTCATATTATTAATTGTAATGACAAAGCTTGACTTTATATCTAAAATTAATAATTTATATATTGTAACGTTTTATTTATATGGGTGAAGTGTAAAAATAAGAGAAATAATATTAATTAAAATAATACGTTTATTGATAAATAATTAGGATAAATAATAAAAAGATAATAAAAATAACTAGCGCTATGATTAAATAATTATAAACACTAATTTAAGACTACGCATATTATTAACTGCTTAAACACTAAGATTATTTATTTAACCAATATTTATATCTACATTTATTTATATAACTACATTTATTTATGTTAACAACTCGTAGACTTTTTATTTATATCACCAATTTCATTGCTCGTTGCTTCTATATATGAGACTATATCTCCGCTGTCGTTCGGACGGTATTTACAGCCCAGCGTCCTTCTGGAATACTCTTCAGTCAGTGGCGCACGTTACAATATGAATACCTAACATACCTATATCTAATTCAAAACTTTTCTGAAAAATATTGCATAACTTTTGTTTTAATTATCACTTGTAAACGTTAATTATAATTATTACTCGTACAAATTTAAGATTAAAAGAGTTGCAAATTTTCTATTTAAGTTTTGCGTTACTCCTTTTTATTTTCCGGCACCTTTAGGTAAGGAAGGTATTGTCTTTGGTCAAAAAATTCGTTGATGATTTTTCACTGAATAAGCACGTTTTAGGTCCCTACAATACGATTTATTATTTTTACGGTGATGTCTGTATATATGTGTGTGTGTGACAAAAAATTCTCCGACGATAACTCCAGCACTACAATTCTAAAAATTATAATTCTTTCGTATTCCTCTTCTTTACTTCTATATGTAGAGCTGATTAGATTTTAGTTATAATTGGACAACCAGAAGTCCCCTTATTTGAGTTCTTAATAGTTTTTCTTGAAAAACGCAGTTAATTATCATTTTTGACATTTTATGTTATTATAAATATGAATTAATATTTTATTGTCTATGCAGTTTCATTACACATTTTCCTTCATATTCAATAGATATAGACTTAAAGAATTATAAAGAGATTAGCTTTCATAAATCAGCCAGTTATGCTATACTATAACCATGGAAACTGCTAATATATTCAAATAATTCTAATTGACAGATGTCAGTATCAAGTGCAATTTACATAGTATATATGTTCATGTTATAATTTTATTGGATATATAGAATCTTTTCCAAGGAACTTTCGGTATGGAATATGTGGAAAATAGTATATGTGCGTGTTACTATTTTAGTGGATATACAGAATCTTTTTAAAGGAACTTTTGGTATGGGAGTTGCACATAATACATAGAATTGACGGAAGGTAATGTGCTGGCCACATCAGAATTTTTCATAATTTTGTGGAATAAACTTTTTATGGATTAAAGAAATGTTCATGATTTTATTTGAAAGAGGGGAAAATAATTTTATTTATTTCTTTAACAATTTTACTCTCTATTTACAGTTTTTGTCTTTTTTAGATCGGTTCGTTAAAAGCTCCTACTTTAAAGCGGATTAAAAACATACATTCTGAATTTTTTAGTTTATATTCTGGGCTTAAATAAATGTCAATTAAATATCAAGCTCCGATGCATTTCCAGTAACTTTTTAGTATTTATATATTGGATGCGAAATTGCTTAAAATGCACTTAGAAAGCGGTTGTAATTCCAATGGTTCGGGTTCGAATCTCACAGATAATAAATAACTAAAAAGTGTTTTTAGTTTACAAATGCACAAAAGTGATTCCTACATAGTACAGTCCATAGGGTACACGTGAGATGAATTCCGGTAACTGCTCTATACGGTATAAACATGTTGCTGTTGAGATCAGTATTTAAAAAAAATGGCTAGTGATTTAGAACATTATCCACTGAAGAAAACCAATTGAACACAAAATACTGTAACGTTTATTTATTTGGGTGAAATGTAAAAATCAGAGAAATATTATTAATTAAAATAAAAGTTTATTAAACGATAAATAATTTGGATAAATATTAAAAAGATAATAAAAATAACTAACACTATGATTAAATAATTAAACACAAATTTAAGACTTTATAGATATTAAGGATACAAGTTTGATATAGCGTTCATAATGAAACGCGTGTGATGTTAAATCACGAAGCGATGAGCCGAATGTTTTCATGACGCAAGTTTCATTATGAGGCTATATCAAATGTATATCCTTCAATATTTTATCTAGGACAGTTTATATTGATCTTAAAATACATTTTTCTTTTAATTTTTGACATAATGAAAAACATTGAAGTGTTCATTCGTTGCCTACGTTATTAAATCACTCATAATTACATTCAAATTGGTGTGCTAATTACATATTAGCGCACTGTCGTAGATACAATACTTAAACACTAAGATTATTTATTTAAATAATATTTATTTCACTATATTTATACATATAACTACATACATTTATTTATGTTCACAACTCGTAGACTGTTTATTTATACCACCAACTGTTCATTGCTCGTTGCTTCTATATAACAGAATGTCCTTGCGGGTTTATATAGCGCGATGTCCTTCTGGAACTTTCCGACGCGACAATAACATCGAATACAAAGAATCAGATAACTCTAAGTAATTAGACAGGTCGTAACGAGTTTACTACGCCGATCATTGTGAAGATTGCGTCATCGCCCAGCGCGGCTCCGTTCCGGAAATATTCTACCAGTAGCGACGGTCGCTTACTTTTAGAGTCAGGGGCGCACGTTATAATATTTTCATATTTGAAATTTCTTCAATTGCTTCTGATATCCCCACTTCAAATGCAATCACTAAAACTTTTATCCTAAGTTCTGCGAATATCAAATTTTTAATCTTTTTGACGTCTGCCTTCATTCCGATCAAAATTGCGTTCTTAATAATTTCACTGTAAAATATAACGCCGCGGCTTCCTCATATTTGCCTAATATTTTTTGATGTGAAACATCTTATGGCGCGCTTATAAGGGGTACGAATGGCTCCTATGACACGACGCTCGTGTCATTCGGCCAACCTCGTGACTCGTCGGCTCTCTATGCCTCGCCGCCTCTACTAGGCGTTCCAAGTTTGCCACTTTGTTGTGTGTATCGGTATATCGGCGTCGTTTCTTCTATGCTACACGCTTACCGCTTTACTTATGTGTACATCGGTGTATATTACAGGAACTTGTCAGCAGAATATTAGTCTTTTATTTTATAACTAGTTATACTCATCGTGAAATAAATATGGACTGATGCTCAACTTTTTCCCTTCACCGCACCCTGTCCCTTACCATGCGGTGTTGCCACTTCTTCATAACGTGTCCATATTTATTTGCCGGCAACTATAGATATACTAAATTATAAATCACCCTCGTACATACATAATGCTAACCAAACTACATTAAATTTCTAAAGCCAATTCTTTGACAAAAAATCTAACATTTGCAATATTTACATCAACGTCAACGTGCCATCTAGTAGATACATATTTAATCTTATCTTTTTGTTTACACTGCAAGATCTTAGAACGTGAAATTATAATTATTTTTACCACAATAATACCGACTTACATCTTCCCTCAATTTCGAGTACTCGTATTCCTTTTGGCTGCAAGATTTCTCAAACAGCTTGAGGGTAATAATTAAAGTAAGCGTCTGCACCTGAATACTCTCCGTTCCAGTTCGCGATGTGAAACGTAATACCAGGACGGAAACGGAACCGGAAACAGAACGAAACAGAAGAACCAGCGCACCCACACACGGAAAAGGTTAACCTCAGTGTGTAACGTTGCAATGCTACACGACAGTTAGGGTAGCGGGTGTTATTATGAAGAAATTAACACTGTTATAGACTTTTTTTTGTGGGAACTGGAAATGTCAAATATGGTCTTTAATTATGACACATGTAAGTAACATAAAGTATCTTCAATTATCTTATATTAATCGAAGAGTACAATTTTCATAAAGCAATGACTTCCATCTCATTCTGTAATCAGTCAGAACAAAGTAGTTATTTTTATTGACCAATTATTTTACAAAATACTGACCATTAATATAAAAGAATTCTAACCAAATAAATAAAGTGCTTTTTATTTTTTGGTCGCATATAAAATTCTTTCTCAATTTTATTTTGAATATTTATAATGAAAAGCTTGAGATTCAATATATATTGCCTTTCAAACGAAAAATACAAAGCGATGTTAGGTCAAAAGGTGCACAGTGAACAATGACGACAATTTTGAATGAAAAAACCGTCACCATCCATTTAAATATCTAAATTGGAATTTCTGATAGGAACATTTCAATTTACGAATCTTGATAAGTTTTCATTCGGTTATAAAAATATAAGCATCCTTGTTTTGGTGTATCAGGAGCAATTTATTTTTAAATGATTTGTCACCGACGAAAATCTATACTTTGTAATAATTTCAATATAAAAATGATTCCATTTTCACAGAGAAATGAAAAATTTCATGTAATATCAAAATCACTACTTCATATCTTTCAGTGGCCATTCAATTCAAAAACGACGAAATACTAAATAAACTTGCACAATAATTTTTATATCTATATTATTTTTTTTCATTATTTTATATAAATATTCCAATCTCACGTATAAAACTTAGGTTATACGAAATGTCAAAAATTCTTAATTTTAATTTGCTGCATAAATGACGTCATTTTAATTTAGTTTCTTGCTGTAGTGGCTTAAGGTAATTTTATAATTTATATACTGCATAAAACCTGCATTAGTTAACTTATAATTCAGTACTTAAATTAATATTTTTATAAATATAATTTATGCAAAAAAGACGCTGTAGAATGGAATGATCAATTATTCGGATTCGAATTCAAATTTCGTTCCATCTTGCATGTAGAGAAATACTTTCAAAAACCTAAGTGGTACATTTTTCACTCCCATACATACATATCATTGTGATGTCAACTGATAAAGTTTTCCAATTCATATACATACGAGTATATCGCCTATCGAAATATTTCTAAATACGAAATTATCACGGTAAGGTGGAGTTTAGTTACGTAAATGATAAGGTGGGGTAAATATAACCCCATAGTGTTTTGGGACACAAGAAGATAATAATTTGTGGATAAAAATAAATATTATATATTTGATAAATTAAATATGTTTGGCACCAAAATAATAAACAATAATATGTGACTCTATTTCGAATCTATCTAAATATAAAGTTAAAAATAATATACACGTATTTAGAATGGGGTCCTATGTAAATAAAATAAATATATTATCATATAATGGCCTATTTTTTGTACTCTCGCGTCACCTCACGGGTACTCAAATGGAAAGGAACGTAATATACATAATTTCAAATTCATAATAGTAACGTTTTAAAACGAAGATTGTAAATAGCACAATAGTTATATGGAAAGGAACTTAATATACATAATTTGTAGCATTAGTAAATATGCAGGAATGTATTTAAATAAAAAAATAAATATATTATCTATATATTACCCATTTCTGGGTGTGCTAGTCTACTTTGTACGCAGATTTCGGTAATGATGGACGTATTTGTATCGTGCGGGCATTTACCAAGCGTTACCTCACGGGCACTCATTGTTAGGGTAGACAGTGCACCACAGGGGTCAATTTTGTGCCATTTAATATTCGAAATATTTGACGTTGATCGGCATCGAATCAGGTTCCCCAGATTCGCGACCAGACATCAGGAACGCGACAACGAGATCCCATATGTATATATTTGAATTAATAAAAATTAAATGGCGGGAGGCATTGTATTGGTCACATCAGATTTTTACAAATAATTTCAAGCCCGGCATCGAACCCGAACCGGAACCGGAACCGAACCAAAACCGGAACCAAACCGTAACATTTTAGTGAAACCCAGAACCGAACCTCAAATATATTTTTGAATTGAACCCGAGTCGGAACCGAACCGGGTATTAAAATTTGGGTTCAAGCACAGACGCAATATATATTGCGTCTGTGGTTCAAGATTCAGCTCCGGTTCAGGTTCATTTTGAGTTCGAAACGTAACCGTAATCGTAATGCAGCCGATAATCGACGCCTTTTTTGTCTGTTTATGAAAATTGTATTCGTGTTCTTGTCTCGGGTAAATTCCGGCTCCTTCAAAAAACATTAATTCACTTTTCATTAGGTCGAACCGTACCTGAACCCAATACCTGAACCCGGAACAAAACCGCAAATTGTGTTAATGTTTGTACCAGAACCGTACCCGAACCCATCTCTCAAAAAACAAATTAACCTGAACCTGAACCGAACCCAGTTTTTGTCGGGTTCGCTACCCTGATTTCAAGTGTACAATAAAAACTATTACTGGTTAACACTTCCTAGTGCATTTACTTTTATATAACGGAATTCATTTATTTTTACCATTGATAAATTCTGACTTATTAGTTCGAACTTTGGAATTCCAATGTTAACACATTATAGTCATTCTGTATATTATAAATTGAGGTGTGTTGCATATTTTTTTCCATTAAAAATTCAACGTATAACACCACTTGGCACCTATAAATGGCCTATCAAAGGGCCTATAATGAGATTATTCTACTTTTGGATTTTCCATCACACGTTGAGCGTCTACGCGTGGTTGGCTAGGGCAACGAGTACAGTGTCGTGGAGAGATGGAGCATATAATCTCATTAGCGGAAAGGTAATTAGGGTGTATCAGGATGGGACGTTATCGACTTTGTTGCCGCCGAGACAGGCACTGATTTAGGTGTAATAATTGAGGGAAGTATCGTAAGTAGTATCTATTAGATGTGTGACGTACATCAAGAAAGGCGGGAAATATTGAAAGGTTTATTATGAGAGAAATTTGTGTACAGCATAGAAGAACGGAAAAAACTACCAAAGTACGTACCTACTAACGCCTAAAAATAATAGGCCCATCCAAGTGGACGGTTATTTATAAATAATTATAAATTATATATTTAAACCAGTGACACTGATGTCACTAAAGTTCAAATACAGAGACGTTTGCTAAGTAAAGCTTGTCATTTGAACGGTAACGTACTTCGGTCCTCTTTTGATATGTTGCAGTAATGCTGACGACAAAATTTTCGCGCCAAAATTTAATAATTATTTTATATAATCAGCTCTTTACATGGATGTAAAGAAAAAGAATACGAAAAAATTATAACTTTTAGAATTGTAGTGTTGGATTTATCCTCTATGAATAAATCGTCTCACACACACACACACACACACACACACACACACACACACACACACACACACACACATACACACACACATACACACAAACACGCGCACGCACACATAGACACTCACACACATACGCACACACATACAGACATCATCATTCGTATTCTAGGACCCCAAACCGTGTTTATTCATATTATTCACCATCGATTTTTTTTACCTAAGACAATACCAATCTGATGTGGCCAGTACAATACCTTCCGTCAATCTTGTGTATTATGTATAAATTCCATACATAAATTTTCTTGCAAAAGATTCTAAATTTCCAGTAAAATTATTTCATAAACAAACTATGCAAATTGTACTTGACACTGACTTCTTTTTCTCTAGCTTTTCCCAATCGTTAGGGGTCACTATTTCTTATTTTCTGCTTCCACTGATTTCTGTTTTGCGTGTCGTTCTCATTCAGTTATCTTTGGTCTTCCTCTGTTTCTTCAACCTACTATTACTAAGCTATTCATTCTTCCAATATATTTTTCATCTCTCCTCATGACATGTTCAAACCAATGTAATCGTCTCTCTTGTATTTTTGTAGAAACTTGTAACACTAGAGTTATTTCCCTTATTCTTCATTCCTTACCGTATATTTCCGTGTCTTCTCCAACATCTATTTCAACATCCTCATCTCTGTCACATTCATTTACTTTTCATTGATACTGACATCTGTCAATTTGAATTATCAGAATATATTAGCAGTTTCTATGGTTAGCATAGCTGGCTGATTTATAATGAAATTTAATATTTTTATAATTCTTTAACTCTATAACTATTGAAGTATAAAATGCAATCAAATCGTATAGAGACTAATATATTCTTTAAGTTATAATAACGTTAAATGTCAATAAATGATATTTAACTGTTAATGAATACTATTTGTGATATAAAGTTCTTGAATTTGAACCAAATACATATAAGACTTACAAAAATTTCTTTATTATATACTGATCTACAACTGTCGTTATTTTACGTTTAAATATGTCTACAGTCTGAAAATCAATGTAAGTTTGTGAAGTAGAAAAGCTTTATAAAAGCATTGACCCGCAAATAACTCGAGTATAAAAATGAATTAACGATAATCGGTAATTCAAAAAACGTGAAAATATAAAAATCGACTTCTAAAGGTTACCTATTGTTATACTGCTGTGCATTATACTTTTTTTTTCAACTAGGGGTAATAAAGTCAATAGTCAGATTTACGAAATAAAAAATACCGGAAAATATTTTTCCACCATAGATATACAGTGACGTACTTTCAAGGAACGTTTCTACGACATTCTATATAAATGTCTAATTATTATGGTTCTTTTAAATACAATTTTCAATGAATAATAATATATCATTACGGCATATTACCCACTGCAGGGTGTGCCAATCTGCTTTGTACACAGATTTGGCGTGGAAAGTGCACCACAGAGATCAATTTTGTGCGATTTAAATTTAATTTAAATGAAATAGATGCAGAATTTAATTATCTAAAACATTTATTTGAAGCATGTTAAATGCCTATGTCCCGCTTTTCGTGTTACACCCGGCATTGGGGTTACTCATACTCTAGTAGTACATAATATAAATACATTCCACCTAGAAATATTCAATCCCTTAACAAGAGAATATGCGTTTCTTATATTATAATCCACACATCACACAGGTGATCAAAAACAACTGAGTCACGTGACCCGCAACTTTCCTCAATGACATCAAAACTAGACTTCTAGGAAGAAAAGTTTGGTATCTAATTTCATGGACGTGCGAGATTTTATTATAAAGAGAATATAATTCCTTAGTCACGTGACATGTTTTCCGCCAATCAACATTCAGAATCTCCCTAGCTACGCGTTTTATCACAGCGATGATAAAAAACAAGGAAATAAACACCGTATTTATAGTCGTTACTAAGGGATTTGTTTTCTTTATTTATGACATTGACAGTTAATTTTGAGTATAAAAATAAATAATAACAATATTTCAAACTCCGAAATATTAAATAAAACTCGTAAATACCATGTTTTAATACAATATGAATATGTATATTAAAAGTTAGGTTAGGTTAGATTGCAAAAAATCATTATATTCTTTCATTAAATATAAGCTCGTGATATGATTAATAATCGAAGATATTGCTCGTGAAACCGAAGCAGCACATTTCAACTCGTCCTTCGGACTCGTGAAATCTGCAGCTCGGTTTCACTCGAGAATATCATCGATGATAATCATATCACTTGTTATATTACGTATGAATATATCTATTCATTATTTTCGTTGCGTACTTCGGATCGAAAATACTCTTTAATAAAAAAACTTGCGGTGTTCGTCCGTTAATACCATTTCGGGTGGAAACTTAACCTAAAAAAACTCATTAATTAAGCTATTAAAATTATTACTGTAGCTGTACAAGCAAATAACGAAATACAGTTGTGTATACAAGTGTTCTTAATAATATATTCTTTGGAAATAAAAAATAAAACTATTAAATCATGATTAAAAGCAACAAACGAATTATAATCCAACATATTTTAAGTTGTTTCAGTACCTATCTATCTTAGTAAATAAGATACCGGAATAAATAAATCTTATTCTTGTTACATTGTTTACAATAACTTTTGTTTGGTGGTGTCTTGATCAAGTATATGATCCTGCAAAAGTGTTAAAATATCTTGTAGCAAATTTCTGCCTTGCAACATTTGGAGCCAAATGGCGAACTTCTAGTGGGTCTCGTCACTTATAAAATGTATTTAAAAATGCCTTCTTGTTGCAAGAATAGGTCTGAAAAAGGTTTTCGACTATTTAGAATACTGTGAAATAAAAAGAAAAGAAACTTAGTGTAACTTTATAAGAAGAACTGATTTGTCGGTTGTGAGGTTAGTTTGTTTTCGTACATATTTATAGTTCAGTAAAGTCAATAATTTTGTATTTTGTAATTATAATACATAATTAATAAATATTTTACGGTGAAGTTTATTTTTATTTTTATAATGATAAACCTATTACTTCCCGCTACCCTTGGTAAGGGAGGATAGGGATCGTGCTAAAAATCGCATATCGAGATTTTGGTAAATGACCACGTTTTAAGGTCCCTACAATCCATTTTTAACATTTTCACGATGATGTCTGTGTGTATGTATGTATGTGTGTGTGTGTGGATCCTGTTTACGCTCTAACTCAAATACTATCATTCAAAAAGTTTTGAAACCATGTATTTCTACCTTATTCTAATATGGAAAGAACTGATTAGATTTTGGTGGCAATCAGATAACCGGAAATGGCAGTTTACTTGAAGCTCAAGATAGTTTTTCTTCAAAAAATACCTTTAAATGTAATTTTTTCTCAATTTGTTTTTATAAAAATTAAAGATTATTCCATTTGCTACAAGTTTGCTTTAATACTTTTTCTATATATTTTATGGATAAATTTATAAAGTAATATAAAAATTATATACATAGGTAAATGGCGGGAGGTATTGTGTTGGTCACATCAGATTTTTTTTTATTGTATTGGCGCTTAAATTTTGACTTTAACACTGGATGGCGTCTAGTGAGAAATGTTCGAACTAGACCAAATATATCTCTATCTCTAGTTGTGTCTTTATGACGGCGGGATAGCACAGTGGTAGAGTGCTAGCCTCTGGACTCAGAGGTCGTAGGTTCGAATCCGGGTCAGGTCGAATTTTTCTCGACTGATCTTGATCGGTATCTACTCCCGTTACCTTTCCAAGTTGATATACAATTAACTTGGCAATCACTAAGCTATCTAGCACCGGCTGGTGGTTGTAACAAGGGCTTGCTCGGGTGGGCAACACACATGACATCTACGTAAGAAACTTCGTGGCAAATGTAAAAATTAAATTAAAATAGATGTTGTGTGTGAGACCACTCTAGGGATATAACCTGTAAGGGTTGAAAATCCCGAAACAATATACTACTAATACTACTAGTTGTGTCTTTATGGCTACCCGAAATCAAAACATTCAGTGAGGAGTGATAAGGAATGTTTTGTTTAGTTATATTTCGTCGTTGCTCAGGTCACGAGCCTATCAGCTGGCTTTGATTAACATACTCGCAATATAAAAGTTAAATTATCATTAATATATCTAAATTTCTTCTATTTGTATTCCGTGCAAAGAAACTTCCTTTTCATAATATTTGCATTATGAAACCTGACCACAACACAGTTGTAAGTACCACAATCCTCATAATGTATCCTCTTATCGCTCTGTCTCCCTCTGACACACTGTAACATTGTGAAGTCTCCAGCTCCACTTACTATAAGAGCACATATAAATTGCAGATGCCGAGATGGGATACTATATATACGACGACGCCATGCGTCTTCTGACTAAACATGTTACTCTCGAGCTCGAGAGATCTTCACACAAAGATGAACTGTGAACTGCGGTATTCATTCTTACTCAAATGTTTAGGAGACGAGTATGGGAGTGATTGCTGTAGTTGAATGATGAAAGAAAGAAGGAAAGAATGAATTGAGAAAGAAAAAATATTTTTTCCACCTTTGTATTAAAGTTTGTATCTAATAAATCTAAAATATTTTCATATATTATACTTCCTGTTCAATTACAGAGTACATAGATGAAATTATATATTCAATTATTATAAATGATTTTAAAATCATGTTTTAAAAATTAATACAAAAATTATCATTGTGATCAGTGATTCACTAAGCAGCTATTTTAGTTCTGTATATATTTGATTTTCATTATGTATTTCTGTGTGTGCCAATCTGCATTTTTATCACAAATTTCGATAATGACATCAACCATATACCTACACCTTTGACGGCGCTATATGTTATTTTGATTTAATGTGAAATAGAAATAATGAGGTGTTGCACATATAACATCTTTTTACCTTCCGTCACCTCTAGGTAAGGAAGGTATTGTCTTTGGTCAAAAAATTCGGTGGTGAGTTTTCATTGAATAAACACGTTTTAGGGTCTTTACAATACGATTTTACTATTTTTACGATGATGTCTGTATGTGTGTGTGTGTGTGTTCGTGTGTGCGCGTGTGTGTGTATGTGTGTGTGTGTGTGTTCGTGTGTGCGCGTGTGTGTGTATGTGTGTGTGTATGTGACCGCGGTTTCGGCAGCGATATCTCCAATACTAGAATTCCAAAAATTAAAATTCTTGCGTATTCCTTTTCCTTACAACCATATGCAGACTTGATTAGATTTTGGTTATAATTGGTCAACCCTAAGTATCCTCATTTAAAGATTTTAACAGTTTTTCTTGAAAAACTCAGTTAAATTTTATTATAACTTAAAGAATATATTATTGTCTATACGATTTGATTGCATTTTATATTTGATATTCAACAGATATAGAGTTAAAGAAGAATGAAGATAATAAATTTCATATAAATTTCATAATTCAGCCAGCTATGCTAACTTAACCATGGAAACTGCTAATATATTCAGGTAATTCAAATTGACAGATGTCAGTATCAATAAAATGTAAATGAATGGAAGAATAAGGGAAGTAAATATGTGTTAGAAGTTTCTAGATATAAGAGTGACGAATACATTGGTTTGAATATGTCATGAGGAGAGATGAATATGTTAATAGAAGGTGGAAAAAACATAGGAAGACCAAATATAAGATGAAAAGACTGTATTGCAGAAGACTTGAGAGAAAAGGAACTGAATGAGGACGACACGCAAAACAAAAATAAGTGGAAGAAGAAAATAAAAAATAGCGACCCCTAATGAATGGGAAAAACTAAAGAAGAAGAAGAAGATGTCAGTGTCAAGTGCAATTTGCACAGTTTGTTTATGAAATAACTTTACTGGAAATATAGGATCTTTTGCAAGAAAATTTATGCTAAAAAGTTATTAAGAAATATTCTTGCACTCGACGAGTTTTATCACTGGTTAAATTTAATGTACTTATTTCTGTTACAAACTGTATTTTACTATATTTTATATTAACATTTCAGTCATTTTATTATGAATACTCCCAAGCACTCTGTGTTATTTTTCATCTTTTTCCCAAACTAGTGCTGTTTTCTTCTCTTCCGTCGTTTTCTACGATGTGCCTCAATATTTATACAAAAGCAGCATAAACGTTCCGTCCATTTATAAAATAAGTCAATGGTAAATAGTCTTGTATTTTGGCATCTTGGGCTTCGTTAATAGGAAACGATCAAATTGGATTCGAACCTATGTACCCTGGTCCACATGGATTATAATAGCTGAATAGAGTATATTATAAGATAATAATGTAGAAAATAATTACTGGTACAACATCTTGATCAAGTTTATAATTCTACTTAAACACTCAGGGTAATACCCCCTACATCATCTCATGATGCCGCCCGTGTGAGCTTATTAGAGTTACTTTAGTAATTGTTCACTAACTCGGGCTCTAGTTGTAGTTGTCTATTCTCCATACGGAGTTGTACACCACACTCTACGTGAGTTTGTTTATTAAGGGTGTGCGGCTTTATTAGAAATTAGACGCGCCTCCACACAGCAATGGAGCAATTACTCGCAGACCGACACTTCGGCTGTGATGCTGTTTTTAACACAATTATCCTAAGACGTACAAGACACCGCACATAGACAGGGATAGAGTTTAGACTTGCTAGTATGAACAGTGGGAGATTGAGAGGTTACTAACCAGTTAAATTTACAATAGGATATAACTTCGAATTTCAAAATATATAGATTAAAGAGTCTCTGGATTCTTGGTGAAACATTTTAAAATAAGGTTCTAAAAAATCTGTTGTGGCCAGCACAATACCTTCCGTCATTCTCGTGTATAATGTATAAATTCCATAATTTTTCTTACAAAAGATTCTAAATTACCAGTAAAATTATTTCATAAACAAACTATTCAAATTGCACTTGACATTGGCATCTTCTTCTTCTTTAGCTTTTCCCATTCGTTAGGGGTCGCTATTTTTGCATGTCGTTCTCATTCAGTTCCTTTTCTCTCAAATCTTCCGCAATACAGTCCTTTCATCTTATCTTTGGTCTTCCTCTGTTTCTTTAATGTCCTATTATTAAACTATTCATTCTTGTTCCAATATAATTCTTCATTTCTCCTCATGACATGTTCAAACCAATGTAATCGTCTTTCTTGTATCTTTCTAAAAACTGGCTGAATTATAAAATTTAATTTCTTTAAAATTCTTTAACTCTGTATATATTGAATATGAAGTATAAATTGTAATCAAATCGTATAGAGAATAATATATTCTTTAAGTTATAATAACGTTAAATGTCAATAAATCAAATTTAACTGTTAAATCTTCAAATGAGACTACTTCCGGTTGACCAATTATAACCAAAATCTAATCAGTTGTTCTTCTGGATGTAAACTTGAGGAATACGAAAAAATTATAATTTTTGGAATCGTGGTATTGAAGTTATGGAATCCGGAACTTTTGTCACACATACACACACACACACACACACACACACACACACACACACACACACAGACACACACAGACACACAGACACACATGCATACAGACATCATCGTAAAAATGGTAAAATCGTATTATATGGACCCTAAAACGTGCTTATTCACTAAAAACTCATGATTGAATTTTTTGACCAAAGACAATACCTTCCTTACCTAAAGGTGACGGAAGGTAAAAAACACTGAAATTTTACAAATTGGATGTAGTTATGCAAACTGGATCCAAACCATAATAAGTGAGTTTTGAGTAAATTGCGTTTAAAGTTTAAAGCTTGAGACTAAATTATAAAATTACACGTATTTTTCAGTTTAGAAAGATGTACATAAAATTACTTAAAATAAGTCCAGTTTGTTCAGATAGTTAGGGCATTATTGAAGAGAGCCAGATATCAAAATATTTAGAAGCGATGCTTCCATTTGATACTCATTTATTAAAAGTTACTTTTCTTTGAGGACTTTTCGTGCAGTAGAAGTATATACTCGTACAATCTGGTCTTATTTTCTGTAAAATATATGCACTCTTAAAGCAGATTCATTGGCTTAACCTGAATCCTTTTACAGGAAAACGATTTTCTATTCAATATTGGACTAAAAATATTCCATTTTATGATAAAAGGGTATTTTTTTCAATAACAATAATTTCACAACTAATACTACCCAAATTATAAAGAGAAAACAAATAAATATTTTTCTTACCTTCCTTCACCTCTAGGTAAGCAAGGTATTATCTTTGGTCAAAAAATTCTATGGTGAGCTTTTAATAAATAAGCACGTTTTAGGGTCTCTACAATACGATTTTACTATTTTTACGATGATGTCTGTATGTGTGTGTGCGTGTGTATGTGACCGCGGTTTCGGCCGCGATATCTCCAATACTAGAATTCCAAAAATTACAATTTTTACGTATTCCTCTTCCTTACATCTATATGCAGACTTGATTAGATTTTGTTTATAATTAGTCAACCGGAAGTACCCTCATTTGAAGATTTTAACAGTTTTTCTTCAAAAAACACTGTTTTAATGTTATTGTAAATATTATAGATTATTCTATTATCTATACGATTCATTTGTATTTTATTCTTTATATTCAGTGGATATAGAATTAAAGTCGTTGTGACTTGTGACGAGCGTTATGCGCCATGAGTTCCGACTGAATACAATGATTAGACACTTTGAATAAATTGACAGATACACCAGAAGATGAAATTATACACAAATCGAAGAAAATAAAAGATAGAATAGAATACCTCGACTAAGGTAAAATAAAAATCATGCGTTAAATTTTTATGTTACAACAGGTTGGACCGTTGGACAATCTAAAAATGGTAGGATATTTATAGGATGTAGTCGGTCGTGATCAGTATGTTTACTGTTAAAATAAGTACTTTAAGTTCTGAATCACCTGTATAAAAATATTATATAATTCTTCTTATACATATTTCTTATTTTGGCATTCCATTTTTCGTAAATTATAAAATGAATATTAATCATATATTCATCGTGATGCAATCATCATACGTATTCGGTATATGAACTATTAATACTATTTATTATTAAGTAATTCAAATTATTATAATTTGAATAAGTAAGTTTACTTTTACTACTAAGAACTATCGAGCAAATTAATTAATCCGAACGTGAACGTGACAAAATATCATATGAACAACATACATCATAAAATAATAATTGTTATAGTATTAAAGAATATTCTTATGTGTATCATTGTAGGATACTAACAATTTATGTGGTAAAGGTCATTTATAAGTCATAAAGTCTCCTAACGAATCTATCTCTCACTCAGAGATAAAACTCCTCTTCATTCAAATCCTAATCCTTGGTGTTGACTGCACTCAACAGGCAAGTGATAAATATTCCATTCGCTTGTTCCTCTTTAATCCGAATTTATTTCCCACTTCCAATTCATCAGGCTTGAAACTTGGGACTTGGGGCTAGTTCATTCGTATCGTAGGGCAAGTGCACTGGCTTTCTTTACTTGAGTGCTACGGCTAGGGGCTAGGGTGTGAGACATTCGTCACAAACGAGATTTACTACCGACGACTTTATGTTCACGATGCACGACAACTGGAATATCAATAAGAAGGAAACTTTGTTTTATGAATAATGTTTGTTGTAATTAAATACAAATAATAATACTTTACTTTAAGAGTAAATTCGATTTAAAACAATAACAAGTATGTGTAACAGATATCCTCCTGTAAGTAGGCGTTCAGAGTTATAACTTTTTTTTACCTTCCGTCACCTCTAGGTAAGGAAGGTATTGTCTTTGGTCAAAAAATTCGGTGATGAGTTTGCATTGAATACGCACGTTTTAGGGTCTTTACAATACGATTTTACTATTTTTACGATGATGTGTGTGTGTGTGTGTGTATATATATATGACCACGGTTTCGGGCACGATATCTCCAATACTAGAATTCCAAAAGTTACAATTCTTGCGTATTCCTCTTCCTTACAACCATATGCAGACTTGATTAGATTTTGGTTATAATTGGTCAACCCTAAGTATCCTCATTTAAAGATTTTAACAGTTTTTCTTGAAAAACTCAGTTAACTTTTATTATAACTTAAAGTATATATTATTGTCTATACGATTTGATTGCATTTTATATTTGATATTCAACAGATATAGAGTTAAAGAAGAATGAAGATAATAAATTTCATATAAATTTCATAATTCAGCTAACTATGCTAACTTAACCATGGAAACTGCTAATATATTCAAGTAATTCAAATTGACAGATGTCAGTATCAATAAAAAGTAAATGAATGAAAGAATAAGGGAAATTACTTTAGTATTGGGCGTTTCTAGAAAGATATAAGAGAGACGATTACATTGGTTTGAACATGTTATGAGGAGAGATGAGTATATTGGAAGAATGAATAGCTTATAACAGAAGCTGGAAGAAACATAGGAAGACCAAATATAAGATTAAAGAAGAGAAAAGAAACTGAATGAGGACGACACATAAAACAAAAATTAGTGGAAGAAGAAAATAAAAAATAGCGACCCCCTAACGAATGGGAAAAACTAAAGGAGATGTTAGTGTCAAGTGCAATTCGCATAGTTTGTTTATGAAATAATTTAACTGGAAATATAGGATCTTTTGCAAGAAAATTTATGTGTAGGGCGCGAACAGTGACGTGACTGCTCACTTTGGCAAGCAGATATGTGGACCCGTGTCAAAATGACAGCTATTAATTACGTCCATAACTGACAAATTTCATAATTTTTTATTCAAAATTTCATGATTTTCTTATTTCATGTGGTTTATTTCTCAGGGGTGTGGAATTCAGTTGCCGAGAAAAGGAATCATAAAATACCAAAAAATGAAATTTTGAATGAAATATTTTGACGTGAGGATGACCCGCAAAACAGAAATGAATGGAAGAAGAAAATAAAAAATAGCGACCCTAACGAATGGGAAAAGCTAAAGAAGAAGAAGATGTCAGTGTCAAGTGCCATTTGAATGAAATAATATTACTGGAAATTTAGAATCTTTTGCAAGAAAATTTATGTTTGGAATTTGTACATAATACACAGGATTGACGGAAGGTATTGTGCAGGCTACATCAGATTTTTTAGATGATATCTTCAAAAAAATAATTAAAATAGCAAAATTTCTTGATTATATTTCTTATTCACATGTGATCTTTAGTATAGGATGTATTCGTGGAAGTGAAGATTACTTAAATTATAATTTTGTGAACATTTTGATTATTGAAATTGATTGACGTGTTTAATAACTGTAAAAATGTGTATACTTACTCACTGTATGTCTAGAATCGATTAACTGCCATATTTTTACTCATTTTGTTTAATTTTTTTTTAAAAAATCATAATTCTTCAATTTTCAATAAAAACTTCAAAATTTTAAAAAAATCGAATTTATATTGATATAGGTAGGTACTCTTTAATGCGCTGATTCCAAATTTTGAAACCGCATGTCGATATCTCTTTTCGTTCTCGAGATATCTGCCCTCAAATTTTTACTTAAAAATACTCATTTTTGGGTTATACCCCAAAAATGGGTCAAAATACAGACTTGAGAGTATAACCATTCGATTCTACGGACAAAATTACATAAGTATCCCAATTTTCATATTTTTTGAACAACGAATACAATCTCTAGAGTAAAATAACTAAAATGGCCAAAATCTGCAAAAATCGTAAGGGGTACACCCCTTGCGATTTTTTCAGATTTTGGCCATTTTCAGTTATTTTGGTCTAGAGACCTGTATCTATTGTTAAAAAATTATGAAATTTGGTATACTTATGTAATTTTGCCCGGGGAATCGAATGGTGGTATTAATGAGCTCGTATTTCGATCCATTTTTGGGATATAGCCCAAAAATGAGTATTTTTAGGCAAAATTTTGAGGGCAAATATCTCGAGAACGAAAAGAGATATCGACATGCGGTTTCAAAATTTGAAATTAGCGTATCTATATCCATTTAAATTAGATTTTTTAAAAAATTGTAGAATTATGTTTTTTTAAGAAATTAAACAAAATGAGTAAAAATACGTATATGGCAGTAATGTTAATCGATTCTATGCATACAAATGAATAAGTATACACATTTTTACAATTATTAAACACCTCCATCATTTTTAACAATCAAAAATTTGAGAAGAAACCATTTTTACCTTCCGTCACCTTTAGGTAAAGAACGTATTGTCTTTGGTCACAAAATTCAATGATGAGTTTTTCGTGAAAAACACGTTTTAGGGTCCCAATAATACGGTTTTATAATTTTTATGTATGTATGTACATATGTATATATGTGTGTATGTGTGTGTGACGATTCCTTCGGATCGTATAACTCCAATAGCATATTTCCAAATTGACGGAAGGTAATGTGCTGGCCACATCAGATTTTTTTCAATATGGTTTTATATAAAAAAATTTATTATAGTTATATTAAAGATGAGCAAAAACAATTTTGAATTAAAAAAAAAACAAAAATTGGTGTTAATCGCTTTGGACTGTGAACGACTCATACATAAATTGTCACAAATATATGGTCAAAAATTTGTTGTGGCCAGTACAATACCTCTCGCCATTTTTATTTTATGTTGCATAGGGCGCGAGCAGTTACATGACTGTTAGCCTTGGCAAGCAGATATGGAGGCCCGTGTCTAAATGACAGCTAGTAATAATGTACATAGGTGTCAAGTATCATAAGTTTTCATTCAAAATATTATGATTTTCCAAATCCATGTGGATTATTTTCCTCGTCAAGTATATTCCATACTATTAATGACAAATAAACATCAGAATATTTTGAAATTTTGAATGAAAAATTATGACATATGACAATTGTAACATCTATGTAAATAACTACTAGCCGTCATTCTGACACGGATCCTCATATCTGCTTGCCAAGGCCAACAAAGTCATATGTCTGCTTGCGCCCTATAATTAACGAATTTAACATTTCTTGTACACACAATAATTGAAATTGTATATCTTCTATCGTTTTATGAGTAATTTTGTCCTACTCTTCTAATATGTTCGAAATTCTTCAAATTCATTGACGGTATTAACGGTAGTTCTTAAGGATATATGTAATATTAACATACCTATAATTTAAATACATATTTAATGAATAATACAATAATATATATTAAATGTATTCGTACTTCACAGAAAAATCTGTATTTTGACAGTGGCATTTTGCATTTATCTGTCAATTACAAACATTTAAATATCTCAACTGTTTTTTGGGCAGCGAGATTAATTACAACAGATTATTCTATATTATTATATACTATATCTTCAAACCTATACGAAATATAATAAAAATTATAAATATCGATTGAGAATTTAATTTTCTTTAATATTACCAAGAAAAATTTTCAAAAAATATTTAGAATTTTTTTTTTCAAGAATCTGCTACTTCCAGTTGTCCAATTGTTACCAAAACCTTTTCAGATCTTCCCATGAATGTCCGATTGGGAAATACGTAGTTAAACAAATATAAAGTCTTATAGTTTTTGAGTAATCGTCCTTCTAACGTCACACACATACACACACAGATATCATCGTAAATATGTTAAAATCGTATTGTAGGGAGCTTAAAACGTGCATATTCATTAAATGGATATGCGATTTTAAGCATGAATCCAATACCTCTCTTAGCGAGAGGTAAAAAAGTTATGATTTACTTTAAGAATGTAGATTTAAGTTTCATTTTTTATAATATACATTATATTTTAATGAAAATTACTTACGAATTGTAATAACGATCTTCATAACGCATTAAAATAAAAGATTTATTAGATGTATTATTTATTTACGTATTTAGCATATGGCAAAGAATAAAAGGATGTTGATTAACTCTTACAACTGTCATTAAAATTTATGTAAAATTACTACATATAACACATAAAGTACATTGAAATTATACCTATTCATGCAAAATTTCCAGATTTGACCTACATTATAATATTATCCGCTATACCTGTTGTTTTTGTTCTTGTAACTAAGTTCATCTTTTTTGTCATCCTTAGTTCTGTGATCTAGTTTTGGATTTCCACAATGCGGTCCGGCTACTTACATACAATAGTATATTAAAGAACGATTTTTATAAGACATGTTTTTTACACGCGTCCAAGTTTAGTAAACGAGCCGTCAGGCGAGTTTTCTAAAGGAGAACTGCGACAAAAAGTAAAAACTTATCAAAACTGATTTATTAAGTAAAATATATATATATATATATATATATATATATATATATATATATATATATATAGGTTATATTGAAAATTTTATATTTTCAGTGATTTGATGTTTGACATTTTATCTTGCACTATCAATACCAGTTAGTTAACCTTCTATTAAAAAATCTTACGTGTCGAAATGGAAGCATTTCTATACGCATGGGTTTCGTAATGACGCAAAACATAAAAATCTTTTGAGGTTATATTGTGTCTCGACTTTGAAATAGTTCAGAGAAGATAGAGTACTTAGTTAACAATTAAAATTGTACGTGAAAACTTTGTCACTACAATAATTGTAATTACATTTACAGTAAAGATAAGTAGTTAACTTACTGGCAATTAAGTAGACTGCTTTCAAAAGTTATTCTACTTGTAGAATTGTATGTGCTCATATATCAAAGAGAAATGTCTGCTTTATTTTGAAATAATAAGGTACATAATGTATTTTGAGTAAACGTTAGGTTAAACCGTAATGAAATTAAATAAATCAAAAATTCTATTATAAATTATTGCTAAAAAGATGTATACAGGTGCCCATTTTTCTGTTCCCCCTTGAAAATTCATGAATAGACAATCCAAGTGACTTGGTTTTTAATATTTTGTTTGGCTTTTGTATCTACTGTGATTTTTCGATTTAAAATACTAATACTTACCAAGTGGCTTATGAAATGTATTCTGTTTTGCCTATTCTTAAAATTTTAATGATTGAGATTAATACTTATTATTATTATTGCCGACACGTCGTATTTTAAATAAATAAACAGAAATAAAACTAAAAGGTTGTATCATTTTATTATTACAGTTTCAAAATTAAACAACAAAACTGAAAATTTAAATAAAGGACCTAAAAATAAGTCGACATGTTCATGTAAGCAAATTCTCAAAGGTGCTTCGTTTTAAAAATATTTGTATTTGATTGCAATAAGTACGTTACTTCTTATAAAAAATTCTAATTTTAACATTAAATATTAATAAACTTCATATGTTTATTTAATAAAATGATATTTGACAATTTTTTTATATTTTCCAATTATAATAATTTGCATCTGTGATGAAGGCAAATAGGCATTTTCACTTATTCTGGAACCTCTTCTACCATAGGTGTAGAGGTACTGAATATTCTCCACATTTTACGGACCTGTATCGTAGCCAGCGCAGCGCGCTTCCAGAGTTTAACACCCCTGGACTTTTTTTATGCTGAAACAAAAAGTTTATGAAGCGCCAGTAAATGATGTATTTGCATTCCGAAGAAAAATTATGACGCATGTGCATCAATAATATCGGAACAATGTCGCGCAAGAACTGAAGCATTTTGAACAAATTTTATAAAATGGTATGTCATTTACTATTTATTAAAATAAAGTGTTGTGATTTATGAATATTTTATTTATAAAACAGTCGGTATAACTTCCTTATAACACTCAAATACAAATATGTATCTCTAAAATAAAGCAGCTGTAGGAATTAGCTTAGATGAACTTGTCCACTTATTTTTAGGTCCTATAAATATTTCATTGCTCAATTTTGAAACATCTGTATATTGTACTAGACAGATATAACAGAAATAAGTACATTAAATTTAACCAGTGATAGAACTCGTCGAGAGCAACATTATTTCTTAATAACTTTTTTTCGAAATCTCATTTTTTAGCATTTTTAGTTGTTCTTGGTCTACTGCATGTCTTACCATTTTTGGATTGTCTAACCTGTTTAACATAAAAATTTAACGTATGATTGTTGCACTCGACGAGTTCTATCACTGGTTAAATTTAATGTACTTATTTCTGTTACACCCTGTATCTAGTCGTCTAGTAGAAGACAAATTATATTATTTTACGATTATAATTATTTAAAGTAAAATAAATGAACTAATTTAACATAATTATGATATATTTAAATAGATTCATCTTTGACTATGGGGCCCCTGCAGATCCCGGGGCTCACCCGCCACACGGGTCCTGCGGGTCTGTCCTTGTTCCGACCCTCCACACTTACACAACATTTCTGTGTTTCTTCGCCATATTGAAAAATACTAAAAAAAATTGTTTTTAACGAAGTAATATGCGTGAAAGCAAAAACTCAACAAACTATTTTGGAAACAGCTTGCTACACATGTAAAAACTCATCCACAAATCATATAAGGTCAAATTTCTGAGATGAGATATTATATACTGTTAAGTTTTGAGCGCATTTGATTTATTTTAATGAAAGTAGGTGATACTGGCCGGCACTCTACTCGTAAAATAAAAAATCTTAGATTCTTTTAAATTAGAAAACTAAAAAATATCTCATCATTTTTTAATTTTTCTTTCAAATATTTGCTCAACCAATTACTAATTAAGATTGGCGGTTACATATTTGCACCGGGTTTAAATTTTCTTTCAACTCTTTGAAATTTTCTCAGTTTTTCTTTTTGCGGAACCGGCTCTGCGTTTAGAAGAACGTGACAAGACCACATCAAGAAATCTGCCATTTAATTAGAGAAAATCTTCGTCACGGAACTTTGTATTAATTTTATTGATTTACCAATTAGGCGACATCGAGGTGTTCATTTGACTTTCACATTGATTTACAGTTTTATGCGGTGGAATAATGAATATTATCTCCAAAATTGAGATATTTTTATCTCTTATTCTGGCTTTTAGATAATGTAGCTACAAATTGATGTGTTCGATATTTTATGATGGTAGAAATAGGATATAATACAAACCTGGAATAAAAATAGAACTCATATTTCAAATTTTTTATGTTTTTATTTTGTTTTCAATATTTCTTTGTTTTCTGAACATAGCTTTCATACACATTCTATTTGGTTTCGTTTATATATCACATATAGAATCGTGACTTTTTCAAATATTGGCAAAATTCTGTTTACAGAGCAAGAATTTGAAAATAATAGAAATATAAAAAGCTTTTGTATAAGCGCAAAATTTTTAGTTGTATATAAGATACATAATAATAATAAATATAAATAGTTAAAGTGAACAAAGAGCAAAGACATATTTTACCTACGGGATCTTTTTTCATTAATATTAAAGATGACAATTTTGTGAATCACATTTGACATTTAACTGTTTACCTGCCGTCACCTAGGTAAGGAAGAGGTATTGTTTTTGATTGGTGGATGGTAAGGTTTTAAAAAAATCTGATGTGGCCAGCACATAACCTCTCGCCGTATATTTTACCTGGCTCTATTCATAAAGCAAAGAATATTTTTAGAAATACAAATAATATATTCATTCATATGTCTATGACGTATAAACTTCTTTATTATTCAATAAGAGCATGTCTCAACATAAAACAATTTTCACATGTATTTACAAAATCTATAGGATATTTTACTATAAATTATATACAATAAAATACAAAGTAGAGTTTACCATATATAAATTTTAGGCTGGTAACAGGGAATTTCAATTCAAACAACGTTCTTGTTTACTTTCTCTTCATATTCTTCTAGTAAAAACATTAATTTTGGGCGGTGTAAAATGTATAATCTGAATTGTGTATCTATTCTTACTTATCTTCTTTTACATTTTATTTTTTCATACATGTTGTATCTAAATAACACTAATTCCCTTTAATATAGTGATGGATAGATTGCACTCCGATTATTTTCTTATATCGATGTGTAATTCTGTCAAAATTTACAACTTACTTGAGAAGAATTTGATAGCTTTTTCGCAGTTCAACGTTACTCTAGCTACAGTGCTGGTGTACATTGTGCCATAATGTTTGAAACAAATTTAAGTCCTTCAACTTAGACTTGTCACCTCCATAATAGTCACAGAGATCAAGAATTAAGAGATTCTCCAAGTACATTTTTCTTTCATTACTCATTATTTCGATGAGATACAATTTTTCTGTATTTTACGTTGCAGATTGGAGACCATCTTCACTTTCACCTTGTATTTATAACATTTCAATATCGTCTTCCTTCGAGCTGTATTCTCGCTTATATCTGTTCTTTACATTTAGATTTTTTATATATAAATTCATTCTATGAAGAAATTTTGTCCTACTCTTCTAATTTTTCGAGATGATTCCAATTAATTGTTGGCATTAACAGTATTTCTGAAGGGTATGTGTAATATACCTATAATTTTAAATATTTAACTATAAATACAATAAGAAATAATATAATGTATGTACTTCCCAGAAAAATCTTCAGTAATGTCTCCGGATTTCTGACACTGACATTCATGTCAGTTACAAACATTCAAATTTTCAACTATTTTTCATGGCATTCTTTCAGCTGTAAAATTTATTACAACAGATTATTTTATATATTATATTTCTTTTATCTCTAAATCTATAGAATATATAATAAAATAATTAAATGTGTCAGATAGAGAATTTAACTTTATTTAACTTTTCAGATCTTCCCATGAATGTCCGATTGGGAAATACGTAGTTAAAAAAATATGGTCTTATAGTTTTTGAGTAATCGTCCTTCCAACATCCCACACACATACATACACACACACATCCACACACACACAGACATCATCGTAAAAATGTTAAAATCGGATTGTAGGGACCTTAAAACGTGCTTATTCAATAAAATCTGGATATGCGATTTTTAGCATGAATGCAATACCTCTCTTAGCGAGAAGTAAAAATAGCTTTATGTAACATTTTTATATCATATATTTTCATTTTGGTACTAAATATTTATATTTTGGAATTTGTCTACTTGTTACTTACTTACACATGGATATAAAGTGAGAAATTGAATGAAACACAAAAATAGAACTCGTAGACGTGTTCAGTTGTCATTTATATTTCAAAAGAAATAGTTAATAATTAACATGAGTTCCAAAAAGTATTTAGATAAATGTGCGATACAAATATGTACAAATATCACAAATATATCAAAAGTATTGTATTTTTTGTTCCTTAGAAACTTAGAAAAGTATTTAATATAAATCATATTGTATTATAAATTTGTAATTATAATAAAAAAATATATAATATTTATAATTATCTTTTGTTTAGTTCATGCTGCCGATACGTCGGTTTTTATAACAATAAACAGAACTAAAACTAAAAAGGTTGTATCATTTTAATTGATGTATAACGTTTATATAAATATTTGTAACTTGGTTATTAATTCCATCTAAGATAAGTCCTTCAATATTTGTTCTACCCATATTTTTTATACATATTTAAAATCAAGCAATAGTATGAAAAACGCTCCCGGTAGCAAATTAAAATGTAATAAAATAAATTTAACAAAATCTGAGGTATTGTGTTGGTCACATCAGATTTTTATTATAAGTTTCGCAATAAATAGCAACCCAAGTAAGTCAATAAACTAATCGATAGTTAAATATGAGTTTATAACCGTATTACTATTGTTTCGTGTCATGGGAAATCTAGTTTTTTTAGAGCTGAATATTTTGGAACACGACTGATTACAGTATGATATAGTAGTCCTGGCTTTATGAAAATTGTACTCTTCGGTTAATATAATCATGCTAATTTATTATTTAAAAAGATATGAATTTGGTTAACTTGATGATGCAATTAAAAAAAATGTATCAGCGGTTTTCAAAATATTGAACAAAATTGAACAATATATTTTTGATTATTTCTTCATTAAGAAGATATTTCTTTCTCTTTGCAGTAAAGTGTTATTATACAATTACAGACATGCACTCAAATCAAACACTCAGTGATAATCACAAAACACATTTATTCCACAATGTCGCAAACGAACCCTTTACAATCCAGAAGTATCGTAATTAAATAAACATAATACTTATACAAATAATTACAAGGAATAGTAAAAAATCGGATGTGGCCAGCACAATGTGTGTTACTAAGCTATTCATTCTTCCAATATACCCTTCTTCTCACCTCATGGCATGTTCAAACCAATGTAATCGTCTCTCTTGAATCTATCTATAAACTTCTATCACTCGAGCCATTTCCCTTCTTCTTTCATTCCTTATCCTATCTCTCCGTGTCTTCCCCAACATCTATCTCAACATCCTCATCCCTGCCACATTCGTTTTCGTTTCATTGACACTGACATCTGTCAGTTAAAATTTTATTAATATAGTAGCTGTTTCCATGGTTATAGCATAGCTGGCTGATTTATAAAATTTAATTTCTTTATAATTCTTTAACTCTATATCTATTTAATATGAAGTATAAAATGCAATCAATTCGTATGGATAAGTATATTCTTTAATATTTAAATATCAAAAAATAATGTTTTACAGTGATTCTTCAAGAAAAACTGTTAAAATATCCAAATGAGCGTACTTTCGGTTGACCAATTATAACCGAAATCTAATCAAGTCTGCATATAAATGTAAGAAAGAGGAATATGTAAAAATTGTAATTTTTGGAAATCTAGTATTAGAGATATCGCGGGCGAAATTATAGTCACACACACACTCACACACACACACGAACACACACACACACACACACACACACACACACACACACACATACAGACATCATCGTAAAAATAGTAAAATCGTATTGTAGGGACCTTAAAATGTGCTTATTCATTGAAAACTCACCACCGAATTTTTTGACCAAAGATAATACTTTCCTTACTAGAGGTGATAAGGTAATAAACGAATATTATTATTTTTTACATATTTATACTTTTCTTTTATTCATTTTTACCATACCACAAAATTTACCATTTGTTATTAAATAACAAATTTCGAATATATCTGTTTATGTTTTCTTTAAATTTCGCGCTCCTCATTATTAACCCCTGCACACCGAAACCGAACAGCAAGGAAGGAAAGATCAAGGAGTTTCGCTACTGAATGCATTCTTTATACTTTGGCATAACTAACGTCGGTTACGTAAGTTTTCGGAAAAAATTGAATGGAATATATTGAATATACTTACTATTATAACAATTATTAACATAGCTTAATCTTTAACACGCATATTTAATAATCCTAATTTAAGATATTAAATAAACAAATTCGCATAAATTTGTTGCTTATAAATTGAATATTTGTAAATGAATCAAGCTCTCATTTAAAACTGAAATTCCAAGCTAAACAAATTCAATACAAAATTGCCCTAAATTCTGGAACTGATATCAATTTGCACACCGATAAATGAACACATTCACTTAAATTCTATACGTGAATGCCATCTTTGTGCCCGAATTACATGTACTAATGATCGAGATTCGCTACAATCTGAAAGATTAGCGTTGATGTCATCCTCTGTCTGCTTGGCATCGTTTCTATCCAATCTGACGACAGATAAAAATGAAAGCTACGCTCGACAATTTAAGATATTTCTCCACGGACAAACAGATTTGTATTCAACCCCTGATGTGCCGCCTATGGATAGCACAAAGCTCTCAAAGCTTTTGTGACTGTCTCGCTTTTCTTATAATTGTCCTGTACTTTGTAATCTTTGGCTTGTATCGTTTCTTTACTGTTGTTAAGCGATAAAATTTTGTCCAGGAAAATAATTATACGGTAATAAAAAGCCTTTTGATGTACATTATTAAATAATGCGCAGCAATTTTGTAATTAAGTTTTTAAGGTAATAAAGTGTTTCGTTATTTGTTCGTAAATACCAGCTACCCGTGAGGAGGATGAGGTTTTATGGTGCCTGAACATCTGGTTGCAAATCTGGAGAACCGAATTCGTTCCCGACCGACGCTAAACTTACATATTTCAAATTTTAAATGGTTCAAAAGTGACCCCTGTAGTGCATTCTCCACGCCAGAAATGAGTGCCCGTGAGTGACGCCGTGTATACGCCCGCACAGTACAAATGTCATTATCATTATCATGATATTTTTATATATTTTATCTACGACAGTGCGCTAATATGTAATTAGTACACCAATTTGAATGTCATTATGAGTGATTTAATGGCCCGGAGTGTCATTATGAAACTCATAATGACAGTGCCATTAAATCACCCATACGTCTTAATAACATAGGCTACGAATGAACATTTCAATGTTTCTCATTATGTCAAAAATTAAATGAAAAATGCATTTTAAGATCAATTTAAACTGTCGTAGATAAAATATTGAAGGATACACATTTGATATAGCCTAATGAAACTTGCGTGATTAAAACACTCGGCTCATCGCCTCGTGATTTAACATCACACGCGTTTCATTATGAACACTATATCAAACTTGTATCCTTAATATCTATTATTTAATTAATTAAAACCTGATGTGGCCAGCACATTACCTTGTGTCAATCCTGTCTATTTTTTGCTATTGTACAATTTTTTCCCGGCAACTGAATTCCACACTCCTGATAACAAATAAATCACATGAAATAAGAAAATCATGAAATTGTGAATGAAAAATTATGACATTTGTCAGTTATGGACATATTTAACAATTTTGACACGGGCCTCTATATCTGCTTGCCAAGATGAACAAAGTCACGTGACTGCTCGCGCCCTATACATAAATTTTCTTGCAAAAGATCCTATATTTCCAGTAAAATTATTTCATAAACAAACTATGCAAATTGCACTTTTTAATTAATCATAAATGTCAACACAAACGAAATATTCACGTATTTCTTTCATGGCATTCTAATTCTATGTAAAAAATTAACACTTATTCATTTTTTTCATTCATAGCACTCTTATTATAACCATATTTTAATCAAATTAATATAAAAATTTACATGCATTTTCTCAAAAAAATCGTTACGTAAGGATACAAAAATATTATACCACTGAATTCAGAATTAATTTTTCTAACGAATGAGCCAATAAAAAAACTATGTTCTCTTTAAAATAAAAATAGTCTCGTATTTTGAGAACCACTAATCGAAAAAAATAATTTTTCATTTCTTTACATTTGTCTTGTGGAATAGAAATTGTTTGCCCATTTAACCGATTTTGAAGCTATTCTAATTATCGAGATAGGAATGGTGTTAATATTTCTCATAACATAATTTTTCAAAAAATAATGTTTAGAAGATTTTTTTTAAGAAACTGTTTCCTTTTGTCCAATCGTTACTAAAACCTTCTCAGATCTTCCCATTAAAGGAATACGTAGGTCTCAAATCTTATAGTGTTTGAGGAAACGTCCTTCCAACCCAACACACACACAGGCGCGCGCACGCACACACGCTTATCATCGAAAAAAGTTAAAATCAGATTCTAGGTTAAAACGTGGTTATTCTCTATAATCTGGATATGCGATTTTTAGCATGAATCAAATACCTCTCTTAGCTAGAGGTAAAAATTATGATCCATTTAAAATTAAATTGCCTCTATTAATTCCGAGTGTTAAATATTTTTATTTATTTATTTAATTTTGTATTAATATTTACTTCTTGTATTTCCTATTTTTAATTTTTTAACTTGATCATTCTAGAGTTATATTTCATTTTTTATTGTTTCAAGTTGGTATTGGTAGCTTGGTTGTGGTCGTGGTGATACGTGGTACCCAGTTACCGTTGTTTCATAAGTGATTTTAGTGGTGGAATTTTGATAATAGTGAATATTGTTGATGTTGATACAAAATGAAGGAGTGGCATGTGGCTTTCAATATAAAAACGAGTAATCCGTCTTTTAAATTTCCTGAAAACAAAATTCGCATTTATAAAATCAAGGTTATAACAAAATATAAGACGATTACTGTATTTGGTTGTATGTATTTTATTATAAACTCAGTTTATAGTATTGTAGTGTTTTTGATAAACAGACAAGCATTATACAAGTGTATTTCATGAAAATAAGTTATAAATATACACTGTACTTATGTTTATATTTCACCTGTCTAGAACAATTGTTTTGCAAAATTTTGTTTATAGTTGTGTTCTGTTTATCACAAATCAAGAATGTTTATCTTAATGCTTGCTGAGATTCGTAAAAGTTTGTTTCAATTATGTCCTGACAAGTGAAATGTTTATAAGATCAATGAAATATTTGTGTGTATCAGAAAATGGTTATTCCTAAAACAGACAACAGGCAACATGGCCATACCATAGAAAACATGTGATTGTTAAGTTTGTATGATTATAAACCTGTTGTTTCTGTTGCAGCTTCGGCTAGTAGTAGTGATGACCGTGCTGAACGAGTGGGTGGCCGGCTCACGGTTCGGCGGCTGGCTGCAACGATGCCGGGAGTCGCGGCGCCTAGTGCTCGTCATCGTGGCCATCGCACTGCTCCTCGACAACATGCTGCTCACCACAGTTGGTAAGTCATAACATAACATTGCTTTAAGACTTAAACAACGTGATAGTCACGGGCAAGAGTTGTTGCTCATGCCACGAGTTGTGGACCGAAAATAGCTATTTGTGTATTAACAGCGCAAAATAGGACATTGTCGATTGAGAGTTTGTTGCCGCTCGAAATCGACAATGTTCATTTGCGCTCGAAACACAGTCGCCACAGTTGGGTCCTCCATCATAACAAAAAATAATAAAATGTACACTACTCAATTAATAAGGATTAATATAAAGAAAAACGTCTTTTATATTTAATTTTAATTTATCATGTTTCCCATTCTTCTTGATCTATTGCTTCAATCTAATCTAAACATTTTATACTTTCGTTTTTGTAAATGAATGCCCTATTCTATTTGCACAATAGTGCGGCATTTTTTTTTTGGTTATGTAATATACCGACAGAGCAGTTCTATGTCAGATTGATTTGTAAAGGTGGTAAATGTGTCGCTACAGTGCCATTAGTTCCTGACTAAACGTTAAGCGGCAAAGTGACATTTTGCGTTAACAAAAGAGAGCGCAAATGGCTGTAGAAAAACATATTTTCGTCTTTAAGGAAAACACTCTCTAAATTGTAGGTATTTTCAAGTTAAAAATAGAAAATTCCTATTTCTTTCTAAAATAGTAATAACATTTGGGTGCGAATGGCATACCATAGTCATCACTTTCCAGAAACATAGAGTTAAATCAAAATTTAATATACTTATGTCGAGTCACTAATGGCGTCTGTTTTAAACTGCATTTTTTAACTTAAAAAATATAAAATCAAAGAAAAATGTATTTAATACTGAACTATACTTCATTTCACGTAAGAAAATAGTAGATGGCGCTTGAGAACAACCAGTTTTACATGCATTAAACAAATCATTTAAATTCTCGAAACCAAACATTGTCAATAGGCGATGTGCACATTTTGAGCGTCAGCGCCTCTAACGGCTACTTTGTAACTTTTGGGTACATTTCGAGAAGGCGATGCAATTGATGAACACGAATTAAACACCCATATACAGGTTGTAACGGAAATAAGTACATTAAATTTAACCAGTGTTCAACAATATTTCTTAATAACTTTTTCTTGTAAACCTTCTAGATATTGAGTTAAAATTCTTCAAAGTTTTGTTACATATTTCATTACCCGCCTATGGTTGAATTCAAAATGGACGTCAAATTTTTATGTTATAAAAGGTTGAACAATCCAAAAATTGTAGGACATTTATAGGATGCAGTCGACAAAGAACAACTGTAAAGTTGACGGAATAAGAAAACGCATAAAGATATTGTTGCTCTCGACGAGTTATATCACTGATTAAATTTAATGTACTTACTTCTGTTACATCTGTATAATAAAACTAAAGACCAAGCAAAATTGAATACCCCGGTAAATGATAATCGATCTTAGGTCATTTGTTATTTGTTGTAGATGTAGGGTGGAATTCATAGACATTTCCTTGACTCTTCCTCCACTCATCCTTTCCTAAGGTTGAGTGAAACCTTTACTCATAAATGAAATTCATAAACGTCAGTACTGAGTCACTCACTTAAGTCTGAGTGTAGTATGAGTCGAGGAAGAAACTTCTATTTTATATAGAAAAATTATGTCTTAAAAGTAGGCGCAATTATTTTGACAAGTGACAAGCATATAAGCCAGTACTTTGTAGAAATTTTAAACGTATATAGTTCAAAATACACGTAATTAGAAACAATGAGTAGGTATAAAATTGAAAGGTCGACAAATGTTTTCTTCAGAAGAAAAATAATGTTTGAGTTGGATGATTTGAAAATACCACACAATGGAACTGAAAATGTGATACATGCGCGAAAACACATTATAAATTTATAATTAGAACTACACAAATATCATTCAGGAACATCAAAATTTCTACTATAAAGGCTTCTTCAAATGTTTATAAAATAGAAAACGAAACTTTGAGTTTGAGTCGAGGAAAAGGATGAGTGGAGGACTGACTATGAATTCCACCCGTAGAATTACCACACAAATATGAAAGATAGAAGATTCATACTTTTTGAAATATATAACTTTTTTTGTCGTTCCTCTAATTTTGCCTGTGTATGTAGTTTCTTCGATATTCATTGTAAAATAATTCTTCGATTTGTTCATCGTTGTAATAGTTTAGTCGGCAAGGTAATGAGAAGCTATAATAGCGCCAAATTGTCCTCTGTGATCATCACTTTGATCTACATCTACAATAAGTTAAGAGGACGCTTATTCAACTGTCACGGGCCTGTAGTGACAGCACACACTTTAGAATTCTATCAAATGAGGCATTTGTTTTCGCTTTTCGCCACGAAACGAAAATTTAATAGATGCGTGTCTCAAAATATTCGCCTGTAGGCCTACGACTCGAGGCGAAAGTATTAAACTAACGTCATTATTTTGTCACAATTCAAATCAAAGCCAATTTATATATTTATTAAATACAACTGTCATAATATTTTCTATTTTAATAGTATAATATTCGAAAATTCCCAAAATAAAAAGCGAATATAGAATTCTAAATTGCATGCTACCAAGATTCGTAAAATAAAATCGTATTCGCCTGATTTCTATGATAGAATTCTAAAGTGCGTGCTGTCACCACTGATTAACTTGCCAAAAAAATCGTTAGTCTTTTGTTTTATTGGTAGGTTGATTTTAAATCGCCCTGATATTGTACTAAATGAAATCCGTACAAATAGATTAAAATATAACGACTTTCTATTGTAAACTTGGAAAAAAATAAACTCGGCTACACAAATTAGCTATTATAATTTAGTGATTGATAATTTAAGGGCACATTTAATTACCGTCTCAATATTCGTTTCCGTCCCCGCAATGCAGTTTAGTTAAACTTTTGTTCCAATTCCAATAAATACCACTTAAAAAATTCCTCCATCCTCAATAATTCCTGCAATCGTCCGCTTGCGGTTATATCCCGAGGATTTTTCCATCTGACTTGTCGTCTCGTTTTGCAATCCGCTCTGTCTCCATGGCGACGTCTCAAGCACATTCCTTCACCGCAAAGTACACAGTTGTCTTCGTCTTGGACCCTGGGCTACTCTCTTGAGCTTCTGATTTCTGCTTTTTATTTTTCGACTATAAGAAATTAAAATTCTATAATAGATTTATGTCTTGTAATCGGATTTGGGTATTTAGAATTTTTATTTAATGTGGAACTGACAGAATTGATTACCATATTCTGAAAGAACTTATCATTGAATAAAAAAATCTGATATGACCAACACAATACCTCCTGCCATTTGCCTATGGGGTCTCGTTGCCGCGTGCCTGATGTCTGGTCGCGACTCTGGAGAATCCGATTCGATCCCGATCAACGCCAAATAATTCGAATTTTAAATGGCATAAATTTTACGCTTGTGGTAAACGCCCGCACAATACAAATATGTCATCATCATTACCGAAATGTGTGTATAAATCAGATTAACGCACCTAGCAATGGATAATATACCGTGATAATATATTTATTTGTTTCTTTAATTAAATACATACCTGCATATTTACTAATGCTAGAAATTATGTATTTTAAATTCCTTTCCATAAAACTATTGTTCTATTTACAATTTTTCTTCTAAAACGTTACTATTATTAATTTGAAATGATTATTTTTTTGACAGTGACATTTATCTGTCAGTTACATACATTTGAGCTGAACTATGTAACCACGGAGATATGTTTAAAGCATAAACTCCGGGATATAATTTTTATATTACTTTATAAATTTATCCATAAAATATATAGAAAAAGTATTAAAGCAAACTTGTAGAAAATGGAATAATCATTAATCGTTATAATAACAAATTGAGAAAAAATTACATTTAAAGGTATTTTTTGAAGAAAAACTATCTTGAGCTGCAAGTAAACTGCCATTTTCGGTTATCCGATTGCCACCAAAATCTAATGGCTTCTTTCCATATTAGAATAAGGTAGAAATACATGGTTTCAAAATTTTCTGAATGATAGTATTTGAGTTAGAGCGTAAAGAGGATCCACACACACACACACACACACACACACATACATACACACATACACACAGACGTGAAAATGTTAAAAATGGATTGTAGGGACCTTAAAATGTGATCATTTACCAAAATCTCGATATGCGATTTTTAGCACGATCCCTATACCTCCCTTACCAAGGGTAGCGGGAGGTAAAAAATGGTTTGTTCATACGTGATATTAAGTATTTCATGTTTTGTGAAAATATTGGTCAAACATTTAAAAGCTGTCATGTAGATCTGACAAATCCTGCTTTGATTTTGCATAGATTTCCATTTCATTATTCGGAAATCGTCGAACTTGTATTCTATTTACATATATGAATACTCGTGAATACAAATTAACAATCATTCATGTACGTAGTAAAATATCTGCTAAATTAAAAAGTTTACTACGCTCATGTATTGAGCGTAATTTGTGGACTCATAACTAATAAAAATTTCGAAGTGGCGTTTTTCGGAAACCGCTATAAACTGAAAGTTCTTTAGATTATGTATACTGCATACTGAAAGTCAGGTGTTCGAGTCCTGAAGATGGCAATTCAATATTGTTGCTACATTGTGAATTTTATGAGTCTTCACCAACTATGTAAATTAATATAAAATCATTTGGGCCCGTATTTTCACCTCCTGAAGTAGGGGTACTTGATACTACTTCAACTGTCAAATGTCAACTTTAATCTTAAAATTTAAAGAAATAAGAGTAGATATATTAAAATATAAATAAGACAAATTTCAAATAGGCATGTATTTGAATGTAACATTTTCTTTCTTATTTTTTATCTCCCGCTACCCTTGGTAAGGGAGGTATAGGGATCGTGGTAAAAATCGCATATCGAGAATGTCCATTTGCGCTCGAAACACACACAAGATTTTTTATAGTCACCACAGTGGGGTCTTCCACCATAAAAAAAATGTACACTTTGTACTTACACTACTACTCAATTAATAAAGATTAATATAAAGCAAAACGTCTTTTATATTTAATTTTAATTTATCGTTATTTCCTATTCTTCTTGGCCTATTGCTTCAATCTAATCTAAACATTTTATACTTTCGTTTTTGTAAATGAATGCCCCATTTTATTTTCACAATAGTGTGGCATTTTTTTTTTTGGTTATATAATATACCGACAGAGCAGTTATGTCAGATTTATTTGTAAAGGTGGTAAATGTGTCACTACAGTGCCATTAGTTCCTGACTAAACGTTTCCATCAAGAATGTAGACAAGTGACATTTCTCAACATTGTATAGTTAGAAATTTGGACAGCAAGCGTTTATTCTAAATTGTCGCGCTAGAGCGGCAAAGTGACATTTTGCGTTGACAAAAGAGACCACAAATGGCTACTTTCTATGTAGATTGTAGAAAAAGTAAATTACATCCGAGCTGGTGGCGATTAGGGGTGAACATGGGGATTTAACATGTAATTTTTTGTTTTATGCAATTTCCTGCTCTCTTGTTTATACGGTAAACACTGTAGAATTCAAAGTTGTACAGAATTAAAAGATGTATACAAAACTGTTCTTAATTAGTAGCAATATCCATGACTTATGTTATTGTAGAAAACAATATTATTTTTTCTTCAAACGTCATAACGCAAAGAAGTATATATTAGAATCTATTTTCACTAAAGCTTAAATTGCAATTGACTACGGCCGACCGCGTTCATCGAAACCACGCTGGGACGCTGGCACTGCTGGCAGTATGATCAAACCGTAGCTGCTGCCCGCTACTGCCGAACCGCGAGCGAAACCGTACGTTAACCTGGTACACAGTTAAGGTAGTAGTTGTCACTCGAGTGTACCTATTCAAAAACTTGTTCTATGTTCAAAATAAAAATTAAGCTAATGTAGTTTATATTTGCAATAATTTATATTTTTTAACATTATATTATATACACAGATCAAAATACTTAAAAGCTAATATCAAACACTGGTAACAGATTAATTTTCTTTATTTTTCCGTAGAAAAGTTTTTTTTTAAACTGTACCACTCGCACTAACACATACACAAGTGTCGTATTTCAATATTGAAGAATAACTGTGGCAACGTCGCACCTAGACATTTATTGGTACATTCGGGTATAAAAGTAATAAGATATTTTGAGATATAATACTAAATCTGAACTATAGATGGAAACTGCAAAACAAATTAATATATTATCTTCTTAAAATTACAAAAGTAGTATTATGCTTTTCACGTAAAATACCAATTTAAAAAATATTTCCTTCGAATGTACATCTGAAATTCCTTTAACCAAAGATCACCTCTTATTCGCTAATAGCAAGCGGGCGTTGTTAACTTAACTGATACTCCATCTGGAACGCTTGTACATGATTGTCAAGTATAATTCTACCTATTTATCATATCTTCAATAATTTTCCAATTTTTACATAAAATTCGTTAATTAGTTTTACATACATAGTTTGTGGATTAAATGTCAGTATGGATATAAAAGTTAGAATTTAAAATGTGTTTATTTTGCCATTTCCTATTCTTCACGTGTTAAAAAGGCCAAATTTAATTGCAAATATCTCAGGTAACGCGTGGTCAATTATTTTAAAACTTGCAGAGCAGATAGATTATACCTCAGATGAGATGTACTTAAAATTTCTGGGTAAAATGGTTTCACGATATAACTACCTTAAGTATTGAGAACTGGCATGTCCGATGGCGGCAGCACCATCGGGCCGATCAGCTGCTTCTGAATTGGTACTCGCAGTGTTGTGACATATGAAAACAAACAACAAAAGCAATTCTTTTCACTTAAAATGGGGTTTAGTATCACAGAACATTTTAGATTTCTGGAAGCAACAGCTACTTCTAAATGTATTATAGAAGATATGTTAAAATGTATTTATAATTGTATATGTATTTAATCAATCGAAATTGATGATCGCAGGTGAGCGAATTATAAACGCTAACCACATAATATTATGTGGAGTATTAAAAAATGACGGTATAATGTGGGTAATATTTGCACTTTGTCTGCGAACCAGTGCAATTTCTGCAAAACCACATGAAATCAAAATACATTTAGAAAAAATATAAAAATTATTAGTGCAGAATGAACGTGTAAAGCTAGATAAAGACCACGAAATATGTAATTATCCGATTTAAAATGACGAGAACAAACTTTCATATGTTTTGTTTTTTTGTTTTGCACTACGAATTGCATATTCCCATGCTTTTCGTCGATCCATATTCATTTCAACACTTGCTCTTGTCGTAATTTTAACTTTATTTTGGCCATGTTTCGGTAAATTATAAAACCCAATGCCTGTGTCTCGACCAGATCTTGAGAGTGACGTCAGAATATACAACAATTTGTACGACTTTTTCCCATTTTTATTCACATCAAATGATCAAACCACATGTAACTCAAGCATACAGTCACAATATAGTACCAAATCGGAAAGTTCATATTTTTCCCACCAGATGTCATGTCGCAGCTTGTCAGTTGTCAATACAAAAAAGTTTATAACAGCCTCTGTAGTAAGAACTACTCATCTATGGTATGAGTTGTAATTCTTTAGCCATTTACCCTTCTATAACATCAACTCTTACTGACCTCTAAACCCTATGGAGAGACTCTTAACTGTCAAAGTGAAGGCGTCGGTGTCTGAATAGCGAATAGAAGCGAGCGGAAGCGAAGAAATTCAGTGCGAGCGGAAGGCTCGTTAGCAGACGGAGATTAGCACGGTCATTACTGCTCCGCTTCTGCTTGTGCTGTGTGTGCTAGATGGAGCGACGACAGGAGGCCAACTCCCGCCTTTGTCTTTACGATAAGATCCACTTCACCGGCCAGCAACTGGCTTTGTCACTGTCACAGCGGCAACAGATGAGCAATTAGCCCCAAAATGTAAATGACCAGATATAATAATTGTTGGCAAGTTTTTAAAGAGTTCAGATATTCCTTCGTACTGAGAGCAGGGTGATTACAAGGTAACTTCAAAATAATTTTTATATAATAAAAAAATCTGAATTTTTATTAATTTAAATACATATATGTACCTATGGGGTCTCGTGGCCGCGTGCCTGAGTGTCTGGTCGCGAATCTGAGGAACCGGGTTCAATCCCCATTAATGCCAAATATTTCAAATTTTAAATGGTACAAAATTGACCCCTGTGATGTACTCTCCACGCTAGAAATGAGTTCCCGTGAGGCGACGCTTGGTAAATGCCCGCACGATACAAATATATCATCATCACTACCAAAATCTGTGTACAAACCAGATTAGCACTCCTAGCAATAGGTAATATGCCCTGATGATATATTTATTATTATTTTTTATTTAAATACATACCTGTATATTTACTAATGCTGGAAACTATGTATTTTGACAATGACATTTATCTGTCAGTTACATACATTTGAAATTATGAACTGTGACAAGATATTGGCCCGTACTACGATCACGGTTTTAACTAAAACGTTGTTTTAAGAAGTGTCAGATATCATTATTTAATAACAATAATAAATAATATCGAATTTATCAAAATATGTTTTAAAAACAGAACATAGTTTGTATTCAAACAAATATTTTTTAAAAAATCGATCTTCAAACATACGTGCAAAATTAAATGTTGAAATTTGAATTTGACATTTTTTAAAACAGCGTTTTAGTTAAAACCGTGATCGTAGTACGGGCCATTGAGTTTATCTTTAAAACATAGACTCCGGGATTTATAAAATTGATTATTTTATTAATTTATCTATAAAATATATAGAAAAATTATTAATGCATGCCTGTAGAAAATTCAATAAACTTTAATTTTTATAATAACATAATCGCGAAAAAATAACATTTAAAGGTATTTTTGGAAAAAAAAACTATTTTGAGCTTCAAGTAAAGAGCGATTTCCGGTTATCCGATTTCTACCAAAATCTAATGGATTATTTCCATGTTAGAATAAGGTCGAAATACAAGGTTTCAAAATTTTCCGAATGATAGTATTTGAGTCAGAGTGTTCAGAAGAATCACACACATACACACGCATACAAACACACACATACACACCCTCACACCCACAGACATAGCATTGTGAGAATGTTGAAATCAGATTGTAGGGACCTTAAAACGTGGTTATTTATCAAAATCTCGATATGCGATTTTTAGCAAGGGTACGCGTAAGTAAATAGCATTGGTTTAAATACGGAATTTCTGTTACTTAGAAAGCTAAAAAAAACTAATGTGACCAGCACATTACCTTCCGTCAGTTCTATTTATTATGTTCAAATTCCATTCAGAAAGTTTCTTGCAACGGATTATATATTTCCAGTAAAAATATTACTTTCGCTCACTACTTACTACTATCACCCATCCGTTCCCATAGGAATAGTTGAGTGGATAAAACAGAAGGTTTCAAGTTTCAAGTTGAGTATCCAGTAAGAAATAACAAGTTTCAATAGCAGGATTGAACAAAGGTTTATTATTGTATAAAGGATTTCTTTTTGTACGTTTCAACCAACTACATTGTACAAATTATTCTTTTTTGTACGGATAAAATTTTCATTGAAATCATTATGTTTATTTTCTACGTTTCAACTTTATTGAACAATAATTTTGTTTTTTTGTAAAAGAACATCTTGTTATTGTAGACAATCATTTTTTTGTGTACGCATTAAACCCCAAATTTTAAAAAATATTGGAGTAAACAGAAACGTTTCATGAACAGATTACATTCTAACATAAATAATATAAAAGAATATAATGGCTCACACTTGGTATAATAGAAAATTATAGAAATTACAAAGAAAATTACTTTAAAAATTTTGACTGCCAAATTTATCAATATTTTCTAAATATGTCAAAAACATAATCATTTCAAATTAATAATAGTAACGTTTTAAAAGGAAAATTGTAAATAGAACAATAGTTTTATGGAAAGGAACTTAATATATATATAATTTCTAGCATTAGTAAATATACAGGTATGTATTTAAATAAATAAATATATTATCACGGCATATTATTCATTGCTGGGAGTGCTAATCGGATTTGTACACACATTTTGGTAAGGATAATGACAAATTTGTATTGTACGGGCATTTACCACAAGGGTTAATTTTATGCCATTTAAAATTCGAATTATTTGGCGTTGACCGGGATCGAATCGGATTCCCCAGATTCGCGACCAGACATCAGGCACGCGGCAACGAAACCCCATAGGTAAATGGCAGGAGGTATTGTGTTGGTCACATCAGATTTTTATTTATAATATCAAGAAGTGACATCTACCCCGAAACATGTCGATTTTCTTCTTTCTTCTAAATTTTAAAAATTATACCATTCGTTGTTTAGCATTTTAACGGAATAAAACAAAATAATTTTTATTTTTAAATATTGAATAACAAAATAATCATCAAACAAATTTTTCATTTGATATATAAATTCGATTCAATATCGTTTATTTAGGTGGTTATATCTAAAAATTAGTAAATGATTTCATGATGTACCATATTCAATATTTTCTGCATCTAAACTTAAGTCAATATACTGAACATTTTCTTTAAAACTTTTCCACACTGTTTACATTTTCTTACTTTTCCTTTTCATTCCTCAAGCCAATAATAATTACAGTTTAAATTTCCCGCTTTTGCGAGCTTTCGCTTTCTTTGCTGCGTGAGCGTAGCTTGCCGGCTCATTAACTCCGGGTGAACAAACGACGATCTGTTGTGGTAGGGGGTGAATCAGCACAGGTTGTTTGGTAGCCATGGATACGTCCTCCACGGCTCGTGGCTTGACAGCTGGTGATTTGCACAAGACAACAGGATGTGCGTCACTCAATGTCAAGTGACCTATGTAGTTCACGTGGATTCGGGAGGGCTAATTTCGGACATTAAATAAAAGAGGGTTAATTTTATTAGAAAGGTTATTTATTATCTAATAAGGACCAAAGTGAAACTATTCAATATTACTTTTACGATGGCTTGAACCGGGTAGTTCCAGTTCTTTTTTAATACTGCAGCGTTTGATGAAAAAAGTGTAATTTGTGCAGCCTGTAAAGAAAAAAAATCAGAACTAGTGCATTACCTTTAGGTAAGGAAGGTATTGACTTTGGTCAAAAAATTTAATGATGAGTTTTTAGTGAATAAGCACGTTTTAGGGTCCATATAATACGATTTTACCATTTTTACGATGGTGTCTGTATGTATGTGTGTGTGTGTATGTGTGATGAAAGTTTCGGATCGCATAACTTCAATACCACAATTATAATTTTTTCGTATTCTTCAAGTTTACATCCAGAAGAAGATTATGGTTATAATTGATCAACCGGAAGTACCCCCAATTGAAGATTTTAACAGTTAAATATCATTTATTGACATTTAACGTTATTATAACTTAAAGAGTATATTACTCTCTATATGATTTGATTGCATTTTATATTTCATATTCAATAGATATAGAGTTAAAGATTTATAAATATATTCAATTTCATAAATCAGCCAGGTATGCTAACCATGGAACCTGCTAATATATTCAGATAATTCAAATTGACAGATGTCAGTATCAATGAAAAGTAAATGAATGTGGCAGAGATGAAGATTTTGAGATAAATGTTGGGGAAGACATGGAAAGATACGGTAAGGGATGAAAGAATAAGGGAAATAACTCTAGTGTTAAAAAATTCTAGAAAGATACAAGAGAGACGATTACATTGGTTTGACCATGTCATGAGGATAGATGAAGAATATATTGGAAGAAGAATGAATTGCTTAGTAATAGAAGGTTGATGAAACAGAGGAAAAAAGATGGAAGGACTGTATTGCGGAAGACTTGAGAGAAAAGGAATTGAATGAAAACGACACCCAAAACAGAAATGAGTGGAAGAAGAATATAGAAAATAGCGACCCCTAACGAATGGGAAAACGGAAAAGCAAAGAAGAAGATGTCAGTGTCAAGTGCAATTTGTATAGTTTGTTTATGAAATAATTTTACTAGAAATTTAGAATCTTTTGCAAGAAAATTTATGAATGGAATTTATACATAATATACAGAATTGACGGAAGGTATTGTGCTGACCACATCAGATTTTTTCCTTTACATTTCTTATGTTATTTTTAATATAAACTTATAAACGATGACGTAAAATCAGGTTTTGCGGGATGTAATTCAATAATTGGTACAAATCCGGACAGTTTTGAAATTAATTACGGTGTTAATTCGTTGCGTTGTGCCTGAGTTGTAGAACATCCAAGTTACGAACTACCGTTAATTACTCGCTGTGTTCTGCGTTTGATGTCTGTGGTGACAGCTCTGCTTCCCTTTCTCAACTCATTCTCGGTCATCATAATCAATTTGTATTTTCACTCACGCAACGTTTTATTACCCGATATCACAACAAGAAATATTTACTTCATTCACTGACAAAATGATGACAGCTTATCAGTCCAAAATACTAATAACATTAATGCGTAATCTGTTAAAAATTATAAATGGTATCATTATCAACTATTAAAAGACATTTCTAAATAGTTATTTATGATGTGTGCTGGAAGGTTTGGACCACTCCGCTTCTCATAAAATAAAATCACTTTTAACATGCATGTCAAACTCTAATTTATTCAGCAAACACTTTTTACCTTCGCTACCCTTGGTGAGGGAGGTATAGGGAATGTGCTAAAAATCGCATATCGAGATTTTGGTAAATAACCACGTTTTAAGGTCCCTAGAATCTAATTTTAACATTTTCACGATGATGTCTGCGGGTGTATGTATGTGTGTGTGTGTGTGTGTGTGTGTATCTTCTGGGTGCTCTAACACAAGTAATATCATTCAGAAAATTTCTACCTTATTCTAATATGGAAAGAAGCCATAAAATTTTGGTGTCAATCGGATAACCGGAAATGGCACTACTTGATGCTCAAAATATTTTTTCTTAAAAAAATACCTTTAAATGTTATTTTTTCGCAATTTGTTATTATAAAAATTAAAGTTTATTCCATTTTCTACAGGTTTGCATGAATACTTTTTCTATCTATTTTATGGATAAATTTATAAAGTAATATATAAAAATTACATCTCGGAGCTTATGCTTTAAACACAACTCCATGGTTACACAGTTCAGCTCAAATGTATATATCTGACAGATAAATGTTACTGTCAAAAAAGAATAATTTCAAATTAATAATAATAACGTTTTAAAAAGAAAATTGTAAATAGAACAATAGTTATATGGAAAAGAACTTAATATACATAATTTAAAATTAATAATAGTAACGTTTTAAAACGAAAATTGTAAATAGAGCAATAGTTTCATGGAAAGGAACTTAATATACATAATTTTAAATTAATAATAATAACGTTTTAAAAAGAAAATTATAAATAGAACATTAGTTATATGGAAAGGAACTTAATATACATAATTTCAAATTAATAATAGTAACGTTTTGAAACGAAAATTGTAAACAATAGTTATATGGAAAAGAACTTACTATACATAATTTCTAGCATTAGTAAATATGCAGGTATGTATTTAAATAAAAATATAAATATATTATCACGGCATATTAGCCATTGCTGGTTGTGCTAATCTGCTTTGTACACAGATATCGGTAATGATGATGACATATTTGTATCGTGCGGGCGCTTACCAGGCGTCACCTCACGGGCGTGAAGAGTGCGCCACAGGGGTCAATTTTGTACTATTAAAATTCGAAGTAATTTTTGGTACCGGTCGGGATCGAACCCGGGTCCCCAGATTCGCAACCAGACACTTAGGCACACGACCACAAGACCCCATAGGTACTGGAAATATAGAATCTTTCTTTTTGGAATTTGTACAAAATACACAGAGCTGACAGAAGATAAACTGCTGGCCACATCAGATTTTTTATATTCTGTAAGATTTTTATTAAATCTTTCGTGCCGTATAATAAAAATATCTTACTGAATATATAGTACAATGTAATATTAAATTTTAAAGCGTTTTTCCTATAACGAAAATTTACAATTTTCAACACAATTACTTTAACTGGGAATCAGGCATGCTTTCCATTGACTTTATAAATCGGAGTTTTACATAAATCTTTATTAAAATATTCAGTTCCATTTTGTCGATATTCTTTTTTAATTACAAAGGAGAATATAGTGGAGGAGATGAGGAATTCGTCTGTTTGGGAAAATACCATCAACACGGCAAAGTGCGTGTCACACGCGTCAAGAGTACTGCGGTAGGCACAACAAAAGACTATCGATGATAATAAAATGCAGGTCGGCGGGAAAAGCCATTTCAGATATCTGTAGGTCGTGTGAACCACAACTTGACAATAAAACCTTAGTAACGAACATTCTTTCATAACTCTGTTTTATGAACATATAAATTTATCAAACCGTTTTGTTCAGAAACAATAATACCAGTTGATCAGTCATAGCAGTGTTTCCCAAACTTTGTTGGTTCTTTTTTCCCAGATTTGACGGCGGACCCCGTCTTGAATTTGTACAAAAGCGCGTACAGAGTAAGGATCGATACCGTGGAATTAAATTTTAAATTACGCCAAAAGCAAAAAATCTGTTGTGGCCAGCACTATACCTCTCGCCATTTTCAATTTATGTTGCATAGGGCGCGAGCAGTCATGTGACTTTGTTGGCCTTGGCAAGCAGATATGGGGGCCCGTGTTTGAATGACATCTAGTAATAATGTACATCGGTGTCAAGTATCATAATTTTTCATTTAAAACATCATAATTTTTCAAATCCATGTGGATTATTTTCCTCGACAAGTATATTCCATACTATTAAGGGTAGCGGGATGTAAAAATGTTTTCCAACAGCTTAAAAGTGGAACATGAAAATATAACATTTTTTAAAAGCACGAACGAGACTTCAAGAAATACGAACAATAAATTCTTCGCTCACGTTCCGATTCAAAGTAGCATAGTGCACTTCTCTCCGATTAGTGGCAAATTGATCGGGCAAATCGTAAAAATTGCCATCCATTACCTCAGAAGCGAATCTGGAATTTTATACTCAATTTACTGCATTATTGTGACAATTCCATACACGAGTATGGCAAGGGTAAAAACTGTAATAGCGCAAAGTACTTTCCCGCTTTTTACAATTTATTGGTTTGGCTTTTAAAAGTCATTCCACTTCTTTTTTAATAATAATGTTCATTTTAAGTGCAAGTGCGAAGAGAATCGGCATTTCTGCAAGAACGCACGAAAGATTCTCATTTTATTGAAATATAATTTGTAAAAAGTTAAATTGTTTTATAATGTTCAATAATGCTTTCCAAAATTAAAGCTCGCAACCATTTACTTTTCAAATTATTTTTAAAACTTAAAACTATTTAAAAGTTAGTCTTTGTCATTAAAATAGAGTATAAAATATTATGTTTTATAAACGTCTGTCTGGTCAATAGTATTTATGGCATGAACAGACCATGTGTATAAAAAAATCTGTTTTGGCCAGCACAATACCTCACGCCACTTCCGTTTTTGGTTATATAACTATAGGGCGCGAGCAGTCATGTGACTTTGTATGAAGAAATTTTGTCCTACTCTTCTAATTTATCGACAGGTTTCCAATTCATTGTCGGGATTGACAGTACTTCAGAAGTGTAATATACCTGTAATTTTAAATATTCAACTATTAATACAATAAGAAATAATATAATACATTTCCCAGAAAAAATCTTCAGTAATGTCTCTGGATTTTTGACACTGGACATTTATCTGTCAGTTACAAACATTTTAATTTTTCATTTGGTTTCCATGACATTATTTGCGTTGTGAGATTTATTACAACAGATTATTTTATATATTTCTTTATCTCTAAATCAATAAAATATATAATAGAATATTTATATGTATCAGAGAATTTAATGTTTTTTAATACTTGCAAGAACAATATTTTTCAAAAAATAATATTTAGAAGAATTTTGTTAAGAATCTGCTACTTCCGGTTGTTCAATTATTACCAAAACCTTTTCAACTCATCCCAGTAATGTCCGATTGAAAAATACGTATAGTTAAACAGATATTAAGTATAATAGTTTTTGAGAAATCGTCCTTCCAACATCTACACACACACACCCACACACACACACACACACACACACACACACACACACATACACACATACACACACAAACATCGTAAAAATGTTAAAATCGGATTGTAGGGACCTTAAAACGTGCTTATTCATTAAAATCTGGATATGCGAGTTTTAGCATGAGCCCAATACCTCTCTTAGCGAAAGGTAAAAATGACTGACGACAATAGGATTTCGAGCATAGAAATTTATCAATGTGAGGTTTGTTGTATCAAAGATAATATGATTTTCCATCATACTTTTGAAAACAAAGTAAATATTTTACATAAAAGATATGTTTTGAGTAAACATACTTCTTACCAAGAACTTTTTACCTCTCGCTAAGAGAGGTATTGCATTCATGCTAAAAATCGCATATCCAAATTTTATTGAATAAGCACGTTTTAAGGTCCCTACAATCCGATTTTAACATTTTTACGATGATGTCTGTGTGTGTGTGTGTGTGTGTGGATGTATGTGTGTGTGTATGTATGTAGGATGTTGGAAGGACGATTACTCAAAAACTATAAGACTTTAAATTTGTTTAACTACGTATTTCCCAATCGGACATTCATGGGAAGATCTGAAAAGATTTTGGTAACAATTAGACAACCGGAAGTAGAAGATTCTGGAAAAAAAATCTTCTAAATAATATTTTTTGATTTTTACCTCTCGCTAAGAGAGGTATTGGATTCATGCTAAAAATTGCATATCCAGATTTTATTGAATAAGCACGTTTTAAGGTCCCTACAATCCGATTTTAACATTTTTACGATGATGTCTGTGTGTGTGTGTGTGTGTGTGTGTGTGTGTGGATGTGTGTGTGTGGGATGTTGGAAGGACGGTTACTCAAAAACTATAAGACTTAAAATTTGTTTAACAACGTATTTCCCAATCGGACATTCATGGGAAGATCTGAAAAGGTTTTGGTAACAATTGGACAACCGGAAGTAGAAGATTCTTGAAAAAAAATCTTCTAAATATTATTTTTTGAAAATTTTTCTTGATAATATTAAAGAAAAATAAATTCTCTTTCTGATACATTTAAATATTTTTATACATATTTTATAGATTTAGAGATAAAAGGAATATAATATATAAAATAATGTTGTAATTAATTTTACAACCGAAAGGATGCCATGAAAAATAGTTGCAAATTTAAATTATTTGTAACTGACAGATAAATGTCAGTGTCAGAAATAATGAGTAATGAAAGAAAAATGTATTTGGAGAATCCCTTAATTCTTGATCTGTGACTATTATGGAGATGACAAGTCTAGGTTGAAGGACTTAAATTTGTTTCAAACATTATGGGACAATGTACACCAGTACTGTAGACTAGAGTAACTTTGAATTGCGAAAAAGCTATCAAATTCTTCTCAAGTAAGTTGTAAATATTGACAAAATTACACATCGATATAAGAATAATCGGAGTGCAATCTATCCGTCACTTTATTAAAGGGAATTAAGGTTATTTAGATATAACAAGTATGAAAAAAAAAAAATGATGCACAATCCAGATATATACATTTTAGACCGCCCAAAATTAATGTTTTTACTAGAAGAATATGAAGAGAAAGTAAACAAAGTTGTTCGAATTGAAAATTGCTGTTACCAGCCTAATATTTATATATGGTAAACTCTACTTTGTAATTTATTGTAACATAATTTATGGTAAATATCTTTATGTTGAGACATGCTATTATTGAATAATAAAGAAGTTTATACGTCATAGATTTATATAAATATATTATTTGTATTTATAAAAATATTCTTTGCTTTATGCATACAGCCAGGTAAAATATACGGCGAGAGGTTATGTGCTGGCCACATCAGATTTTTTTTCTTGGTAATATTAAAGAAAATTAAATTCTCTATCTGATACATTTAAATATTATATAATATATTCTATAGATTTAGAGATAAAAGAAATATAATATATAAAATAGTCTGTTATAATAAATTTTACAACCGAAAGATTGGCCATGGAAAATAGTTGAAAATTATAATTGACAGGTAAATGTCAGTGTCAGAAATCCGAAGACATTACTGAAGACTTTTTCTGGGAAGTACGTACATTATATTATTTCTTAATGTATTAATAGAATTGGAAACATTTCGAAAAATTAGAAGAGGACAAAATATCTTCATCAAAAATTAAAGAATCTAAATATATATGGAATAGATATATGCGTAAGTAGAATTTTTGGTGTAGAGTGTAGGTATACAAGAAATGTTAAATACAATAGGGCGCGAGCAGTCATATGATTTTGTTGGCCTTGACAAGCAGATATGGGGGCCCATGTCAGAATGATAGCTAGTAATTATGTATATAGATGTCAAATATCATAATTTCTCATTCTAAACTTAGTGATTTTCCAATTCCATGTGGAGCAGAATTAAATGTTAAATATCTAAGGCATACAAGAAAATTTTAAACACCCGGTGATAAATTAACTACGTAAATTTAGAAAATCTTGAAATTTTTAATGAAAAATTCTAACATTTGACATCTATGTACATAATTACTAATTATCATTCTGAAACGGGCCCACACATCTGCTTGTCAAGCCCAAAAATGTAACATTACTGTTCGCGCCCTATACTTATATAACCAAAAAAAGGAAGTCGCGAGAGGTATTGTGCTGGCCACAACAGATTTTTTTTGATCCATTTTTAATGCTGACTATAATTACACTTGAGAATAGATTATTTATAAAATAAAATAAGTTAGTTTGCATTATGACATTTGACGCTAGGTGGAGTTTCTATTATTCAAGTTGTTTTATTGATATAATTTTTAAATCATGATTCAAAAGGATCACGATTAAGCTAATCAGGATTCACAAAATCAGAATCACAGCCCGAAGGAACACGACTTATACTACAACTAGAATTTGGCGGCAGGCGTACAAAACCCGTTAAGATGTGGTGTTGTGTTGCATGTAACCTAGCAAATAAAAATTCACATATTCAGAATAGGGTCATTTAATAAATGTAGTAATATAAACTAACATGAAATATGCGACTTTCATTCATAAATTTGCTAATAAACTTTCGTTTGCTGTTGTAAACAAACTAACCTAAAAAAAAGGTATGTAAATAAAACATTTATTAAAATAAAAATTTGTATGAAATATGTTTTTAGTTAACAATATGTTGCTGTCACAAAATCAAACTGGCAAATGTAACCCAAGCAATTATAGTTCCAAACAAAACCGGCAGAGGTCTACTGCCGCATCCGCTAAGCCGTGACGTCAGCGTCCAAATATTTGAACTTAAAGACAATTTAAAAAAAATCATATCTCTGATTCTAAGACTTGTACCGACTGAAACATACACCTACATATTTAATTTGATCTATTCTTTCAAGAAAAAATAAATTAGAAAATGTTAAATGATCCCATTGTCTCTTATTTTGGGTAAGAATATGAGCGCAGAGACAGAAATATAGTCGTAGTAGATATGACAAATTAATAATAGAACAAGTAATATACCTAAGCGCGTTTACACTCAGAAATACCTAGTTGTAATATCCATCTTATCTCAAATTGGTTGACAAAGGTCATATTCAAAGTTATACTGTGACTGTTAATGTACATCTTCATCTTATGCGCTGGACTACATTATGTGGGTATACAGATAATTAGAATTTCAATTATCTACGACGAGCAAGTATTTGTCTGGCAGAAAGGTAATGATCTGATAGGATATCTATCTAGGGAATACTTACCCACATTGATTTTAGATATAGAACATCAAAGTGATCTGTTCTAATTGTCCTCTGCTCATTGTCCGTAATATCCATGGAATCATAGATTTATTTAAGTCCCTTGATATTCTTCAAGACAACAAAATTATGAGTTTAAGAAATTTATAGCTTCAACATAATAAATTATAATAATTAATTATAAGGTTTTACAGTAAAACAACATTTTTAATAGCGCAGCCCCTATGGAAACTGAAATTTATAGCTAGATTTAAATTTTTCTACCTTTAATAATATTTTTGCTTTTATGTTAGCTATTAAATTTAAACCAAACTATTAATATAATACTAGTAATAAATACTCCTTTTAATCAATTATTTTGTATGGTTTTATATGAATTTCCATACTTGAAATCAAAGTGAACGTTTACATAACTACTTCTCTTCAGACATCTTTACTCTGTATAATGCAGAAGTTAATTTTCTTCAGGGTTACATTGTCAATGACTGAAGGCGTCGACGAAATGATGTAACTGTTATTCTTTCAAAATCCGCCAAATTGTCATATGTGACACTCTTGTGTTGTAGTGCTATTTTTCGAGTACTAGACTCTGGCGCTCAGCAACCTATTCAATATTCTCTGTGATCAGGGCGTTATATATAATGATTACTCGTTATAGGGGTAATTGCCAGTTCTCCTAGATATTAATTGAAGTATAAGTAGAATGATCAAATGCTGCATCCTTACGGTATGGCCAGCGACATGGTTATATGGGGGTGGTTAGTAGGTTCCTTGGCTATAAAATAAAATATAATTTAATGAGGTACAAAGGCGTACAAACATACAACGTAGAGTACAACATCTCTACGGGATGGCCAGCTACATGGCTATATGGGAGTGATACATGTACGTCTTTTAATCAGTTACCTCTATTATAAAGCGGTACTATTTACGTGACATGGATATCATTTAAAAAAACAGCGAAATGGATGATTGTATGAACAAAACAAACAAAATACGTGAAAATGTAGTAAAATAATATATTCAAAGAAAAATATTACGAATGAACAGGAAGATGGTAATGACTATATATATACATCGTCACAACTATAGGATAAGTGGAAAAACCAAATAAGAAATTTATTTCTTTTTTTTAATTTCCGCAACTTTATTTTAAATATGTTACACTGATTGCCTGTATACTTTAATATCAATTCTGAATTGATCTGCATAGAGCTGAGAAAATTTCTAATTAATTGCAGAAAATCTTTCGGGATTAACCGGATTATATAGAATTATGTAATACAAATTATTGTTACTGATGGAATTTAAATCGACGACTGCATATTTTCTAAACGAATGCACTAATATTTGAACCATCTCTCAAAAAAAGCATTTATTTAAAATATTTATGACGTCATTATGCGTGTACTTTGTTAAATGAAGTAGGTATAAAGTCAGTAATAATTAAACGACAGTCTTAGTCATTACACTCCTTCCTTTGGGTGGAAATGAAGGGCTGATAATCCTAATAGTATTTTCCGCTTGACGAGTTTCTTCATCATTTCTTTATGCCTAACTTAGTGACAGTTATCCGACCCGGAGTCATTGATTCCGTGCAGGTCTTGCTAGAGTGTTCCGGGGTAAGTTGCAAGTTTAAAAGTAAACAGCATTAAATTCTCGTTGCGTAGCAGCTGACAGCTGCTAGCAAATTGGGCTGAAATTGCTCAGTTACAGACAACCGGCTGGTCTACTAAATGTTCTTTTTTTGTATTGTCTTCGTCGGTATACACGTGAAATATGATGCTAATTTAAATAATGCTTTATTTATTTTTAAAATATTACTTGTATAGCTTGTTTCTACAGGGAATTGACTTGACAGAGTGGAAGATTATCTTGCCGACCGGTCAGGGTAAAATTACCAAAAATTAATAATATTGTAATGTTTATTTATAAAAATAATTAACACTATGATTAAACAAATATAAACACTAATTTAAGACTAAGAATATTATTAAATACTTAAACCGTAAGATAATTTATTTAAACAATACTTATTTCACTATTTATTTACATAACTATATTTATTTAAGTTCACGATAACTACCGCAAGTTGCGAAAACTATGTGCGATAACTAGTTGTAGAATCCCAACCATATTGTAACGTGCGCCACTGTCTTTAGCAACCACCGCCACTGGTAGAATGTTTCCAGAACGCCGCCACGTTGTAAACCCGTCTAGACCTGTATAAATACTTCCGGTGGCCTGATCCCTTTGTATTCGGTGTTATTATCGCGTCGAATGTTGTAAATTGTAAAAAGTACGCCTGACAATTTTTTTATGCGCATTTTTCGTTATAATTAACAGTTTAGTTAACATACAGCTTAGCCAGATATGAAAATACCTGCCCTAGGTTAATAACATCCGTACAAAATGAAATACTGGAAAATTCGAATACGGTGCAGTCTCTGGTAACAAAAGCCAGTTCACTAAACGTTGAGACAGCTCTACAGTAAAAATTTTGTAAAATGTCCGATCAAGGTCGTCTACGAATTGTATGAATTCAGATTTTTGCTCCGCCCATTATGACAAATTCAGTAGTGTCGTTTGCTTAGTTTTTATGAGGGTACGTAAGATACTACTGTTATTTTATTATTATAAAAATATATATTACAGTAAAAGCATACAAAATTCAAAAATAAATCAACTGGTAAGTATATAGCAAATGTAAAATCAAATATGTTAAAAATAAGATAACACAATGTTAGTGTCAGTGACTGTTGACAAAAAATAACGTTATTTGTACGGCTATGAATCAAGGTAATGTATCTGATAGACTTTGCAAAAGAAAGAGATAAATGTATGCCTATTTGTGAATTCGTTCGTGATACAGATGACCTTGATCGGACATCTTTCAAAATTTTTACTGTATCTATTAATTTTTGTTTACACTTAAATATTATTCTTATTTATCCTCTTTGTCCTGGTTAAAAAGTAAATTAATCTGGTATTAGAATCCTTGGTTGTGATCTAAATGTAATTGCGATCAATCCACACCTATTCCTGAGCTTGAGCCCTAGCCCTATGCCTCCTACTACCAGTCGCCGCTGACGATATTCTGGCTGAAGGTTCTCAGTCGCTGCCCGCATTGCATTAAACATGAAAGGCTGGGCGCGTGGAGCTTTTAGGAGTTATCGAGGCGATAACTCGCTCGGCCACGAGCCTTTGTGCTAGCAGGAGGTTCGAGCTGCTTTGATTTGCTCGCACACCTGCCCTCATATACCTGCGCCAAGAAATGTCAACTATAGCTTCATTTCATACTTAATCTGATAATGTTGTTATATCTTCATACCGGATTATTACATAGGTATATAAATTTAATAATTTCATGCTTTATGTGTAAAGGTGTTAACAATTACTCGAAAGTTCAGTCAAACAGCATTTATTGTTACTATACCAACGTTTCGGTGCACCCTTGCACCTTCTTCAGGGTGTACAACAATTCAAAATAACATTTAATAACATTTACTTATAATAAATTTGACATACAGACGTCATATAAATCTAATTTAAAAATCTGTGATCTTCTTGGCAATGTTAAAGATATAGTTCCTCTCAGGGCACCGAACCCGCCAAAAACAGGGTTCGGTTCAGGTTCAGGTTAATTCGTTATTTGAAAAATGGGTTCGTGTGCAGTTTTGGTTCAAGTATTAATAAAATTTGCGGTTTTGTTCCGGGTTCAGGTTCGGTTCGACCTAATTAAAATTAAATTAATGTTTTTTGAATAACAATCTTTATATAGAAATCATTTAAAATGCGTGCCGGAATTTATAATTACTGCAACGCAAGACAAGACCATGAATACATTTTTCAAGAACAATCAACACATACAGCAACGCAGACGCAGAACGCTTTGATCGTCGATGATTGGCTATAAGTATTACGATTACGTTTACGTTACGAACTGAAATTTAACCTGAACCGGATCTGAACCCTGAACCAGAATTTTGATACCCTGTTCGGTTCCGACTCGGGTTCAATTGAAAAATATATCTGAGGTTAGGTTCAGGGTTTGGGTTCGCTAAAATGTTACGGTATGGTTCCGGTTTTGGTTCGGTTTAGGTTCAGGTTCGATGCTCTGGTTCCTCTACATTGTTCTGGCATTTATAAGATTCCTTGCCAGTGTGGTAAAGTATACATTGGTGAAACGGGTAGAACTGTAGCAACAAGATTAAAAGAACAGGAACGATATATAAGATTAAATCAACCAGATAAATCTGCTGTTGCTGGACATGCTATTCAAGAATTACATGGAATTGATTTCAAAAACACGAAGATTTTAGCAAGAGAAAATAACTGGATGAGAAGAATAATTAGAGAAGCCATCGAAATAAAGAAATCCTCTAATAACGTTAATTTAAGTACAGGTTTTGAGCTTAATAAATCGTGGTTACCTGTTATTCGTTCATAATTTTTTGTTTTATCTTTGTATGTTTTTTATGTAACTTTTGATCTATGTTACTCTCTTTTTGTAAACTTGTAGTCTTGACTACATGTATTTTGTTTTATTATATACCTGATGAAAACAGCACTTCGCTGTCGAAATGTCGTTAAATAATAAAATTTATATAGAACTAATCCCAAATATTGTTTTTATTTCATTACCTTACAAATTGTTACATTTCATGTACACAAAATACATTCGTGCAAAACATTCAGTTAATTTATTAAATATCGTACAAAAAATTCAAAGAGCATCCATTTGCTTTAAAAAACGACAACCGAATAATACGGAAAATAGCCGGAAATATCCTGTGTAAGGATTCTAGTGACATCATTGATACGGACTCCTATTGGTCTTCTGTACACCAATAATAATATAGCAACTTGTAGGAATTTAAATAAAATGTAAAGAAATTAATGAAACTCAGTTTGGCCTGAAATTTGCCTTTTACTTTTTGAATTTTTCCAATACACCAAAATATACGCCGTTAAGTCCTTGAATATCAGTTCTTGCATTGATGTTATTGCAATCATCCCTGATATGTAACATTTCAAGAAACATACGTTTCGAATAATTCTGCGTCGTCAGATTTATATTTTTCATAAAATGTGTCGAACGACTAAACGCATCAAACAATGTGTTCTTCCTTGCTACCTTTTAGGTACTTTTAATTTTCATAGAAATTACTGAATTTGCAATATCTGCAAAATCGTAAACCAACATTAAATTTAGCCACACTATAGGAATGTATAAAAAGTATAGAGACAAAATGAAACATGTTAAACTTCACCGTAAGTTAAAATCTTGATAAGATGACATTTCCCAGTATGAGGCTTTTGTTGAAAATTGTAGTACGTATAGAAAACTAAAAGATTCCGAAGATTTGAATGAAAATTGGTATTGTGAAAATGTAGATCTGCATTCTTATCTATATTGTCATCAACTTTAATCTTAAAACTTAAAGAAATAAAAATAAATTAAATTCTGTTTCCGAAACTTTCCACAATGGGAACTTTAGGTATTTATGGCCCATATTATGAACCCACTTTTATAGAGTTCTTCATAATTTATAAAAAAAATAAACCTATTCTTGTTTGTTAATAAAATTATATCAGGCCATAATTTACACTATTTTTCCACCAAACATTGTAACTACTATAACATATTTTTACCACTAACTAAGAGAGGTATTGGAATCATGCTAAAAATCGCATATCCAGATTTTAGTGAATAACTACGTTTTAAGGTCCCTGGAATCCGATAGTAACATTTTTACGATGTCTGTGTGTATGGATGCGTGTGTATGTGTGTGTGTGTGTGTGTGTGTGTGTGTGTGTGTGTGTGTGTGTGTGTGTGTTAGGATGTTGTAGGTACGATTTCTCAATTTAAAGATTAAAGACCTGTGTAACTACGGATTCCTCAATTTAACAGTAATGGGAAGAGTTGAATAGATTCTGGTAACAATTGGACAGCTGGCAGTAGTAGTATTTTAACAAAAATCTTCTAAATATTATTTTTTGAAATTTTATGTTATTACAAATATTAAAAAAACAAAATTCTCTCTCCGACACATTTAAAAAAATATATTATACCTTCTATAGATTTAAGAATATAGATATATAAGCTATAAAATAAACTGTTGTAGTAAATTTCACAGCCTGTTCACAGCCCAAATATACATAAACTACTTGAGAAATTAAAATGTCTGTAATTGACAGACAAATGTCAGTAATGTCAGTGTGAAAAAGAAAGACAGTACTGAAGGCTTTTTCTGGGAACGATATTTAATATTTGTTATTGTATTATTAATTATATATTTAAAATTATAGGTATATTACATGAACCCTTCAGAAATACCGCCAATCCCGTTACTGAGTTGGAAAAACCTCGAACATTTAGAAGAAATGGAGAAAACTTGCTCATTGAATGAATTTCAAATTATAGAAAATATGTAAATATAAAGATTAGGTGTAATTAGATTTTTTTGTGTGTACAAGAAATGTTAAATACAATACTTATACATTATTATACCACATTGGAAAGGGCAAGAGGTATTGCGATAGCCACAAAAAATTTTAACGAATTGAAATCGGAGATTCAAAATCAAATCCTAATATATTCCCCGACTTTTACTATCTCTCTAATACCCCTTCTAGTCTAATCCGTTGAGATTAGAAATGAAAATCAAACCTGTTGCACTCAAGCAACAGATCTCGGATCGCGTTCTCCAAATCTAATTTATCCCGCTCGCTCGACTGCTGTTGCCGTCGGCTTCGGTGTCTCCGTAGCAGGCGTTGAGCCAACCAAATCTACTCTCTACACCGTGATAAACTGATTTACTACACGGACTTAAACATGTGCTCACGCAGTGAAAAATTACCCCGAAGCGACACCGGGATACTAAATACACGGGAATATGTTACTTAGTAATGTTGTTAAATGGATGGTTTATACTGCTGTATTTTTTCCTAAGCAGAGAGAAAAGTAGGTGTATATTGAATGTAATGATAAAGTATAGGGTGTATTTTAAAAATGTATTTAATAGGGTGTTTTCCCTCTATTTGTTACACTTTGGCAACAGCATATATCTATGATATTTCGTAAATACTTCAAGAGTCCAAATTTATAAATTTGTCAGATAATGATTTTTAACTGACAATTTCGATAGTCAATAAAAAAGTATTTGATAAATAAAGATTAATCAATATTCTCCGACGGAAACGTTATATTTCCAAAATAATTTTTGATTTCATGTTCACGGAAAGTCCATTAATACGTGGGTGGGTGGATTGAAAAGACATATATATATATATATATATATATATATATATATATATATATATATATATATATATATATATATATATATATATATATATATATATATGTATACAGTGTGATCACGCGAGAATAAACCAGCAATTATCTCCGTTATTGAGGGAGATAACGATAATCTTAAAATGAGCAAATTTGCTATAGGCAATGTGGACAATAAGCTGTTTTATCAAGAAGCGTTCTGTTACTGCCGGTTCCGGAGTATATAGTACAAACTTTAGAATTTCAAATGAACATATATAAAATTTGCTTTACAATGGTAGTAAACAAGTAGTACGTTGTATTATTAAAAAATAAAATGGCGGACGTTTGAAATATCTTATATAATAAATCAAGAATGTGAAATTTTGTTTTATTGGTTCTGTTACCCAGGTTATGCTATGTAAATGAATTTACCTAAAATAATACCATCATCCATGAAAAATAAAAAAAATCTCACGCACTTCATTTTTTTTTTTCATTCAATATATGTATTCATATTTCAAACGCCCGCCATTTTATTTTTTAATAATACAACATATTACTTGTTTTCTACCATTGTAAAGCACATTTTGTGTACTTTTCAAAAATATAATAAAATATAGTATATTCCATTTGAAATTTCAAAGTTGTATTATATACTCCGGAACCGGAAATAATAGAATGCTTCTTGATACATCGTATTGCCCATAGTATGTATAGTAAATTTGTTTATTTAAAGATAATCACTATCTCGCTTATCAACATTTTGCACTAATCTATCAATTACAAACATTTAAATATGTATCTCAATTGGTTTCCATGGAGTTTTTTGGGCAACGAAATTTATTACAACAGATTATTCTATATTATTATATACTATATGTCCAAACCTATAGAAGATATAATAAAATCTTTAAATGTGTCAGATTGAGAATTTAATTATCTTTTTTACTTGTACTTCAGAAAAGGTGCTAAGGTACCTCGTTAATTTTAACTTGTGGAAGAGCGTCTTCGTTCCGCCTACTGGAGGTAAGGGTGAGAGAAATTTGGATCATCGAATCAAAAATTTCTTTAAAAAATTTATTTTAATTTGGACGTTTCGGGAGTTGGCCAACTCCCATCTTCAACATACAAGTTTATATTTTTTTAAAACAATATTGACATTATAAAGTTGAGATTGAAATTGAACAAATTTTAGATACAATTATTAAAGGTCTAGGCCTCCCACGCATATCAAAATCCTCAAATGGAGAAAAGGAGGGGGACATCACCTCCAAACTGTTTTTATGAGGGATTGAGACGACCAAAAAGCCATGAAAATAATTTAATTTGAAAAAAAATAATATGAATTTTGAAGTTAAATTATGTCAAAGTCCGAAATATAAAAAATTTAAAAAACTTTAAAAAACTTTTTGTCGGTCGACATCTTAACGATGAGACAACGACTGACTCGACAGTCAGTCGTTGTCTCATCGACTTTGACATAATTTAACTTCAAAATTCATATTATTATTTTTCAAATTAAATTATTTTCATGGCTTTTTGGTCGTCTCAATCCCTCATAAAAACAGTTTGGAGGTGATGTCCCCCTCCTTTTCTCCATTTGAGGATTTTGATATGCGTGGGAGGCCTAGACCTTTAATAATTGTATCTAAAATTTGTTCAATTTCAATCTCAACTTTATAATGTCAATATTGTTTTAAAAAAATATAAACTTGTATGCTGAAGATGGGAGTTGGCCAACTCCCGAAACGTCCAAATTAAAATAAATTTTTTAAAGAAATTTTTGATTCGATGATCCAAATTTCTCTCACCCTTACCTCCAGTAGGCGGAACGAAGACGCTCTTCCACAAGTTTTTTACTTGTAGTAACAATTTTTCAAAAAATAATATTTAGATTTTTTTTTTTAGAAGCTACTACTTGCGGTTGTCCAATTGTTACCAGAACCTATTCAACTCTTCCTATTACTGTTAGATTGAGGAATCCGTTGTTACACAGGTCTTTAGTCTTATATAATTTGAGAAACCGTATCTACAACATCCTAAACATACATACACTACACATATATCATCGTAAAAATGTTATAATCGGATTTTAGGGACCTTAAAACGTGCTTATTCACTAAAATCTGGATATGAGATTTTTAGCATGAATCCAATACCTCTCTTAGCGAGAGGTAATATTATTGTTTTAAAATGACGTATTACTGACAAATACGTATTAGTATTTGAAAACGCTATTGGTATATCAAAAAGATAATACCCGTTATGAAAAATATCTGCTGTGATATAACACGCAATATCAGGCAGCTTATCCTGCATGTATGACTCCTCTTGTTTAGAAGTCCTCGATCCGTTTCACACAAGGGTCGCGTGCAAGGATAGTGGGCTTTATTAAAAGTGCGTTTTTAATTTTGAATATTGGATATAGAGTTTGAAAGAGCGGTGGACTCGGACGAGAGGGCAAGTTTTAATTAAAATCGTTGTGAGAGCTGCTGCTGGTGTCTGCTTCCCGCTACTCGACTGTGCTGTACTGCACTACGCTGTACACCCTCCGTCCGTACCCGCGACGAAATAGCCGCAGGATTTCTCTTTGAGAGTCTGCTGATGTGCGCAGCACTAGATTAACAGAGAAGGATTTAGGCCACTCGAATTATAGTTTGTTTTTCTTCAAAATATCTTTTTATCATTTCAATACAGGGTGCTCATGTGAGAATAAACCAGTAATTATCTCTGTTATTCAAATAAGCAAATTTACTATACTGTGACAAGGCGAGCAATAACAAATAAATAACTTTTTATAATATTTTCTAAATAATATTTCAACTTGTTAGTCAAAATTCTGTTTAGAAATAGTTATCATCTTTTATTAACTGACTGTTTAGTCTAGCTGTCCGTGACATTGGACAGTTATTTGTTGACAATTCAGTTTAGAAGTTATTGCAAGCCTACGTGTAGGGTTGATATTTTGATATGGATGCTATATGATACCCTCTTCAACCCCTCAGAGATAAGCTTCTCACGAAAGTAACGTTTTGTTTGAAATAGTCTGTCTTAGATACTCGTGTCGACGAGATGTAGTCTCGGGTTTTAGTTTGAGCGCGTAGTAGACGCTACTACGCAGAGTTGCAATGTAAAACGTAACTATTTAGTTTATTTGTTTGATGATGTCTAGTATAATACATTAATAATAAGTTAGTTTAAATGTAAATAATATGTGTAAATAAAGAAATTAGTTAAAATCCTAATAACGTCTGTGTCCATAATGTAAATGTTCATCGGCCATCTAAGATAAGTGCGAGTGTATGTGTGCTCGTTGATAAAAGAAGTCCAAGTACACCATTAGGAGAGCCTCTGTGACACCCCCTCGTGTTACAATACAGGGTGTTATATTTTAATGGACCCAGCAAATATCTCGCTTATTTATTAAGTTAGTAATTTCTTTCATATAACATGATTTATACAGCTACATGTAAGCTACTTGATGACGGATGTACATTCATGATACCATTCCCGGTTTATTAGTAATTAATATCAAATTTGAAAAGTACTTTCCGTCACCTTTAGCTAAGAAAGGTACTGTCTTTGGTCAACAAATTCAATGATGAGTTTTTAGTGAATAAGCACGTTTTAGGATCCATATAATACGATTTTACCATATTTACGATGATGTCTATATGTATGTGTGTCTCAGTGTGTGAATATATTATTCTCTATTCGATTTGATTGTATTTTATACTTCATATTCAATAGGTTAAAGAATTATACAGATATTTAATTTCATAAATCAGCCAGCTATGCTAACCATGGAAACTGCTAATATATTCAGATAATTCAAATTGACAGATGTCAGTATCAATGAAAAGTAAATGAATGTGACAAAGATGAGGATGTTGGAGTAGATGTTGGTTAAGACACGGTAAGGAATGAAAGAATAAGGGAAATAACTCTACTGTAAGAAATATCTACAAAGATACAATAGAGACAATTACATTGGTTTGAACATGTCATGAGGAGAGATGAAGAGTATATTGGAAGAAGAATGAATAGCTTAGTACTAGAAGGTTGAAAAACAGAGGAAGACCAAAGAAAAGATGGAAGGACTGTATTGCAGAAGACTTGAGAGAAAAGGAACTGAATGAGAACGACACGCAAAACAGAAATGATTAGAAGAAGAAAATAAAAAATAGCGACCCCTAACGAATGGGAAATGCTAAAGCAGAAGAAGAAGATGTCAGTGTCAAGTGCAATTAGCATAGTTTATTTATGAAATAATTTTACTAGAAATTTAGAATCTTGCAAGAAAATTTATGTATGGAATTTGTACATAACACACAGGATTGACGGAAGGTATTGTGCTGCCACAACAGATTTATTATTATTATTATTATTATTATTATTATTATTATTATTATTATTATTATTATTATTATTATTATTATTATTATTATTATTATTATTATTATTATTATTATTATTATTATTATTATTATTATTATTATTATTATTATTATTATTATTATTATTATCTGTGACCAGAATTATAGTACGACTTAATCTTAACGAAAATATGAAGTAATAGCTAAATCAGGTGAGTATATGGCTGGTGATCTATTACATACTTTTTTTGCCAAAAACTTAAAAAAATGCTCTCTGATTAATTTTATATTTTCACTCACAACGATACATCAAAAACTTAACTTTCGCAATTTAATTTCAAAGGACAGACAAATAACTTTTTAAAATGATAGTACAAATTTTGATTTCCATAGTTTACCTGATTTTCTTATCTCAATAATAGCGTAATCCTTGTATTTATAATAATGTACCATACTGGACGGAACATGCCAAAATACTGGTTGTACGGAATATAGCGATTATTTATGTTTTATTGATATGGAGAATAATGTTAATCTTAGCATATAAGTTAGATTTTAACGAGGATTTTAGTATATAAACACTGTTTGCACTGAAATAATTTATACGCTGACTACTGGAATATAGTTATAAATTCAAATGTTGAGAGAAATGAAATTATCATGGTCCAGGCCTGTTAAAGTAGCCACTAGGGAGTGGCGCATGTGACCTAACAGCTTACATGTTCACATAACTCAAGAGAACAGGTGCAATCCTGTGTGTGGTTTAGTCTGTGATTTAGTTATGTAAATCCTATATTATGATGAACTACAAATTATATCACATGTTGATCGTTCTTTCAACTTGTAATAATAACGCAACATTTCAATAATTTTACGAGCATATCTTGATTATTTTAATGAAGTGAAAAGTTGTGGTTGAAAATGTCATAAATATTCATATTTGTCATATTTAATATTTTTTTTTTTTTATTATTCAAAAGTTAATTTACAATCTGTCATACATATATAACAATAGGTAAATGTTTTGTGGGTTAATTAGCATTTGAGGTCATTTTCCAGTGAAATTGAACTCCTATATCTACTTATATAAAAGAAATATTATTTTAATTAAACCTATATGGTAGTTCAATGGGAGTAAATCTTTTAAGTCTGTAGTTATCACGGCTGTTATCTAGAAGATTTAGTGCGTGCGGATTTTTATGTTTTTCTAGTTTTTTCAAATATTTTTCACTTGCTTTTTTTATTTCTTCTTTCACTGTGCACATATTCAAGTCGTTATGGATCACTTCATTTGTCACATACCATGGAGAAGCAGTGATTGTCCTAAGGATCTTTGATTGTAATCTTTGAATGATTTGCACATTAGAGTTACTTGTGGTCCCCCAGAGTTGAATGCCGTAGGTCCATATTGGTTTTAGTATGACCTTGTATATCAGTAATTTATTTTTCATTGACAATTTGCTAGTTGATTTAAGTAACCAATATAACTTACTGCATTTCAATTTTAGTTGTTTCCTTTTAGTTGTTACGTGTTTTTTCCAAGTAAGTCTTCTATCCAGGTGCATACCTAAGTATTTCGCTTCGTTTGTCTGTGGGATTTCTTCGTTATAGAGCAATACTGGAGGACATGTTTCTCGTCTTGTGGTAAAAGTTATGTGTACGGATTTTGTCTGATTTGCTTTTATTCTCCATTTTTTGAGCCATTTTTCAATAATAATGAGGTGTTCTTGAAGTTTTTCGGAGGCTATAGCTGGGTTTCCATCAGTTGCTAGGATTGCGGTGTCATCGGCGTAGGTGGCAGTTGTGGTGTTAGGTGACAGGGGGAGATCTCCGGTGTAAATTTGATATAGCGTTGGTCCCAGAATGCTACCTTGCGGCACGCCTGATCTTATGGGATGAAGAGATGTTATATCATTTTCTACTTTTACCTGAAAAAATCTGTCTGTTAGGTATGACTTTATAATTTGGTAGAATGAATTAGGTAATATTTTTTTAATTTTGTACAGAAGGCCCGTGTGCCAAACCTTATCGAACGCTTGTGTGATATCAAGAAACGCAGCAGAACAGTATTTTTTTTCTTGGATTGCTGTGTTTATTACTTGTACAACTCTGTGAGTTTGTTCGATTGTGGAATGTTTTTCCCGAAATCCAAATTGGTGATCTGGTATCAATTTTAAATCGTTTAGTACTGGTTTCAATCTGTCTAATAAGATTTTCTCAAAGACTTTCGATAAAATTGGGAGTAAGCTTATGGGTCTATATGAAGCTACTTCATGAGTAGGTTTCCCTGGTTTTAGAATCAAAATGATTTGTGACACTTTCCATTGTGTCGGGATGTAGCTAATTCTGATTATGGCGTTGTAAATAAAAGTTACTAGTTTTATTGCTTTTTCCGGGAGTTCTTGAAGTATCTTTCCAGTTATTAAATCGTATCCTGGAGCCTTTTTTGGTCTGATTTTGTGTTTTATTATATTTTCAACTTCATTTTTACTTATGTTTTTTATTTGTGGTGTGAGTTGTTCTGCAGCTTCTAGAAACGTATGTATTTCTTCTTCTTCTTCCATCGTGATGTCTTGTGGAAAACATTGGAATACATTTCTTAAATGTTCACTAAAAACCTCAGCTTTCTCTTTATTATTTCTTGCCCATGTGTTATCTGCTTTTCTTATAGGCGGAGTTGTTATTTGTGTTCGTTTGAAATTTTTCGTGGCTTTCCATAGGGAATAGCCTGTATCCGGTGTACCTGAAAGATTGTTTAGATAATTTTGAAGAGTAATGTTTTTCCATTCTTTCATAGTACTTTTTAAATCTTTTATTGCTCTGTTTAGTTCTGTTTTTATATTTGGTTGTCGGGTATTTTGCCATAACCTGCGTAGTTTTCTTTTTTCTTCAATTTTTTGTTTAATTGACTGCGGTACCTCTGGTTTTATTTTCTTTTGAATATTATGTGGGGTTGCCAGCCAGGCAGCTTTTTGTATGTTTACTGTTAGTTGTTCGGTTGCGTCTTCTATATCTTGTGGTGTTTTAAGGGGTACATTGAGCTTTATTTCTTGAATTAAAATTTCCCTGAACATGTCCCAATCTGTATGTGTATTATGGAGAGTAGGAGGTTTATTTTTAGACAATATTTGAGAGCTAAGTCTTATAATGCAAGGTGTGTGATCAGATGAGAGTTCTAAACAGGTTTCTGCATGTATATAATTATTACCAATATTTTTTGTTACACAGAAATCAAGAAGGTCTGGTATTTTGTTTAAGTCACTTGGCCAATATGTGGGTTCCCCTGTAGAAACGTAGGAGAATTGATTATGTTGTACAGTTTTTAGAAGTTCGCGACCTCTTGTTGTGTCCATCCTTGAGCCCCATGTAGTGTGTTTAGCGTTATAGTCCCCACCGGCTATAAATTTGTTTCCAAGAGTTTCGAAAAATGTTTGAAAGTGGTTTTCTTTAATGGTGTGTTTGGGAGGGCAGTATATTGCTGCTAAAGTGATCGGGCCCGTACGGTCCTCAACTACTATACTAGTGGCTTGCAGGTGTTCCATGCAGTATTCTGGCAATTGAAAGTGTTCTATGGTGTTTTTAATTATGACAGCAGTTCCACCATGTGCTGTACCGTCTGGATGTTGAGTGTCGTATACAGTGTAATTCGGTATCCTTAGATATGTTTTATCTGTAAAATGGGTTTCGGATATAAGTATTACATCTAGGTCGTGCTGGTTTAAGAATATTTTCAACTCTTGACTATGTTGAGCCAAGCCATTAGCGTTCCATATTGCTATTTTGAGAATACTGGCCATTAGGACAGTTTTGTAACGAGAGTTGTAAGGAGATTAAGAATAATGTCCATTCTCTCCATGAGTTTTATCATCATTTGCTCCATTTTATTATTTTGTTCCACGTTTTGTACCTCATTTTTTGTAACTTGAGCATACTGCAGGTTTGGTTCATTTCTATTACAAGTGTTCTCGTTAGTAGTGAATTCGGGTTGTGGGAATAAGACTCCTGGTGTTGGAGGTAAAACTCTTTCTCTTAATGGTGGAAATTTTCTAGTTTTTATCTCTTTATACACATGGCAGCCTTTGTAACTAGCAGGGTGATTTCCTTGGATATTTAATATAAGGCAATAAAAACACTCCTATTTAAAATACGATTGGAATTGGAGAGTAATGTTAGGGAATATTTTTGCAAGCAATTAGGAAGTAATAACAAATGTTATAAAAGAAAATTGTTAGAATACTTGTTGCTTATAACATGTTCTATACCAGTGATTCTCAAAATGGGTAAAAAATACGGTTAAAGGTATTTTTGGGCGGCATTCTCTCGAAATCGATAATGTCCATTTGCGCTCGAAACACACACAAGATTTTTTCTACAGTCGCCACAAAAAATAATAAAATGTACACTTTGTACTTTACACTACTACTCAATTAATAAGGATTAATATAAAGAAAAAAAAAAGTCTTTTATATTTAATTTTAATTTATCGTTATTTCCCATTCTTCTTGACCTATTGCTTCAATCTAATCTAAACATTTTATACTTTCGTTTTTGTAAATGAATGCCCTATTTTATTTTCACAATAGTGCGGCATTTTTTTTTTGTTATGTAATATACCGACAGAGCAATTATATATCAGTTTGATCTGTAAAGGTGGTAAATGTGTCACTACAGTGCCATTAGTTTCTGACTAAACGTTTCCATTAAGAATTTAGACAAGTGACATTTCTTATCATTGTGTAGTTAGAAATTTGGACAGCGAGCGTTTTTTCTACTTTGTCGCGCTAGAGCGGCAAAGTGACATTTTAGATAGTATTTGAGCTAGAGTGACTAGAAGGTCCACACTTACATACATACACACACACATACTCACACACACACATACTCACACACACACACACACACACACATACACACATACATACACATACTCACCCACATTTATTTGTTATCATGCAAGCATTTGTTATGATCACTTAAAAGTACCATACATAGCCGCCTAAGTAACAAATGAAATGTCAAAAATAATTTAGAATACATTTTGATTGTAATATTTCTCATTTTTGTTGTTGCAGAATCTTGTTTGTAATTGTTAATTCCGAAACAAATGAAATTCGGGTAAAACAAAGGTTACGAAAATAATAAATATAATCAACTAACATTCCACATTGCAGATTAATAAATATATTGATTTGTTTATGTGCCGAAATTTCATGTTAAACAATCTTCAATTTCCGAATATGAGTACTCTTGAAATGTCAGCTGGTAAGCGCTCCCCAAAGCTATATCATCAACCAAAAACTGTTTGTAAACAACGCGGCGAGTAGACGCAATATATGGATGAAAAACGTGATGTTTTATGTTTTCTCAATAGTTTTTCCTCGATAATTCAAAAATATGTGCGTATCTTGTTTGACGCAGCACAGATTTTAGGTTTTGTTTTTACATTTTTTAACCGTAATGCACGTTTTTCAGACGACTTGAAACACAAACTATTTTAAAGAATACACTAAAGGAATTATTTCAGCACGATAAATACGATTTTACAAAAGTGTACATTACCAAAAACATTGTGAAAAGTTTACAATATTTCAAGAGAAACCTACAAATTGAAAAGTGAAAAATTGTATTTGATTGTCCAAAAATAAGTTACCGTACTATTTTTTATTTTCTATAATAAATTTTGTAATATACTCGTATCTATAATAAGTCAGTGTTAATTTGACGATGAAAAATATGGATTTTAAATTTCGTACAGTAATTACGTTTAGATTATCAGCGGCATAAGCAATAATTGCGATGAATAATTTCATTTATTTTACGAAGGAGTATCAACAAAATAATACCAGATAAACTTTAATATAAAAAATGTTTAGGCGATGAAAAATATAGATTTTAAATTCCATACAGTAATTGCTTTTGCAGTATAAGCGCCATAAATAATTATCATGAATAATTTCATTTATTTTCCAGTTAAGTATCAAAAAATTAATGCCATATAAATTTTAATATAAAAATGTTATGGCGTAAATTTAAAAATAATCAGTTTTAATTATTACATAACGCCCATCGGTTATACAAGCATTAAATAAAAAATTAAAGTTCGTGATACCAAACTAAGTTCAAGCTCATGCTACATATTTTTACCTTCCGTCACCTTTAGGTAAGGAAGGTATTGTCTTTGGTCAAAAAATTCAATGATAAGTTTTTGGTGAATAAGCATGTTTTAGGGTCCCTATAATACGATTTTACCATTTTTATGATGATGTCTGTATGTATGTGTGTGTATGTGTGCATGTGTGTGTGTGTGTGTGTGTGTGTATGTGTGTGTATGTGTGTGTATGTGTGACAAAAGTTTCAGATCGCATAACTTCAATACCACGATTCCAAAAATTATATTTTTTTCGTATTTCTCAAGTTTACATTCAGAAGAACAACTGATCAGATTTTGGTTGTAATTAGTGAACCTGAAGATTTAACAGTTAAATTTGATTTATTGACTTTTAACGTTATTATAACTTAAAGAATATATTATTCTCTATACGATTTGATTGCATTTTATACTTCATATTCAATAGATATAGTTACAGAATTTTAAAGAAATTAAATTTTATAAATCAGCCTGCTATGCTAAACACGGAAACTATTAATATATTCATATATAATTCAAATTGACAGATGTCAGTATCAATAAAAAGTAAATTAATGTGGCAGAGATGACGATGTTGAAGTTGATGTTGGGGAAGATATGGTATGGAAATAACTCTAGTGTTACAAGTTTCTAGAAAGATACAAGCGAGATGATTACATTGGTTTGAAAATGTCATGAGGAGAAATGAAGAATATATTGGATGAAGAATGAATAGCTTAGTAATAGAAGGTTGAAGAAACAGAGGAAGACCAAAGATAAGATGGAAGGACTGTATTGCGGAAGACTTGAGAGAAAAGGATCTGAATGAGAACGACACGTAAAACAGAAATGAGTGTTAGAAGAAAATAAAAAATAGCGACCCCTAACGAATGGGAAAAGCTAAAGAAGAAGAAGATGTTAGTGTTAAGTGCAATTTGCATAGTTTGTTTATGAAATAATTTTACTGGAAATTTAGAATCTTTTGCAAGAAAATTTATGTATGGAATTTATACATATTACACAGGATTGACGGAAGGTATTGTGCTGGCCACAACAGATTTTTTTGTATGTACTAATTTTAATAAATATTATAAAAAATCTGATGTGGCCAACACATTACCTTCCGTTAATCACCTCCGCTTGATCACAGTCGCGAATTCGGTTTTTGAATGATTCGGGCGTTCTGTAACGTTTATCACCGGTGATCGCGTCTCTAGGTGATATATTTCGGACAGCCATCTTGCGGAATTATTGCCAAACATGGCCATATGACGTCATACTTGGCGAAGAGATATCACCTTATGAAGAGGTGGTGTTATATTTATATCGCCGGTGTTATCTTGGTTTGGTGTGATATTTGTTTGAAATGGTGCTGTGTTATGTACAATTTTTATGTGTGGTATTTTGTTATGTATTGCATTTTTATACACTCAACTAAGAGTTGTTGAGGAGGAAGAAGATGCTGATGAACGTTTGAATCGGAGGCGAATTAGATACATGCAAGACCCATTCTGCATCAGTGATGTAGAATTTGTTGCTACTTTTCGTTTGAATAAGAATGCATGCCTGTACGAACTTTGTTGCCATAATAAACAACCTTCTGATGTCAACTTGACAGATGATGTTAACGAAATTTGAAATTTTCTTCATAGTACCAACATACAAATATTTATGTAAGAACATAAGTGAATATTACTAAAACAGCACCGCCTTTATCGCACCGATGAATGGTGATATGACGTCATTAAAATATCACCAAAAATCGGTGAGAAGCTATAGAATAGGGGTCCTGAATTTTTGTCGGAAATTTATGACAAATAGACGATGCTCACATTTTCGGAATAAAACTGTCCTTTTCAATTTGTCTATAGCGTTACCAAACTTGCTACAAATATTGCTCGTATTTATTCAAGACAGTCTGAAGTCTTCAAATTAATTATAATCGCGTATCCGAGGAGCGTGTAATATGCATTATACCAATATTTTAACGCAGACAGCTTTCACTCCGACATGTAATTAATAATATTCAACTCGAAATTAAGTAGAAAAATCTCCTTAAACTCTCCATCCATGTGAACCCATTTAGGAAATAAATTCCTTAGATAAAAAACGTATAAATCTCTTTCTTTGGCCAATCTATCACCTTCCCTCTTGTCTTACCACAAGAATCGAACCCCGGAATAGATGCACATTTAAAACAGCAGCGATAGGATTGCGTTGGCTGGTGGCTACTCGTGTTCGTGTCCTACTGAAAATGTATGAAGCAAGACGGCTAACTAAAACCATTAGCCTGATAAGAAGAGCGATGAGCTGTGAATACGGCTTGGCGAGCCACTCCACCGGATGGCATTTGCAATGAATCGCACTTCCGGTCACGAAGGAGGGAAAGAACGAATTTTTTTTAGGAAGGGATGGAGCATTGTTGGTTTAAACAAAGAAAGGTTTGGGAAAGAATTGAAATAATGAATTAGGTTGGTTAGTAATTTGATGGTGTCAAATAATAAGAATGTTCATGTTTAATTTAAACATTATTTATATTATGAGGGTACTGGGTATCAGCATATTCAACGTTGTACGATATACAGGATGTATTTTGTTTATTTGTGGTTTGGCCACTCAACAGGACCAGGTCCCAATAACAGAGTGGCACTACAAAATTCTATTGAATCAATATATTTATGATTCACAGTAAATCAAACTTTGAAAATGAAAATTTGCTTTACAATGATATTAAAAAAGTAGGACGTTGTATTATTAAAAAGTAAAATGGCAGAAGTTTGAAATATCTTACAAAATAAGTCAAGACATTGTGGAATTTTGTTTTATTAAATTTGTTGCCTAGGTTACGTCATATAAATGAATTTATCTTAAAAAATATCATTATCTATGAACAAAAAACAATAAAATCTCACACACTTGATTTTTTTTTTCATTCAATATATTCATATTTCAATCGTCCACCATTTTATTTTTTAATAATACAACGTACTACTAATACCATTATAAACAAAATTTTATGTACTTTTCAAAAACATAAAAAAATTTAGTATGTTCTATTTGAAATTTCAAACTTGGTATCACATACTCTGGAACCGGAACTAATAGAGCGCTTCTTGATACATCTTATTGCCCATATTGTGTGTAGTAAATTTGTTTATTTGAATACATTACCTTGATTCATAGCCGTACGAATAACGTTATTTTCTCTCAGTGAGTATGTTATTTTTCACATATTTGGTTTTACATTTGCCAAAAAACTTACCAGTTGACATATTTTTGAATTTTGAATGCTGTTATTGTAACATATATTTTTATAATAATAAAATAACAGTAGTATCTTTATGTACCCTCATAAAAACTAAGCAAACGACACTACTGAATTTGTCAGAATGGGCGGGGCAAAAATCTGAATTCATACAATTCGTAGATGTCCGATCAAGGTCATCTACAAATTGTATGAATTCATATTTTTGCTCCGACCATTATGACAAATTCAGTAGTGTCGTTTGCTTAGTTTTTATATGTCTGGTCTAGGCGAACAAATTATGGGGATACACAATTTTGTCGTATTATTTGATTTATGGTCTCCTTAGTCTATAAAAAAATCTGAGGCACTCTTGTTTGGTGGAGCTGAAAAAAAGCAGTGTGGTATATGCTTAACAATATAATTCATTAGTCACGTGACATGTTTTCCGCCAATCAACATACAGAACATCTCTAGTTACATGTGTATCACAGCGATGATAAAAAAACAAAAAAAAACACTCAAACTCCGAAATATTAAGTAAAACTCGTAAGTTCCATGTTTTAATACAATATAAATATGTATATCAAAAGTTAGGTTAGCAGCATACACAATGTGTTACAAAAATTCATTATATTCTCTATTAAATATAAGCTCGTGATATGATTAATAATCGAAAATATTGCTCGTGAAATCGAAGCAGCACATTTCACTGGAGAATATCATCGATAATAATCCATATCACTTGTTATATTACGTATGATAATAAAAAAAATATTACACAACAATTACACATTTATATTTCATTGCATTGTGACACAAATATATGGAATCCTAGATATTTTGTAAATAGAACTGTCATGGCTGATTTGGGTCGTACAATTTCTATTAACTAATTTACTGCTCTCAAATGTTCAGATCATACATTTTCCATTCATGATGTAGGCGTTTGAAATGACAACTGATAACACTCTGTCTTTGAACAGGGAATGTAAATCTAATGGATTATTGAATTACGGATGAATATTTATAATAAATTATAGATAGGACTATTCAGTTTTCTTGAATACGTAGCACATTCGTTTATTGAATGTGGCCGCGTGAGTTCTATTCATATAAAATCCGGATTTTAAATTAGGAGTAAATAAAAAAATCAAATTTACAACATACAATACAAAAAACACCAGAGAATGTTTTGCATCAAATTTAAATAGAACTTTACTACCCATTTTTTCGGTCGTAGTTTAAACAAACCAGAAATTTGTTGTTCAAGGTTCATATTAATTTTTACTTTCCGTCACCTTTAGGTAAGAAAGGTATTGTCTTTGGTCAAAAAAATCTGTGATGAGTTTTCAATGAATAAGCACGTTTTATGATCCCTACAATACAATATTACTATTTTTCGATGATGTGTATGTGCGTATGTGTCGGATTTTGGTTATAAATGTTCAACCGGAAGTACCCTCATTTGAAGATTTTAAAAGTTTTTCTTGAAAAAACGCTGTTCAATATTATTTTTTGACATTTAATGTTATTATAAATATTAAAGAATATTCTTATCTATATGAATTGATTGCATTTTATATTTCATATTCAGTGGATGTAGAGCTAAAGACTTATAAAGAAATTAAATTTTATAATTTAGCCAACTATGCTATAACCATGGAAACAGCTACTATATTAAGAAAATTCTGACAGATGTCAGTGTCAATGAAAAGAAAATGAACGTGGCAGATATAAGAATATTGAAATAGATATTCGGGAAGACACGGAAAGGTAGGATAAGGAATGAAAGAATAAGGAAAATGGGTCGAGTGATATAAGTTTATAGATAGATACATGCGAGACGATTACATTGGTTTGAACGTGTCATGAGGAAAGATGAAGAATATATTGGAAGAATGAATAGTTTAGTAATAGAAGGTTTACGAAACAGAGGAAGACCAATATAAGGTGAAAGGATTGTATTGCGAAAGACTTGAAAGAAAAGAAACTAAATGAGGACGACACGCAAAACAGAAATGAGTGGATGAATAAAAAAAAACATAGCGACCCCTAACGAATGAGAAAAGCTAAAGAAGAATATGTCAGTGCCAAGTGCAATTTGCGTAGTTTGTTAATGGAATAATTTTGCTGGAAATATAGAATCTTAGGTATGGAATTTGTACATAATACACAGGATTGACGGAAGGTATTGTGCTGGCCACATCAGATTTTGTGTGTGTGTGTGACTATAATTTCGGCCGCGATATTTCCAATACTAGAATTCCAAAAATTACATTTTTTACGTATTCCTCTTCCTTACATCCATTTGCAGTCTTGATTAGATTTTGGTTATAATTGGTCAACTGGAAGTAACCCTCATTTGAAGGTTTTAACAGTTTTTGTTGAAAATACGCCATTAAATACTATTTTTTCACATTTAATGTTATTATAAATATTAAAGAATATTTTATTTTTTATAATAATTGATTACATTTTATACTTCATATTCAATGGATATAGACTTAAAAAAATATAAAGGAATTAAATTTCTTAAAGCAGCCATCTGTTATGTTATAACCATGGAAAAAGTTGCTATATTAAGAAGATTGTAATTGAAAAATGTCAGTGTCAAGTGCTATTGACATAGTATCGGGCCTATTCTGTAACTTAGTAGTTATTTTTTAACGAGTAGTTAAACATTTTGACCAATCAAGTATGTTGATATATAACAAAAAAATTAATTTTTAGTTGCCAAATCAATATCCATTGGATAACATTTTTAACCAGTCGTTGAAAATTAACCACTGAGTTACAGAATAAGTTTGCGTTATAATTTTACTGGAGAATAGCTAGAAACTTTCTGTATGGAATTTGTACAAAATACATAGAACTGACGGAAGGTAATGTACTGGAAATATAGAATCTTTTGCAAAAAAAAACTTTCTGTATGGTATTTATACAAAATACATAGAAATAACGGACAGTAATGTACTAGATACATCAGATTTTTTATAATATTTTGCATGATTTTTTTTACGTTTTTATTTTTTGTTTTATTTTATATCAAAATCAAAATTTTTGTAATAATAATTTGATTTTGTTCAAATCCATCTCTTTATTGTGCAATACATCTTTATACTGTGCACAATAAATTTTAGTCATACTTAACATTTTATTACTTTTTTAATGAACGTCTTTACAGCTATGATCATGCCTTAGTAGGTATATTTTTATAATTAATAGATTTATTTCCAACAAAGTGAAATGCGTTAACGTTTATAATTAGTATATATAGATACAGTTCTTGTATCTTACTATTTTTTATCGTAATAAATTATTTATACAAGTAAGTCGTATTTATAGATATACGAGTAGGCTTAAAATTATGTAGTTTAAATTGTAATATGAAATATTAATTATAATTCTAATTAAGTTTAGAATTTTAAATTCAAGTACTTTCTCCGTCTCTATAACATTAATATTAAATTACAATGTGACATACCTTATAATATTTGTATTTCACTTTCTCAAATCAAAAATTGCTTATTTACACTAAATATCATTTGTAATTACATTCATATCAAATATAAACTAAGTACAATGTTTTAAGGTGGATTTGTGCAGCCTACTTTTTATGTTACTTTTTCTTTTCACTTTTACTGTAAGTTTGGTACTTTATGCAACTACTTTAAAGCCGTCAATACACTTGCGCAGATGTGATTTTTCTGGCTTATAGTCGTAAATTTAAAAAGAGAAATATTTTTATTATATAAGCAATAAACAATCAAGGGGACAATGTTAATATTAATGTATAAATTATTACTTTTTGACACAAATGAAAATTCTCGTTATTTTTTCTATTAAACCTCATATGACTTGAGTAGACGTTTCATAAACGCCTTTTACAATAATTTTTTTATTATTATTATTTTAAATATACTATTTTATAGCAGATGTAAATATTTTTTATAAAGTCATGTTTACAAGATACAATTATCAACTTTTATTTTTAAATAGCACCCTATAATTATATTACAAAAATATAAACCGCCTTATTTTTGTCTTTTCAACGATGTATTAGTTTTTATTAATGCATTTGAAAATATTCGAGAAAAATAAAATAACTGAGATATATGAGAAACAATTTTTTATTCAAATGTTCTAGGTGGCTATGTGAAAATAAATAATAAATAAATATGTCATCACGGCATATTACTCATTACTGGGTGTGCCAATCTGCTTTGTGCATAGTTTTCGGTAATGATGATGACATATTTGTACCGTGCAGGCGTTTACTGGGCGTCACCTCACGGGCACTCATTGCTGGCATGGACAGTGCACCACAGGGATCAATTTTGGGCCATTTAAAATTCGAAATATTTGGCGTGTCCACCTATAATATTTGAATAAAAATTATTTCCAATATGGGGTTTCGTGGCCTGAGTGTCTGGTCGTGAATCTGGGGACCCGAGTTCGATCCCGGCCAACGCCAAAATTTACTTCGAATTTTAATGGCAGTAAATTGACTTCTGAGGTGCACTCTCCACGCCAGCAATGAGTGCCCATGAGGTGACGCCTGGTAAGCGCCCGCACGGTACAAATATTTCATCATTACCGATATCTGCGTAAAAAGCAGATTGGCACACCCAGCAATGGGTTATATGCCGTGATGATATATTTATTTTTTTCCAATATTTCTCAATTATCTTATTTTTCAAGAATTTTTTCAAGTACAGTGATGGACAGAAAAAAATAGGACAGTATTTTTTTTCTAGTATAAACTGATCCTTGACAACCCCACTTATTTAAAATGTTAATGACAAAATTTTTATTAATATTATAACGCTGGGCAATTTGTCTGATCGGCATTCCTTCTTCCGCTTTAACAATTACCGAACACTTCACAATGTCGCTAATTCGAGGCATTTTTTTTTAAATTCGATACAGCAATTCAATTTTTGACAAATCTAAGTGACATGTCATAATTGTAAAGCCAAATTCAAGAAACTAAATATTATAGAAGAAAGTTTACTTGATTTTTCGACTTGTCCTATTTTTTTCTGTCCACCACTGTACATAATAAAAACTAATACATCATTGAAAGAAAAAAAAATGACGGTTTATATTTTAGTAAAATAATAATTACAGGTATTTAAAAAATAAAAGTTGATAGTTGTATCTTGTAAACCTGACTATAAAAATGTCTGCATCTGCCATCAAATAGTATATTTAAAATAATAAAACTTTTATATGACCCATTTTTTTCTATTATAATAAAAAAGTTATGAAGGGGGAGGGAGGCTTCCCAGACTCATCTGTATATGTTTATTATCTACATTTGCATAAGAGATCGTTCCACTTAGCTAAGTTTTTTCTTAAGTTATTATAAATAAAATTGTAAGCATGACTCATGCAGCATAATTAAAGGTGGATTTATAATGAACATAGAAAACACAACATAACATAGCATAGCACAGCACAGCTCATATTTGAATTTGAACATATGGACTTTCGTATATGCATTTATAACTTACATAGAAAACACAGCATAACATAGCACAGCATAGCATAGCATAGAGAATTGACGAAAGTTCAATTTGTGCCACTGAATACATAATACATATTATGTATTCAGTGTTTGTGCTATGTTTTTCGTATGTTCGTGCAAGAATAAAGTTAAAGTTCTTGACAGGAACTTCTTCCCACAGTTCTTCTATATGTGTTTTTCCTATGTCTTATGTCAAGTTATAAAACCCCCAAATAAAATTCTGTGTTTTGCTATGCTATGCTATGTTATGTTGTGTTTCCTATGTTTGTTATAAATCCACCTTTAGTCTTAATACGATTTTATTCTCACTTTTTTTCTTCTTGCAGATCACATGAAATTTCAAAAGGAAAAACTAATATCTGTATGACAGTTTATAATATCATTTTCTTTTATGGGATGATCCAAAATCTTTCAGACTTTTATACGTTCATTTCAAAAATAGCTTTACTTTTTTTACTTGCATTCCTGGTTTCCAGACTATGGGATACAATGATAGAATAAGTATATAGCGAAAAACAGAAAAAAGAACTCTTGTGTAATGGTTACAGTAAACAAATTTATTCTTCACAGTCTCATGATGCCATTTAGAAAATAAGTTCACAGAGCTAATGAATTCCCACTTGCATCTTTTTATTTACTTTTGTGTTGTTTTTTTTTTCCGGACTTGTATTGTAAAAGTAATTATGAAATCTTTATTTAGCAATTAGTTATACAGCAAAACCAGACACAGGGGAAATCTATCTAATTTCAAAATTAATAATTTTGCAATTTTACTGAAATCAATAACATTATTTCAACATAATTGTGAAAAAGATCGAAACACTCCAAATTGTTAATTTTTACATAATAGTCATATCTATCACGGTTACTCATTGCATTGTAAATAATTTATTATAATTGACTTCGATTCGAGAACTCATGTTGTTTATTACTAGACATAATCAATCATGTAATGGATCATCTACCATAGTAATAAATTAGAACATGGATCATTTATATTAAAACTAGATCGTTATGATAATAACGAACATCGTTTTATAACGATAATCGTTAAAGTATTCTGTAAACAATAATTTAATTCTACATAACGAAAAAAAGATAACGATATCGTTATTTTTTAACGACTGGAAAAATCATTCGTTACCTAAGCGTTTTGTCAATAATTCAGTATTTTTATTCGTGTCAAAATAAAATTGCTATTATGTTGAATAGTGATCTCAAAAACTCGTCACATTATAGTTTTTTACAAGGTAATATTAAAATAATTTAATAAGTTTTTATTCCTAGCGCCTAACGCAAGCTTCCCAATTTGTCTACAGATGGTAGTAGTAGCTCTAGCATAGCCCACAACAAGAAGAAAGAGTCTGACAGCTGACAGGTTGACAGCTGACTCCCACCACAACTGATCTAACCTAGAAGTTTAGTGAGTGATATTAAATTATTTTAGATATTTCATTTAAAATTAAATTTGATTTTAAGAAATAAAGTTCTTAACTTGATTCCAAGGTTATTACTTTTTAAAATGAGTTACAGAATACGGATACAAAAATAACGATTATCGTTAAGTAGATATAACGATTTTCATAATAACGATTTCGTTATAATAACAATTCTTAAGCGAATATTTTACTGAATAGGCCTGTAAGTCGCAATTGTTCGAAAATTCTAGCAAAATTTTGACAGATTGAAATTGAATTTTTCTGATTTCATTAACATTCTTATTCGCTATAATTGATGAAAAATACATTCCTCGAGGTATTTTGGATGAAGCTACTGAGGCGAAGAACAATTTAAAGCCGCATAAATAAAGGATTCAGTTTAAAGGTAAAATTTTAAAGTCGTAGAACTTTAAAATATCATTTTAAAGTTCTAGGACTTTAATGTTCCATTTTTTGTTTTATAAGTCGTTAAAAAACGTTGCTTTAAAAACCAGTATGATGTAAAATAAATTAATCTAACTTGACAGATAAACCGTAACACATTTGTTAATTTTTTTGTTAAATTCAATGGCTATCGCTATTTTTAGGGCAATTTTCGACATTTTTATATCTAATTTCAGCCGTTACAAAGCATGCAAAATTAATTATGCTCTACAAATTTTATTTGAAGCTTTTTTTTACCTAAAATTATTAGGGAAGCAAAAAATTAGAAAAGTATGATTTTACATGTTAAGGTCCTACGTTCGGTCACAGCAGCAAAAGTAGAAACCCTCTGTCTTTCATATTTGTGTTGGTAATTCTACATCTACGACAAATAACAAATGACAATATAACACCCAAATATTGCCACCTACTAAACTTTGATAATCATTTATGGAGGTGTTAAATATTGCTCGGTCTTCAGATTTATTAAATATGGGTGTTTAATCGTATTCACTATAGATCAAGGGTTAATAATTATTTCTGCTGGTGTTGTTGTTGTTTCAATTCTACGTAATTAGAGCAGAAAAATGGAAAATTATTATTTTTAAGTAATAATTAATAATAACTAATAATTAACAATTTATACAGTGGAAAACTTAGCTCAATTAAAACACTAAATTTAAAATCGTCATTTGTTATATTTTATAGAAATATGAAAGACAGAGGATTCATACTTTTTAAACTACCTATCTTTTTTTGGCGTTCCCCTAATTTTGCTGGTGTGTGTATTATTTACCTAATTCGTAAAAGTTGTAGCGCACAGAATAAAAATGATAAACACAATGAAAATTTTATTTGTACGAAAAAGTATAATTCATACGTTACAAAAAAATTGTTCCGCGAATTATACTGGGCCCGTAACTTGTTCATATTTTTTAATAATTCACACGAGAAATATTTACCGTACCGTAATGGCCTTATAAAATTTTTCTAATTTATATTTAAAGTGTGAATCATTTATCATGAAGCTCATTTTAATAATGAATTAACTACCCTCTTTTGATCTTTATATGTAAAAAAACTAATTTTATTTGTTGAAAGTTAAAGTATAATTTTAAGTTTGTTCCCACTTTTAATACTTTAAATATCACACTGCTGTAATTAATCTTTCTCTTAATTATTCATCGTTCAAGAAAACTTTGAAGTGTCACTGACTTAAAGCACTTCCCTTTATTAACGAGTACACATGCGAAGTGCAGGAAGATTTTTGTATTCAGAATATTACGGGCAAAACTGAAGTAAATATTCGTAATATCACCGTTGTTTATGTTTATTATGTTTTAGCTTCACAAATACTCTTACGTAATATAAAGTTTTAGGAAATAGATATAAATCTATAATTAATAATTTATGTTTATCAATCTGTAAAAATCTTACTTATCCTCATGAAGGTAAAAGATAAAGGTTTTTTTAGAATAAATACTGTAAGAATGAGATTTCGAGTAATTATTAACTCCTAATCATTATTAAAAAAAAAATCTGATGTGGCCAGCACGTTACCTTCCGTCAATTCAATGTATTATCTACACATTCCATATATAAATTTTCTTGCAAAAGATTATATATTTCCGTAAACAAACTATGTAAATTGCTTTTCCCACTGGTTAAGTGGTCGCTATTCTTGAATTTCTTCATCTACTCATTTCTATTTTGCTTGTTGTCCTCATTTAGTTCCTTTTCTCTTAAGACCTTCGCAATACAGCATTTCCATCTTATCTTTGGTCTTCCTCTGTTTCTTCTACCTACTACTAGTAAGCTGTTCATTCTTCTTCCAATATATTCTTCATCTCTCCTCATCACATGTTCAAACCAATATAATCGTCTCTCTTGTATCTTTCTAGAAACTGGTATCACTCGAGCCATTTCCCTTATCCTCTCATTCCGCATTTTTCCGTGTCTTCCCAACATCCATCTCAGAATTTTGATCTCTCTGCCACATTCATTTTCTTTTCATTGATACTGGCATCTGCAATTAGATTTTTTTGACTAAAGACAATACCTTCCTTACCTAAAGGTGAGGGAAGGTAAAAAAAAACATGAGAACTATAAGAACAAATAAAGATAATAATTTATTTATTTTTATTGCTATTTCAATGTATTTTATTATTTTTATATGGTGGTCCGTTAAAACTAGGTATGAGGAAACTTATAAATACATATAGATATTTCAATACTGATTTATGCAGACGTCATGGTGATAATGGCGTACAACGAAAAAGACTAACATAGAAATACTAAATAAAGAACTTAAAAATTTCGTTATAAAAATAATTATAGGGAAAACTAAAACCATGATCTTCAGCCGGGATTTTTTTTTTACAATATATGGCTAGAGAATAGTAAATTAGAACGAATAAATGTGTTTAAATACCTAGTAAGTCAATTCTGTGAAGACGGTACACTGGATGTTGAAATAAATTAGAAAATTGGAAATTCAAATCGCCTAATCAATGCCATTAGAAATAATTTTCTAAAGAGAAAGGAAATAGAAGCAACGAAAATGCCGATCTACAACACTGTATTTGTACCAACTCTGGCTGGCGAAGCATGTAATATTTCAGACAGAAATAAAAGTAGAATTCAGGCAACTGAAATGAAATATTTAAGAACTGTAAAAGGAAAGATTAGGATGGACCGAATTAAAAATAAAAAAATATAGAAAGGAGCTCAACGTAAAACCGATACTCGACACACTAATAGAAAAACATTTGAGATGGTATGGATAAGTGAGTAGACTGGAAGATGACAGGGTAGTTAAACTAGCTTTAAGATCCAGATGCCAAGGGAAAAGACCAAGAGGTCGTCCGAAGAAAGAATTGGTGCAACAAGTAAAGGAAGCAGTTGGACATGGAAGGATGACCTACTAAAGTCTAGCCGATATACGCAACTTTTATCACAATAATGAACGATTGTAATTGTCATGCAATTAATAATCATTTTGATGTGTTATTGTTGTTATATTTGGTCAATTTAACCAAACACAACAACAATAACATCATCTAACGCTCAGAAATCACTAATAAAATATATTAAATGTCAAAGTATGAAACAGTATGAAATGAACAAAATGTATATCTACACTATTACAATATATACGCACGCTCAGATCGGCACCTACATCGTGTAGGGTGATAAAAGTTGGTATATCGGCTAGACGTTTCTAAATAACATGGGCAGAAGCGCAGTCAGCTGCTGCGGACGGAACACTATGGAGAAACGTCTGAAAATACGCTAGTATTGCAGACCTATATATTGTTCCATTTTACCAATTCAGTATTGTAGAAAATAGGGCATAGTATTGAACTCTCTGATTGGCTGAAATTGGAATCAAGTTTACGCAATGTAATTTCAGTGTCAGTGTACATGACATGTGACATTTCGTGTCATTTTTATGTGCAATGTCAAGTATCACCTTTATCCGATTTGAAAAGCAGGTAGACAATACTTTTATTTCACACTTACTGACTAGAATATACAAAGTTTCAGTGGCATTATGATACCTTTTTAATATTTTAATAAAATGTCTGATGACAGAATACTTAATTTCGTCTGTTTAAAACTGGCACCGATGTGGGCGCCATCCACTGAAATGGTTAAGTGCAACAGAGTATAGGAAGATACAACTCCTCAACACCGCAAAGTAGAATTTATATGATGGTCATAATAGGCAATGACAATGACAATGACAATGACATACAATTTAAAACAAAATTTGAAACATCATGAGCAAAAGCTTACGTATTATAATGGTAGTAAAAGGGTAAATATTATCTTTCACCAACATTAACGATTTCGGATCAACGAAGAAGAGAATTTAAACGAATAATTCGGAAGAATTTTATTTGTGACTTTTCACTTTCGTTTACAAATAACATTGTATAATAATAAATTGTAAAATACATAACGACGAAAAAATATCAATATAAACATAGGCTACTATACATAAATATAAATATTTACAAAATAAAATATATAAAAGTAGACAGAGTAAACGTGTGCCCGGTGTGCCCTGTGTCGGCACGGGCAACACGATTGTAATATATGTTTAAAATCGTGTTGCCGGCGTTGGCATAGTATGTTACAAATATTAGAAGTAATGAAACCTAGGAAATCTGAATCTATGAATAAAACTATAATTCATGTCTCATATTCCTGATAAGGTAAAAGATAAATCATTATTTTAAATTACCATATCGTAAATAACTGGTAAAACAAAGTTATCTCCATTCGACAACTACTGTTCTATATTATATATCTTCATATGGCATAGTTTCGAAGTTTAGTCTGAATGAACTGTTCACAATTTGTTTAAAATCTCTCTCTTATCATTAATATGGCGTTCATTATCTGACGGAACTTCATTTCTCGACGGTCTCTTTCTTCCCCTCCGTTCGCTTTGCCTGCCCTACATATTCCCTGTAACTTAGTATTTTATAACTCAACCTAGAGCTTCTGTGCTATAATCGTCCCCTGATTATATCTTACTGTTTAATTACTAATTTCGAGTATCAGCGTAAAATCCAGAGAACAGATTTAAGCGCTGAACGATTTTTAAATCAATTATTAAGCGATGCTTGACGCCTATTTCGTGGAAAATTACAGCATAATAAAAGAATATTAAGCTTTCATTTGGTTATAATTGAGATTGAACACGATTTTTAAGTTTACCACGTCTTTTATTTTCTATACAAATTATTGTAATGAGAAAAAAATCTATGAATTTGTTTCAGTGTACATTGTAAAAACCCTTGCTATGCTCGTTCCAAACAAATGAATATAGATAAATTATATATTGTTGGAAAACAAAAAAATCAGATGTGGCTAACACATGACCTCTCGCCATTTCCATTTTATATTACATAAATAAATAATAAATATATCATCACGGCATATTACCTATTGCTGGGTGTGCCCAGTACGCAGATATCGGTAAATGATGAAATATTTATACCATGTGGGCGCTTATCAGGCGTTACCTCACGGGCACTCATTGCTGTCGTGGAAAATGCATCACAGGGGTCAATTTTGTGCCATAAAAATTCGAAGTAATTTTTGGCGTCACTCGGAATCGAACCCGGATCATAATTACCGAATTTAACATTTCTTATACATACAAATAATTCAAATTGTATCTATTCTTTCGTTCTATATGGAATTTTCTCCTACTTTTCTAATATATTCCAATTCTTTATATTCACTGACGGTGTTAGCGTATTTCTTAAGGATATATGTAATATTAATATACCTATAATTTTAAACATTTAATTAATAATACAATAAGAATTTTTAAATGTACTTACTTCCCAGAAAAAGCTTTCTTTAATGTTAATAAATTTGTTGATTCTTGACACTGAGATTTTGCATTTATCTGTCAATTATAAACATTTAAATATCTCAACTGGTTTCCATGGAGTTGTTTGGACAGCGAGATTTATTCCAAAAGATTATTCTATATTATTATATAATATATCTCTGGCCCGGAATTTTCACTTGCGAATAAAGCTTTAGATAAATTTAACCTTCGGATAAATATTTTTGCTGTCTTTTCATTTGCAAATAAATTTATTCGAAAGAATAACATCTGTTATTCGCGGAATAAATTATTCGGTAGTTAGGTAGCGAATAAAGGGTTTATTCTTATTCGTATGTTCATTACATTTCTATATATTGCAAATTTATTAACAAAAAGGGTATATTCAATATTTTTATGATTATATTGATACTTTGACCTATGAATTAATAAGTAATATAAATAATATAGCACCTAACCACACACATTAAAGAATTTTTGACAGATTCCGATTAAAAACAAACAATTCTCAATTTATTTTTACACATTTGGCTTCGTACTTGATCTGAAACAGTATAAAAAAAATTCTTTCCTTTAAAGGTGTCCTGTGAAATAGAAATTGTTTGCCCATTTAAACGTCTTTCTAGCTCTTATAGTTCTCGAGATAGCAATGGTGGCCCATTTAAAATGAACACCCTGTATATAAAGATGCAAATTCATAAATATAGATTTTTCTTTGGTTTTCATTTGTTTTTATTCAATATTTAATTTATAAAAAAAACGTATACCTACTTGGAACTATGACTTGTTGTAAATAAGTATATTATGTATTAATCATTTAAAAAAAAATTTGGTCGTTTTTTATTATATAAGAATAATGATTTATACATTTTTTGCAAAATATTTCAATATTCTATAAAAATAAAAACAAAGAAAATAGTTTACCTTCAAATAACTCAAATCCTTTTACAATCGTATTAAAAAGAATTTAATAAAACATGTTCTTCTCTTTTATATCATGTAATAAAAAAGTAGGTACGTGTAGGTGCTGAACTATAAAATTTCCGGGATTTTAATTAAATCTACGTATTGAGTTTTATTGACATTTGGTAAATTACATGTCATCATCGTCTTTTTCAAATAAATAGTAATTTATGGTAGGTTTGCGAGATGAATTCAGCTTCTGTTTTGAATTTTATTTACGTGGGTTCAGTTGAACGCACGAACAGATCTTATTCAAGCGGATGAAATGTTTGCCCTTCTCTACTTTGATGAAAATTATCTCACGCTGGGTGACATTTGTTTATGCAATCAGCTTCAGCTGTATCAATCAAATTGATTGATTAACACCAAATTTATTTTCGTAAGCCGCAGGTTATTGATTTTATCCTGATTTATTTTCTTACATATGCCGGCTAAAATGTACATTGGACTGCAGTAACTTTACTTACAGTAAAAATTTTGAAAGATGTCCGATCAAGGTTGTGTATGAATTGTACGAATTCAGATTTTTGCTCCGCGCATTATGACAAATTCAGTAGTGTCGTTTGCTTAGTTTTTATGAGGGTACATAAGATACTACTGTTATTTTATTATTGTAAAAATATATGTTACAGTAAAAGCATTCAAAATTCAAAAATAAGTCAACTGGTAACTTTATTAGCAAATGTAAAACCAAATATGTGAAAAATAAGATACTGACACAATGTCAATGTCAGTGACTCCGACACAAAATAACATTATTCGTACGGCTATGGATTAAGGTAATGTATCTGAATTAATAAATAAACTTACTTTACAGTGAAAGTTTATCCTAAACGAGCATCGTTTTAAAGTGGAATGTCCTAGCTTAGTCGAAACAATATGAATTTTTGAAAGACAAGCGTGTTATATCTATCCTTATCGCACATGCTTACAGCCTTTGCAAAGGAAAGAGATAAATGTATGCCAATATGTTAATTCGTTCATGATACAGATAACCTTGATCGGACATCTTTCAAAAATTTTACTGTACTTACTTTATAGAAGGCATATATTTTTTTGTCAATTTAAGTTACATTTACGGTACAAAATCTTGATAATTAAAAATATTTTAAGTTTTATATCACAACTGTATATTTATTGTACATATTTCTTTTATTTTAAGCTGATTGCGGATGTCGCACGAAACGTCCTATCTATACATTGTAACCATAGGCGCCCGCAGGAATTTTCATGAGATGGTGCTGAGAACGTAAAATGTGGCTGAAATATAATTTACTCTCGGATGGGGTGTTATTGACTCATTTCACTATACTTGCCGTCAAATAAGTATGGACTGAAGGTTTCTACACTGTTGCCTATTCATTGATCATGTTGGAAATACTAAGTTATGAACAAGCGGCATCATCGCAGGGCACGGGACAAGGTACGGAGAAGGGAAAAAGTTGAGCATATTTATTCGCCGGTGACTATAGTTGCACGTTGCAAAAAAAAAAAAAAATTCTTCACCTCAGTTATTGATAATTTTTTAGAATCGCAAAGATAAGGTTCGTTTTGTTTTTGAAATTCAGGTCTTATTATAAATGAATAATTGATATATAAAATTGTAAAAAATATTTTTTTATTAATTTTATTCGTTTTATTCTTCTTTAAAATCATAGATGGCGACCATGATTGTAACATGCAACATTTGTTGTAATAAAAGCCAAGGAACTTTAAGGCCTCCTATTCTTATCCTAAATTAAAAATTAAGATAATATTAGCTCTTTTATTACAATTATTGTCTTCTATTCTGTTACATTAAAGGAGGTAGTTATACCCGTTATACAGGTGTCTATAAGGTTGCTCATTATTGGCATAGAGCCCAAACTATTATAATAGTTTGGGCTTATGCTATTGGTAACTTTTTTATTTGAAGAGATACAACGGTGGTTAAATGAGCACAATTGTGCCAATTTATATTAGAAAATTGGTCATGTCGACAAAAAAAATTATCAGCGGTTTCCAAAATTTGGGACAAAAATATATATATTTTTGAAATGGAACCATTTATTTTTTATTCTTTTATTGGTTAGTATTTTTTCTCTTATCAATAAGGTAATGTTGTTTACGTTTAAATTGAGAATTTTGTATACTGTTTTTAGTTCATTTCTCAAAGTAAACCATGGAAACATTTTTTTTTATAAGCACATTACCTTTCGTCAGTTCTAAGTATTTTGTACAAATTCTATACAGACAGTTTCTTGCAAAAGATTCTATATTTCCAATAAAATTATTTTATGAACGTACTATGTAAATTGCACTTGATATTGACACTGACATCTGTCAATCTTAATATATTGGTTGTTTCCATGGTTATATAGCATTGTTGGCTGATTTTTGAAATTTAATTTCATTATAATTTTTTAACTCTAATCCATTGAATATGAAGTATAAAATACAATCAAACCGTATAGAGAGTATACTATTCTTTAATGTATACAATAATATAAAATATCAAAAAATGATAACTGCGTTGTTTCAAGAAAAAATCTTTAGATTTTTTCCATATTTTGTGTCACGTTTTCTATAATATCAAATTTCTTTCTCTTCAAATAAAAAAATATAGCAATAGTATTAACACAATTGAGAAACTGTACATCACACAATGTTCAATAGATATGAAAAATAAAAATTCAATTTTTTTTATTGGTAAAAATTATTAAATTCCAACCCACCTTATGTCTACAAAAACAATAATTTTTATAGATCTATATATAATTATTAGTAAATATCTTTTACAAATTCAATGTCACAATGTGTCAAGTGTTTGTTCTTAGATTAACTCTTCTTCACAACCTATTTTCGATAAGATAAGTCTTTCCGAACACCACAATCAACGATAAATCATTTCTAGTCAAAATGGCGTTATATTTGAGTTGCTTGTTGTTGCTGGTGATCTTTCTTTCCATTCCACAAAGTGGGGCAGTGTCCAGAGGATGTCGACTGGGCCTTAAAAATCCGAAACAGTGTTGCACAAGAGCCCACAAACAGAAGGAGAAGCAAGTGGCCTTAGCAAACCCCTATATATGCTCGAGGTTCTACATCTGCTCCAAGGGGAAACCTATAGTGAAAGTGTGCCCCTATCCTTTCCACTATGACCCACAGAAGCAAGTGTGTGGATGGCCAAAGAATGGGGATTGTTTGCATATCACCAAGGTGCCGCTGCCCTCCAGAGATTAAGGGTTTATGGATAATGTAGTTGTAACTGTTACTGTTATTGTATATTATGTAAATAAAGTACTACTGTTTCATATATGAATGTAGTTTTTTTTTTGTTCTATTTGTTTTTCATACTCCTTTGTAAACATACATTAATATTATACAGGGTGTATCAAGATAATAGAACAGTGCCTTTTATTCATGTATATGAAAAGTTACACAAAAAAGTGATTATGATATTTTGTAAGGCATAGAGGGAGACATAACCATTATTATTTTAAAGCCAGTGGTACTCAATTTATGGATCAATATTACATTCTTTTAAATGGCGTTATATATTTTTTATTAACTCATTAAATAGAGAATTTTCTTCTGAATCATGTCCTTACATTGCGAAAAATTTAATAAAAATTAATCCAAAGTTAGTATTTCATTTCTATTTAAAAAAATTAAAGTAGGTTGTGCAAACATTTAATCATTCAAACAAAAGAAAATTATCTGTCATTTTCGTATTTTATTGTTATCCATTATTATAATTAAGGTAATTTTCGTTTACCGGAAACAGACGGAACTACACTCAAGTTCAAAATTTCAAATGGCAACCTAGGTCATTTGTGGTATCATTGGATATGTATTCTAAAAACAAACAACTTTTGTTGGAAATATTTTTTTATATTAGGTAATATTTACGAAATAAATACAAAAAAATTGTTTTTTTGCATGATCGGATTTTTTTAATGTTTACCGATAGGGTTTCCAAGGCAATAGGTTTTATTTACAAATTACTGATCGGTAAGAGGTGTGTATCACTTACCGATCAGCGGAGATGGTAAGTAAAAAATAATGAACAAAGCTTACTTTAGAAATGACAACTAAATTTTTTTAATGTCAAAATAATTTTCAAATTTATTTTTGTTTTTAATTTTGTGCGTTGATCGTGCAAAAAACGTAATAAGCATTACGGTCAGTACATACTCTTCTACCGGTATGGGATGTATTGGAGTCATCCTCAACCGGTAGGAAGACTTACTGACCTTAATTCTTAAATAATTATAAATTTTCGAACTGCCTTCCACCTTGATCGGTATATTTTTGTAACCGATATCGAACATTGTTCACTGCGCTTAGTACTTCATTTTCACTCAGCAAGCGGCAGACGCCCCGAATCCTGTTCTTCAAATGTCAAATTAAACAACTGAAAAACAGGAATAAGGTAGCTATGTACCAATCAAGGTAGAAAGAACATTATACAAATTTTGTATTTATTTCGTAAATAATACCCAATATAAAAAAATGTTTCCAACAAAAATTGTTTGTTTTTAGAATACATATCCAATGATACCACACATGACCTAGGTCCCCATTTGAAATTTTGAACTGGAGTGTTGTTTCGCCTACTTCCGGTAAATTCCGGAAGTCCAGATTACTACCATTAAATTCTTCACATAGGATTATGTTATGCTCTAGGATCGTAGTTTTGGCCGATCTTAAAAACAGAATTATTTCGTAATATATATATATATATATATATATATATATATATATATATATATATATATATATATATATATATATATATATATATATATATATATATAAATACATTATTTCAACTTTATTAATATAGAATTATTATTTTTTCAGTGCCAATAATCCCCGAATTCCTATACGACATCGACCACCCCAATGCCCCACTGAGCCAGTCCCTGGAGAACCCGTTACCTGCACGGACGCAGGACTCTTCCACCACTATCAGCACGTCCGCCCCCAGCAGCACAGCCCCAGCATGCTACTGCCCCTGCCTGGCCCCGAATGCCAGCCGCCTGGAGTTCCTGGACGCGTCCAGCACCACCACAGACCTAGCACTCGCGCTCGACGCAAACCTCACCACCCTAAGCCCCAACGAGCGCGAAAAGAAATTGCGGCACAAGGACCTGGTGGAGGAGACAGTAGCCGTGGGGATGATGTTCGCCAGTAAGGCCTTTGTGCAACTATTGGCCAATCCGATTGTGGGGCCATTAACGCACAAGTAAGCTAAATTTATTTATTACATATTTATTGTAAATACCAGTAAAAAAGACCAATTTGGATCTCAGAAACTATAAGAGATGCGACTTCAGTTAAATGGGAATTCTGATGCGCATTTTGGAGTCTCTTGGGCTACTATATAATGATTTTGATTTAAATTTTCATTTTCAAATAACTCTTAAAAAACAATTGGTAATCTACAAAAACTTGTCAAATAAAAAAGTTGCGTACGAATTTTTTTTGCCAATTGACATTAAAAGTGCGATTTTTTTGACAGATAGGTCTGTAGAATGTCACTTTTACTGCCGCGGCAGTTTTATTTCCTATTATTGCTATTTATATAGTAAGCGCACAACAATGCAAAGTTTCATACAATTAATTGTAATTAATTAATGTTTAACTGTTAATTGAAGTATTTTTCTGGAAAATAAATCATAAACGATTAGCAGAGTTAAAACACTGCTAGTCATCTCCTAATCACCATTCATGCTACCACCCAGTGTTTGTAGAAAAAATAGTGTATGATATACGTATTAAAAGTGATTTTATTTTGTGAAAGGAAGTTTGGAACACGACGCTTATATAAATAACTATTGTTCCATAGTAGTTTAATATAATAAAGTTTGAAAAGATAAACAAAAAATCTATTGTGGCCAGCACAATACCTTCCGTCAATCCTGTATGTTATGTATAAATTCCATACATAAATTTTCTTGCAAAATATTCTAAATTTCCAGTAAAATTATTTCATAAACAAACTATGCAAATTTTACTTGACACTAACATCTTCTTCTTCTTTAGCCTTCTCCATTCGATAGGGGTCGCTATTTTTTATTTTTTTCTTCCACTCATTTCTGTTTTACGTGTCGTTCTCATTCAGTTCCTTTTCTTTCAAATCTTCCGCAACACAGTCCTTCCATCTTATCTTTGGTCTTCCTCTGTTTCTTCAACCTTCTATTACTAAGCTATTTATTCTTCATCCAATATTCATTTCTCCTCATGATATTTTCAGACCAATGTAATCATCTCGCTTGTATCTTTCTAGAAACTTGTAACACTGGAGTTATTTCCTTACCTATCTTTCCGTGTCTTCACCAACATCTACTTCAATGACATCTGTCAATTTGAATTATATGAATATATTAGTAGTTTCCATGTTTAGCATAGCTGGCTGATTTATAAAATTTAATTTCTTTAAAATTATTTAACTCTATATCTATTGAATATGAAGTATAAAATGCAATCAAATTGTATAGAGAATAATATATTCTTTATGTTATAATAATGTTAAATGTCAATAAATCAAATTTAACTGTTAAATCTTCAAATGAAGCTACTTCCGGTTCACCAATTATAACCAAAATCTAATCAGTTGTTCTTCTGGATGTAAACTTGAGGAATACGAAAAAAATATAATTCTTGGAATCGTGGTATTGAAGTTATGCGATCCGAAACTTTTGTCACACACACAAACACACACATACACACACACACACACACATATACATACAGACATCATCGTAAAAATGGTAAAATCGTATTATAGGGATCTTAAAACATGCTTATTCACTAAAAACTCATCATTGAATTTTTTGACCAAAGACAATACCTTCCTTACCTAAAAGTGACGGAAGGTAAAAAGGCTAAATTACTTTTTAAACGGTTCTTTCACAAGAATTGATGTTATGCCATAAAATTTTGAACGCTGCAAAACATCTGTTTGATTTAATAAAAATAGTATTTATTTTTACTACTTCATATCTATGCTCTTGAAATTTTTTATTACATTCGTTATAGCTTTCTATAAACTGCTATTGAGTGATATAAGTTTTCTTATTTCTTGTAACATATTGTGAAGTTATTGTACATAATTCACGTTGTTTTCTTTTTTTCAGGATCGGTTACAGCGTTCCAATGTTTGCGGGATTTGTTATTATGTTTCTTTCTACATTGAGTAAGTACTTTTTACTAAATATTTATTCACAGTAATTTATGTAGCAATAAAACAAATGTTATGAGTCGAATAACACAAAGCAAATGCAAATTAAGAATTTACACACTAAATATGCAAGCTTTTAATATATTTAAATTTATATTTATAAAGCTTATGAAAATATGAAGTAATAAAAGAAAAAACAATTGCATTTTGATTTACAAAGCTTCAAAATGGCAACCGATGTGCCAAATATATTATAAATCGTTTTTATCCTTCAATAGAAAGCAAAACAAATAACCTAGTTCAAATATTGGTGGAATATTTTGAAAAAAAATATGTTGGTATTATCGAACTTTAGAACAATGAATATGGTAAATCTGTTATTTTTACTCTGAGCTCAGTGGAAAATCAACAGCGCATTTTAACATTTTGTATAATCCGAACGACCGGCAGGACTCCGATTCCAAGCCTCTATCAAACAAGAGCTGGTCCGTTAGCTGATTCTATTGTAGGATATTTGCATTCTACTCAACCTACATACTCAACTAGGGAATCTTGATGTTTGATGTCCACTGACAGGATGACAAACTTAAATCAGCGATGGTGATAAAAAATAGTAGACATGGTTTATTTGTTGGATTTTTATACAAACACTTGCATACATTTATGCAATGGGTTGTAAATTCTTAACACATAAGTGGCTTTTCTTTCGGTCCACTATCACAATCAGATGGGATTGGCGTGATCTGATTGATGACGTAAAAAATGATTGCAATCCGTACAGCAAAAGAACATTTTTTTTTTGTTTAAAGATAAATGTTAATTACCCTACATATAATTTTCATTTCTATTTCTACATTTTAAGATGAATTAACCTAACAGTTAACTTCTTCGTCATCTTCAAGTTCATTGAAAGAATCTTCTGAATCTGAAAGCGATGATAGCAGGAAATTTATTTATACTGTGCTTATAGTATAGTAGCAATCCCAATAAGCAATCCGATCAGTCGGATCGCTATAAAACAGCGATTCAGGAGGGCTAGGGGATAACTGATTGCGATCCAAAATTCGGTTGTGGGAGAACTTGATCCTAGAGCAAAAGAACATGTATGATCTGATTGGGATCGCTTAAATCGGATTTCAGTGACCGAAAGAAAGCCACTCTACATAAACTATTTATTATTAATTCCTTAAATGTTTCTTTCCAAATATGTAATAGAACCATTTTCACTTCTTACAGTCGTAAAAACATTCTAATTTCCTGCAATGAAAAATCGGTTGATTCCAATGCTATACAAGTACAATACACATTTATTAAAATCATTTAACATATTAATAACAAAATTTATTTTATTTTATTTTGGAATCATAAACTTGTTTATTCGCCCTCAAAATCGGGCACAATTTGACTTTTATTGTCAGAGGGCGTAAAGTTGCCAGGCAACAGCTATTCAAACATATCAAAATCGTGGTTTATGAATAAATGTCAGAAAACATAACAAATTCGATAAACATCACTTTTTTTAAACCGCCACCCACAAAACTTTCGTATTCTTTCTCGTCTACGTCTTTTGACTTCTATGGAACTAACTTGCCCTGTGCAGCCTCAAATTCATTCGACATTTCTTTGGAATAATCTATATCTGTCATTTTCATTTGACATGAAATTAAAATTGTTTATGACCAACAACATAGCAACACCAACGAATTTCGAGTATCAGAATAAAACGTATACCACGGACATAATTAAGATTATTATAGCACTCGGAAAATTAAAGTTCTCCGCTACACGTCAAACTTTAAACATTCCCCCGTGCTACAATCTTTTAATTATGCCCTTAGTAGATAATAACTTATATTTATATATGGGTCACGGTAGAATTATTGAGAATAAGTAAAACAAGTATTCACCTTATACACACATATAAAGTTTTTTTTTTTAATTTTTCGTGGCATTGCCAAGTTATTTCATTTTTTCTTTAAAAAAAGACCTAATATACGCATTACTTTATAAAGGCGTATTAAAGTTATTTTAATAGTATTTTTTTTCTATACGACTATAACTATAGGTACTGTTTCGAAAATGAAACACCCTATATTTTATTATTCAGTTACGTTTCATTTTATATGTTATTAAGGGTATCCTGTGCGTAAAACCAATAATTTTTGATTTTTCACCATTTTTCTTTAAATTGATTTGTTCAATTAAAAATTAAATCTAGTATACTATGGAAATTATGTTTAAAAAAAAAGCAATTGCAATAATGAAATTCGTTTCAGTAGCCAATAAATAAAACTGTTTATTATTAATATTAAAACGATTAGGTAATAATAATTTATTGTTATGAATCTTTCGCAAGGAGAATTATAACTTGAAAATTGTTTAAAATCCGAAGAATGTCAAAACGCTAATTGCTGTTCTATTTTCTGTTCTCAGTGGCTCTCAAACTATCGATTACAGATTTTTTCAGTAATAATAATTTTTAAATTGTTATATGGTAAAAACAGCAAGAAATGTATTATAATATTATATCATGCAATCATACACCACACAAATAGTAAATTGCAAATATTACAAGCAAAAAGAAAAATTACTATTTTAAAGTACAATTCCAATCTTTCTCAACAATCAGGTCTAAATTGCTAGCAAACAATGATTGACACCAGGCTTCTTAGATCGCGTTGTTTGTTTTTGTGTTACAAGCTCGGCAGGATAGCTTGTAAGTATACGGAGCAAATACAGATCGATGAGTGCGGGATAAAGTTAATCTAACAGATTTAGCGGTTCCTTAAGTAAACTGTGATGTCTACTGATTAGTTTTCATTGCTTCTGGCACTAGAACGAGCACGTCGTCTCTTTCATCTACTAACATCTCTATTCACATGACTGGAAATATTAAATGAAATGTAATTTTGCGGATTTAAAAAAGGTTTAAATATGAATAAGATAAAATAAATAACCATATTTTATGCATTAATGGAAATAAATGTTTTAATTTTATTTTTATTCAGTACGACACTCGAAGTAACGTTTTTATTTATAATATTTTTTTAATTTTCTTGATATATTTGTAAACTAGGCTTAGGAGCTCACAAATCATGATATTTCATATGATAGCGCTTCCGGTTTAACATCATCATGTCTCCATATGGATCTAAACTCGAGGAATATATAAACTTAAAATCATTGAATCGGAAATATGCAGTTGTAATGGAAGTGATGAAGCCGATATAGATCACTACCTTTTCAGATGCTCTTATTATACGCACGATCAAGAGAAATTATTGGAAGATCTAATTCAAGAGAGAGTGGTATTTCCGACAAAATGCAGCATATTGTTATTGCAGGGAAATTGTAAAATAATAAAATCTATTGTAACATTTATCCAGGCAATCAATCTAGAAATTTAGAAATGTAAAACAACATTGCTCCAGACCAATTGTTAAAAAAAAGAGGTCTACATCAATAAAAAAAAAAAAACTCGAGGAATACGAAAAAAACAAGTTTTGGAATCGTGGTTTTGGAATTATGCGATCCGAAACGATCGTCACATACACACACATACAAACGCGCGCACACACATACAGACATCATCGTAAAAATAGTAAATTCGTGTTCTAGGGACCCCAAAACGTTTTTATTTATTAAAATAAAAATTTTGACCAAAGACAATACCTTCCTTACCTAAAGGTGACGGATAGTAAAAATAGCGACAGTGATAGAATTAGTGGCATGGACAGTGTACGAAATTTAAAGTAAAAATTATTTCCGTTCACAATGAAAAATTACTGAAATTATAGTTTCTAGAGCCGTTTTCTTTTTACGAAGAAGAACTTAGTTTGTTTGATTCAGAAACAGAGACGTTCGTTATACTATATCATGTTTCATTAAATTTGCCTCGTGTTCTACAAAAGATGAATTCTTTAGATTACGAGAATTTCCAGCTTATCGCTGACACTACTTTTTAAAATATTTCTGAAAAAATATTCCTGGAACTTTGCTCCATTTTTATTTGTCGGTGCACTCGTGCAAATACACAACAAAGTTCCGGATAAAAATGTGGAACTTTTACACACGTTTTTATTTTCACTTCACAAAGTTTAAAACTAACTACTTCTAGCGTTTCAAACAAGTACAGTTAACTGTACATATATTGCATTCCACTTTTATTATTTGCTAAACATTTACACTAGTTTATAAAATTTCAGAATATTGCCAATTCCCGCACAATTTTTATTCTGTTGTCATAAAAGCGGTTGTCATAGTCGCCCAAGTAGTAGAAGATACGTCAAAAATTTAGAATACATTTTGTAATTATTCTTTTTTTTAACGATTGCAAGAAATAGTGTTTGCATCACATGCGGAAAACGTGATTTTGAAACTCCTTGCAAATTCCAAACTTGCATTCGTTTTGGAATCACTAATATCCAACAATTGTTACAAAATTAACTATTTTGTACTCAAAACCCCGGAAGTGACATATTACGCTCACAAAACATAAACAGTAATAACAGCGGTCCTCCCTGTAACTAAGCAATCAGAGTAATCCAATGGGGTCAGGGACGTAGCCAGGGGTGGGCCAGGCCCGCCCTGCAAAAACTCTGGCCCACCCATTGGCCCACCACATCTCTTCAATGCATTTCATCATTTGTTTTGTATATAATATACAATTACATTTTTTTATAATATTTGCTATAATATAATATTTTATTTGTTTATTTTTTTTACAAAACTTGTCCTTTTTAATAATGTTAAACAAACACTTATAAATCAATGTCTGTTATAATACGTACAGTAAAATTTCTGAAAGATGTCCGATCAAGGTCATCTGTATCATGAACGAATTAACAAATTGCGGCATACATTTATCTCTTCCTTTGCAAAGGCTATAAGCATGTGCAATAAGGATAGATATAACACGCTTGTCTTTCAAAAATTCATATTGTTTCGACTAAGCTAGGACATTCCACTTTAAAACGGTGCTCGTTATTGATAATACTTTCGCTGTAACGTAAGTTTATTTATACCCAGTTTTTGGCGGGTTTGATGCCCTGCTTGCTTCTAATAAAAAATCAAAAAGGCGAAACAACCCCATTGACTTAATCGGTGTTTTAAAGCTATTCGAAAATCCGGATCGTGATCCAAAATTTTATGGTGGAGCTGGGTAACCAAAAACCGAAAGAATGAGTACGATCCAATTTGGAATGTTCAATCCAATTTTTCTGGACCGAAAGAAAGCAACTCAAATAAGGCTAGGTATATTAAGCATCATAATGTCCCTACATCGCCCTGTTCATTTTTTGTTTTGTTCAGTAAAAAGATTATTAGTACATAATAATATTCCGTATTCAGACAATAATGATAATTTCAATTTACCACTATATAAAAGACAAGAAATTGGAAGCATAATACAATCAAGGAAGTAAATTGAATATACATATCTCCTTTTGAAGAAGTCTTGATGTCATCTGCAGTTCCTTGCTCCAGCCAACAATAACGTCGAGTGAAAGAAATTCAAGCAAGATGGTAATATAAAGTAATAAAACAGTGATTGAATAAACGAGAGTGCCAAGAATCAAAGATGAATAGCACAATTTCGAGAAACTAAATCAATTATGTACACACGCTGTGGGGCATGGGGCCGTGGGCCAGGGCTCCGCCCTAGGGTAAGTGAGTTAGGGGAGCAGCGTGGAGTGTAAGTGGTTCTAATTGAATCAGCGCCGACGACAGGAAGCAGCGTTGCGCAGCCTGGTGACAACGACAAGCAAATCTCATGCTTGTAATTGGAGCAAGCTATTTTAGATACTTCTTAAAATGACTCTCTAATTTTACAACGATTCCTACCCCAAGCTACTACCAGCAATTTATTGATGCACTCTAGCAGAATAGAATACGTTTTGGCGGGAAACGTTGACAAGTGAAAATCATTGGGATTTATAAGGGATTGAATACCTATTGTCGAAGGAATTCGAGGACAACAGAATAAAAATAATTCTCGTATTTTTCCCCATTAAATAGTATTCGTTACAGATGACAAAATATTACTATATCTTAACTGATAATAACCTGAAAAGTAGGCATATATATATATATATATATATATATATATATATATATATATATATATATATATATATATTTACATCCCACTACCATTGTGGCGTCCCCTATGTCATTTTCTACATTCAAAGTGACGTCCTTGTGCATATGACGTCCGGTATACGGACGTCACTTTAAAATGCCTTGTAAATTTTTTTCTGGCATCAGGGGGGGCCCTAGAATCGTTTAGCAAAATTTGTTATGGACGTCACAATGATAGCGGAGTGAAAAATGTATATTTTTTGTAGTTCAAAAAAATTCCACTTGTGGCGTTAGTGTCGTCCGGCGTATATACACTGTATATACAGAAGTTTCATTCCACCGACAATCTGAACTCCGTATACTTGGCAACAGTGGGCACTGGGCAATACATTAGCGCGCAAGTCTTTTAATCGTATTTAAAGTTATATTGTGAACTCCTGATAATATATTAAATTAATATTTAAATAATCAAACATTTATTTTGTACTTGTAAAATCCTCTTAGTAAAGACAAAATCGATAAACTATGATGTCAAAATAGAAATGTACTCAATTTAAAAAACGATAATTATTTAAATAACATAAAGCTGAATTATTAATTACAAAATATTGTGCAAATTGTAAATAAATGCCAATTGTAAGGATAACAAAATTTATGATTAAATGTATGGAATAAATATAAAAATAAAATCTTTATAAACTTTTGTTCTAAAATATCAAGATTGAAATTTTAAATAGAGTAGAAAAAGGGAGAATCTAAATAATTTTTAAATAGAAAAAAATATTTTAAACAAATTAACTCTCAATAAATTATAAACTATTTATTAAAAAATATAGATAATTTAATTACTCTTATTTAGGTACTTCTTTCGACTTTTCCTCCACTTGCTAAAGTGTGTAGCCAAAGTCAGTTGCCGAGTAATTAGAAAATATAAATCTCGTTATAACGATTTTAATTATTTACACTTATTAATAAATATCTTTACATGCCTATAACTAATAGCATAAGTTTATGGGTCGATTCTGTTGACATCTGTAAGTCTTACAGACCTCTAAATCTCTAAAAACGTCATAAAAATACATCTATTCTTGTTGATTAATATAAAATTATACATAAGACTGTCAGCTTTCGTTGCGATTTTGTTCATTATTTACAGATTTACAAATACGTATGACTTACAGATGTGAACAGAATATAGCCACATTAGATAGTTTTTGTTTACAAATGTAGGTATAGGTACCTAAAAAATTTATAAGATTATTTTGTGAAAAATATTGTTAAGCTATTTGCTTTTTACCTCTCGCTAAGAGAGGTATTGCATTCATGCTAAAAATCGCATATCCTGATTTTATTGAATAAGCACGTTTTAAGGTCTCTACAATCCGATTTTAACATTTTTACGATGATGTCTGTGTGTGTGTGTGTGTGGATGTGTGTGTGGATGTGTGTGTGTGTGTGTGTGTGTGTGTGTGTGTGTATGTGTGTATGTGTGTGGGATGTTGGAAGGACGGTTACTGAAAAACTATAAGACATAAAATTTGTTTAACAACGTATTTCCCAATCGGACATTCATGGGAAGATCTGAAAAGGTTTTGGTAATAATTGGACAACCGGAAGTAGAAGATTCTTGAAAAAAAATCTTCTAAATATTATTTTTTGAAAATTTTTCGTGGTAATATTAAAGAAAATTAAATTCTCTATCTGATACATTTAAATATTTTATTATATATTCCATAGATTTAGAGGTAAAAGAAGTATAATATATAAAATAATCTGTTGTAATAAATTTGACAGCCGAAAGAATGCCATGAAAAATAGTTGATAATTTAAATTATTTGTAACTGACAGATAAATGTCAGTGTCAGAAATAATGAGTAATGAATTAAAAATGTAGGAGAATCCCTTAGTTCTTGATCTGTGACTATTATGGAGATGACAAGTCTAGGTTGAAGGACTTAAATTTGTTTCAAACATTATGGGACAATGTACACCAGTACTGTAGACTAGAGTAACTTTGAATTGCGAAAAAGCTATCAAATTCTTCTCAAGTAAGTTGTAAATATTGACAAAATCGGAGTGCAATCTATCCGTCACTTTATTAAAGGGAATTAAGGTTATTTAGATATAACAAGTATGAAAAAATAAAATGTAAAAGAAGATATATAAGAATAGATGCACAATCCAGATATATACATTTTAGACCGCCCAAAATTAATGTTTTTACTAGAAGAATATGAAGAGAAAGTAAACAAAGTTGTTCGAATTGAAAATTGCTGTAACCAGCCTAATATTTATATATGGTAAACTCTACTTTGTAATTTATTGTAACATAATTTATGGTAAAATATCTTCATGTTGAGACATGCTATTATTGAATAATAAAGAAGTTTATACGTCATAGATTTATATGAATATATTATTTGTATTTATAAAAATAATCTTTGCTTTATGCATACAGCCAGGTAAAATATACGGCGAGAGGTTATGTGCTGGCCACATCAGATTTTTATTTTTATTATAATGTAATTTGAAAATTGTGATTATATTTCTTTGCATTATGCAAAAGAACAATTTTCAAAATTAATGGCTTTTAAAAACACTGAATTTTATTGTAACCTACACTACTTAGAAAGAAACGCGGAAAACTAATTTGTTTATTGGCAACAATAACGAATTTGTGTTGTTTTTGAAATATTCTTTCTGGAAATAAACAGAATAGTTCTCCATAGTAGTATTTCATGAATTTAAATCATTTGGTTTTTTATTTTATTTTGCATAGAAGGGGATCAAAAAGTCCCACGTAAAGATATTTATAAATAAGAATACAATTAAAATCGTTATTACTAGTAAGTATAAAAATATTTTCTAATTACTCAAAACTACTGAGCATTTTTCATTGTATCTGCGGGCCAATACTGTAAAGTTACCAACAATAATAATACTCGTATTGGTACAAAAGTAGATAATTTGTGCACAAAACTGATTTCGTGCGGGACAAAATAGGTGCTTAATTATTTATTGAGTGTATAGATTGCTGTTAATTTGAAAATACTTTAATTAATCTAGGACAAAAAAAAATGTGTGGGATTAAGTATTTTGGTGATAAATTCCTTTTTACTATAGCAAATATAAAGAAGACCCTCAGTTTACTTGTATTCATTTTCTTTATAAATGTATAAATAAATAAAAAATTCAGCGTAGTAAAACAAACTGCATTGTACTAATGCGTCACTTACAAAATAAGCGAAAAATGAACTTATTAAATATATTTATTTAAATAACAGCAAAATACAGATAATTATTTTTAGTAAGCACTAGGCATGTAATATGAACTGAATTAATAATTGAATTTTTTTTTTGTAAAATTAGTCTCCATTTCCTTGGAATTATATTATATAAAAATTGTACATTTGCGAAATTCATTTTTCTTTTCTTTTAATATATGGTATCCAGTGGCCATGCGCGAATTTTAAATGACACAAAAGAGACTCCTGTATTTCATTTTCCACACCAGCAGTAAGTGCCTGTGAGGTGATGTCTGGTAAAGGCCGGCATGATACGCATATGTCATCATTATTACTGATTTCTACGTTCAAATCTAATTGACACACCCAGAAATAGGTAATATGTCGTGATGATATATTTTTTCTATATATTATATTAAAAGGATATCCAAATTTTGAAGATAATTCGAATAACAGCACGAAATTAGTTTTGTGCAAAAATTATCTACTTTTAAGCTAATACGAGTATTATTATAGTGTCGCCAAAATTACTAATTTGTCACTAAAGAAAATATTCTAACACCTAGTTCGATCTATTTTTATTGTTACAGTCACAAATGTCGCCATCATAATAGCAACAATTAAATTACTTAGTTACTTTAAAAATAATAAGTTTTGGTAATTTTACAGCTTTAACTCACAAATTCAATGAAAAATGCTTCGGAGAACGATTTGCAAGGGGTGTGGGTCAATGCAAATATATGCATAGAACACATGATCGTAAAAATTATATAAATCCAATATATTATTGAACTCTACTTGAGGTGTAGAGTTGAATGGTTTCGGTTCCAGTTTCCAGTGAGTACAAAATACATAAAATCGTATGTAAAAATCGATTTTGCATTCAACAGAACTAGTTTTTATCCAACATTAAATTCCAGCTCCTCCTTCATCCTACTTAAACCACGGTTAATGGTATATTTGCCGTCCGTGAGAAGTTATATGTATATGTATATTAAGCGTCGTTGGGAGCCAACACGGAGCGAAGCGGAGCTTTTTGATGAGTAGATCTTTGAAATGATGGCAAATATTTAATGTTAATATATATTTTTAGTTTAATAATAATAGATTTATTGAATGCCCGAGGGCCGACCAAATACAACATAAATACAGTGTAAACATTACTAACAAAGACGATTTTTTTAACGTTTGATTGGTTTTACTGATAACAAGAATGCATTAACAGATATTAGTATTGAAACAATATTGTGATCGGAATTTAGTGATTAATACCCTATCTATAGGAAATACATACAATGGTAAAATTTTAGTTTTAGAACAAAAGTTTAAATAATAAAGTTACTCATAATTTAAAATGGCAATTAATTGAAATAATTCAGTCCTGTTACGAAGTAGTAGCAAATTAAAAGTTTCTTTTTATGTTGCTTATACAAATAGTCATGAGAAATGATATGAAACAGGCAGATAGACCTAAATAAATGTCACTTTAAGGCTCAAGTTATATTAAAATTACTATTTTCACAAATAAAGACCATTTCATTTTATTAAGAGGTTCCATTATCTTTAATAATAATAAAATCAAAGTAAAAATTACATAAACACAGACCAACAGTTTATTATTTGTTATATTTCTCATGGCACTGTGTAAACAGCTTCAAAATAGAACTTTTAATTTACGTGTGATTAATGACAGGATTTTTACAATTTTGATCTAAAAATTATAATAGGGAATTATCTTTAGCCAAACGAAAATTTTGCCATTGATTTCTTACACCGAGTGTCGGATGTTAGGGTCAAGTTATTATGTTAAATATCCTTTCTCATACAAAATAAATCATATTACAAAAATTAGAAGAAAAATTACACATTAAAAACTGCAAAATTATTTTTGTAAAATATCGTTAGGTTTATTAATAGATTAGGAATTTTTATGGAAAGGAAGATTACGTTGATCAATTTTCGTTACTTTAATGATCATAATTTTTTTTTTTTGAATAAAATAAAGTATGCTATCCTGCTTTAAATCTTCAAACATTGAACTAAACTAAATCAAATAAGTTGCAGACATTTATATCTGTTAATTATCATTACCAGAGATTGTAAAAAATCTCTAACATATGGGTGTGCATATGACTATGAAATATTGCGCTTTGGTTTCTACATCAGAACAATGTATTTAATATTGGCAACGTTGCTGGACGTCATTGTAACGGTAGTATGAATAAAAATATACAAATCGGACGTCACAAAGTACGGGATATGCATGAAGTATATACTCTGGACGTCGGATTCACTCAGTTTGGAGGAGTTCATAATATCGTGAAATGAACGGAAACGTATATCGTTGTAAATTGTCTTAATTGAAATTTGAACCGATATTCATAATCAGGGGAAAAAAATAGCCGATATACTTCAGAAATTCGAAGCCTATCTCTATTCCTTTCAGTGGTTGCCACAATGTCCTAGCCATGAAAGGACGCAGCAATGATAGTGGGATGTAAATATATATATATATATATATTAGTAAATAATAGTAAAATTTCTGTCCCATAAAAGAATTATTTACTGAAATTTATATTTGCAACTAAAGATTTAATATTTCGTCCACTATTGCTATCTCGAGAACTATAAAGCCTGGTTTATAGATTGCACAGAATAGAATGGAATAGAATAGAATAAGGAACGGAATAGAATAGGAATAGAAATTTTTAAGACCATTTATAGATTGCATTGAATGGAATAGTTTGGAATAGAATGACGTCACTTTTGTGTCACTTTTATACTAAATTAACTAATTTATTGGTTATTTTTTTCTGTCACTACTTTCACTTTCAGAACAAAGTAAATAATATCATTGTTCGTTTTTGCTAAAAAAATATAATATTTCTGCAGAAAAACTGTTGTCCACAGTAAGTTTTTAGGTTAGGCGATGGGCCAAAAGCAACGAAGTCACACCAGTCACACGAATATTAACGGAGCAAGCCGAATGGAATAGAATAGAATAAGAAATAAAATTTGGTTATTTTCTATTCTATTCCATTCTGTGCAAGTATAAATGGTTCCATGCATTTACATTGGTTTATTTCTATTCCCTGTGCTATTCTGTTCTATTCTATACCATTCTATTCTATGCAATCTATAAATCAGGCTTAAGAGCTACGAGGTCGATTAATTTAGCAAACAATTTCTATTTTACAAGACTATTTTAATGAGCGTAAAATTATTATTTTTCAACCAGTGTTTTTCAAACTGTAGGGACCAACTTTATTATTTTCAATGGGACCATATGTTTTCTTTTTATTTTTTTATTAGATAGAGAATTTTATTCTGAATTCAGTGATATAATATTTGCAAACTCTTAGATAACAATTTTTTTTTTGCGAAAAATGCTTGTTTAGATTCATACTAGTTTTATTTCAATATAGCTAAAATAAGTGTGCCATTGACGATACAAGTGAATATGGATTCATATACAATTATGTATTAACGAAAATGGAGGATAATTTCAGCAGAATTTGTAAATTTGTTTTTCAAAATAAAAATGTCATTTAAGCGTATGAATTCAGAAAAAAAAATCTGTTGTGGCCATCACAATACCTCTCGCGCCCTTTCCAATGTGGTATATTTAAGTATTGTATTTAACATTTCTTGTACATACAAAAAAATCCAATTACACCGAATCTTTATATTTACCAATTTTCTATAATTTTAAATTCATTTTATTTGCAAGTTTTCTCCATTTCTTCTAAATGTTCGAGGTTTTTCCAATTCATTAACGGGATTGGCGGTATTTCTGAAGGGTTCATGTAATATACCTATAATTTTAAATATATAATTAATAATACAATAAGAAATATTAAATATCGTTCCTAGAAAAAGCCTTTAGTACCATCTCTGAATTTTTGACACTGACATTAGTGACATTTGCCTGTCAATTACAAACATTTTCATTTCTCAAGTAGTTACCATGGAGATGTTTGGGCTGTAAGCAGGCGGTGAGATTTATTACAACAGATTATTTTATAGATTATATATCTATATCTTTAAATCTATAGAAGATATAATAAAAAAATTAAATGTGTCGGATAGAGAATTTTGTTTTTTAATATTTGTAATAACATAAATTTTCAAAAAATAATATTTAGAAGATTTTTGTTAAAATACAACTACTTCCGGTTATCCAATTATTACCAGAATCTATTCAACTCTTCCCATTACTGTTAGATTGAGGAATCCGTAGTTACACAGGTCTTTAGTCTTTTAGAATTTGAGATATCGTGCCTCCAACAACCTCACACACACACATCCACACACACACACACACACACACACACACACACACACACACACACACACACACAGACATCATCGTAAAAATGTTAGTATCGGATTCTAGGGACCTTAAAACGTGCTTAATCATTAAAATCTGAATATGCGATTTTTAGCATGAATCCAATACCTCTCTTAGCGAGAGGTAAAAATATGTATCGAATAAGCAAAAATATATATATATATATATATATATATATATATATATATATATATATATATATATATATATAGATCCATTTAAAATAACATAGTGCTCATTTTAATAGTCTTGTAAAATAGAAATTGTTTGCTAATTTAACCAACCTCATAGTTCTTATAGTTCTCGAGATAGCAATAGTGTACAAAATAAAATGAACACCGTGTATTTTATATTTAAGTACTTCTACAAAATATTGTTATACTTAATTTGTATCTTATTTGAATTACCTACTCAAATTATATACCGGATGTAAAAGTGAGCCTCAGGTGTACAAGATGCAAAAACAGTTTTTTCTTGCGCAAAAGTAGCCTATTAATAATTATTTTTTGACATTAATACTTGAAATAAATGTTTGTAGAGAATTATATCTGCATTCCATTCAATAATCACATTTTGCACGTTTCGTACCCGACCCACCGACCCGAGCATATTTTTTTTTCAGAAAAATCACAAACAAATCTGACAGAAAAAAAAATATAATTTGCATCAAAATAATAATTTATACCTTTTTTCGTGTGAACCATTTTCATAATGATGAGTCAAACAGAGCGTTTTGACATTACATTTATTGTGTTTTTGTTTCAATATCATGGCTAACACTATAAAGAGATAATCACCGAAGTAATTTTTATAAAATTTTAAATTAGATTTGCTCGATTACATAACAAGCAAAATAAATAGTGACTATGGAATAGGATGCAAATATTCAATTTTCTACATTTATTTGAAGCATTGTTATCTAAAATTAATAAGCTACTTTTACTTTCTGTGTGTGTATGTGTGTGTGTGTATGTGACGATCGTTTCGGATCGTATAACTAATACCACGATTCCAGTACCCTCATTTGCAACTTTTAGCATTTTTTCTTGAAAAAACGCAATTAAATATCATTTATTGTCAATGTTATTATAATTTTAAAGAATATGTTATTTTCTATACGATGTGATTGCATTTTATACTTCATATTCAATAGATATAGAGTTAAAGAATTATAAAGATATTAAATTTCATAAATCAGCCAGCTACGCTAACCATGGAAACTGCTAATATATTCAGATAATTCAAATTGACAGATATGAGTATCAATGAAAAGTAAATGAATGTGGCAGAGATGAGGATGTTGAGATAGATGTTGGGGAAGACACAGAAAGATAGGTAAGGAATGAAAGAATAAGGGAGATGAGGGAAATGGCTCGAGTGATAGAAGTTCCTAGAAAGATACAAGAGAGATGATTACATTAGTTTGAACATGTCATCGGGAGAGATGAAGAATATATTGGAAGAAGAATGAATAGCATAATAATAGAAGGTAAAAGAAACAGAGGAAGACCAAAGATAAGATGGAAGGACTGTATTGCGGAAGACTTGAGAGAAAAGGAACTGAATGAGGACGACACGCAAAACAGAAATAAATGGAAGAAGAAAATAAAAAATAACGACCCCTAACTAATAAGAAAAGCTAAAGTACAAGATGTCACTGTCAAGAATATTTATGTATGGAATTTGTACATAATACACAGAATTGGCGGAAGGTAATGTGCTGGCCACATCAGATTTTTATTATTATTATTATTATTATTATTATTATAAAGTACCACATGTACAGTATGTTTAAATGAAGAAACTCAAAATACCAGTGTAGTGTCCCGACATCTAGCCGCTTATTTTATATTGATATTTATTTATGATATACTTGGCGTTGGTCGCCAAGGCAGTTTTTGTTTACTTTAGAATATTTTTTTATGTTTATAATTTTAATTTTTTTACACCAGCGAAGGTACGGCATGGTAGAAAATATCACTTTCGGGTCGGCACTGACTATTTATGTGTAAATCATCCATTACCTTATGTAAAACTTATTACTTGAACTATATTTAGCTTAGAAAATACTGCATTCCAATTTAAAATAATACAAAAACAAACTCAGTTATTTACACATATCAAAAGTAAAAAGTTGTTATTATTTCACGAATAAGAAAGTTTTAAACATGAGCGATTGGCGAGTATATCAATCCCGGAACTGAAACAATATACTTTTTATATGGCAACATTATTTTTTCTACGTCTGGAATTAACAGTTTGAAATAAATATTTGGCATACCTATGATATAACCTCAACTAAATAAGTTTTTAACAGTTCCAAATTAAAATAATTTGGCTCCGGTGGCTCAAACAAATCAGCTGATTCCAAACACATCAAGGTCGTTCAAGTCACGTGTCTGCTCGCGATCTATAGTTAAAGTTAAGGTAGTTGAATCATAAGAGCAATGCTATCTATTAATTCCTTGACCAACAATGTAAACAAACTCTAGAGTTACCTGCCTGCTTCAAGTCAGATGGCTATTTGCATATTATGTTTATTCTGCTGGGTATCGGAACAGTTAATAGTTGTAATCGTGAGGTTAACAAAGTAAAGAAAAATGCCGAAAGTTAGAAATCATCGCGGATGTTTATCAAAACGTGGCCGACAGTGCTATACCAACAATGCGCGTGAAAATCGGATTAAAAAAACCTTAAAAAGTGCTTAATGCGTTTTTAAGCATAAATCCAATACCTCTCTCAGCAAGAGGTAAAAAGGTTAATTTCAATTCATATTTGAATTAAAGATCTAATCGTAAGATTATCTTGTATCCAACAACTTCAATTAATTGAAAGTATACTGCCACATTAAAAAACTATTTAATTTTTTATTGCTATATCTATAACTGTTACAGAGAACAAACTTCATCATCAACTTCAATATCGACTAATAATTCTTCCTTTTTTAGTTTTCGCTTTCGGAAGAAGCTACAGCGTGTTGTTCGTAGCTCGCGCGCTGCAGGGTATCGGCAGCTCCTGTTCCAGTGTATCCGGCATGGGGATGTTGGCAGAGCGCTATCCGGATGACAAGGAGCGCGGTAATGCCATGGGTATCGCTCTCGGTGGCCTGGCGTTGGGAGTCCTAATCGGCCCACCTTTCGGTGGAGTCATGTACGAGTTCGTCGGCAAGTCTGCGCCCTTCCTCGTGTTGAGCGCGCTTGCCCTGGGTGATGGATGTAAGAGACAAAGCTTGTATTAACTTTTCAATCGTCATTTAACTGTCTCGTGTGTTAATAAGGACGATTAATAATTAAGACGTTTAACATTAAAAGTAGAATATATTAATCACTAATTAACACACATGTTAGCGTTAGCTACAATATTTTTTCCGTTGATCATATCTTATTAAATTGGAGAAAATCCATTAATAGAAAATCATAAATTAATAGACATCATCAATAAACGACTTAATATACGTTAATAAAACTCATAAATAAACGATCAACGGAAAACAATTTTTAATAATCACTCTACATAGAATTACAAAGGTTTTAAGATAATGAAGGTACAAAATTTACAACAAAGCAATAAGATTACTAGTAATTTAATTTAAAATAATGGTTTAGCGCAGAGGTGCGCAAGTGTGACCCCGAGGACCACTTGTGGCCCTTTTGATGTTGGAAGGCGGCTCTTTTGAAAAATTATAAAATAAACAATAATCTCATTTAATTCAAAAATATATAAATTAAATTAAATGTTACAGCCTTCATAGAATTAAACGAAGGTTTGACAATCTGATTGCGTTTCTTCAGCATTTTACAAAACGCCTATAGTCCATTCGCTGAGACGAGAGAATGTGTAACTAATTCTTGAACAGAGACAAGTAATTATATTAAAAGACTTGTTTCTGTTCAAGAATTAGTTCCACATTCTCTCGTTTCACCGAATGGAGCACAGGAAAAATTAACTATTCGAGCATTTAAAAAAAAAATTAAAAAAACTCAACAAAGCCATTAGGTATTAATGTAAATAGCCGGTTAATAACGTAAATCGCAAGTATGAAATAGATACAATTTTATTTAAACCTCAATATACATATACAGAGTGTATAAAGATAAAGGAACAGTGCCATTTATTCGTGAATATGAAAAGTTACAGAAAAAAGTGATTAAGATATTTTGTAAAGCATAGAGGGGGACACATTTTGACATAACCATTATTATTTTAAAGCTGTGGTTTATCAACTTATGGATCAATGTTACATTTTTCTAAATGACATATTTTTTATTAACTAAACATGATTAGATAAAGCATTTTCGTTTAGCTTTGCAACGCAAAAATAAACAAAAAACTTCAATCACATTTACTAAACTGACACAATTCTCTTTCTAGTATTGCAACTTCTGATGCTCCAACCAGCCGTAGTCCGCCAGGAATCCGACCCGCCATCCCTTCGCTCCCTGGTGTCCGATCCTTACATCATCGTAGCTGCAGGAGCCATCACTTTTGCAAACACTGGAATCGCTATGCTGGAACCGTCTTTGCCGATCTGGATGATGGACACCATGGACGCCGGCCGCTGGAAGCAAGGAGTCACCTTCCTACCTGCCAGCATTTCGTACCTGATTGGAACTAACCTCTTCGGCCCGCTTGGACATCGCATGGGGAGATGGTTGGCTTCGTTGTTAGGCTTAGTGGTCATTGGAGTTTGTCTCATGTGTGTAAGTATTGGTTTTATTAAACCCTAATTTTTAGTTTAGAAGAAATATAATGCAACTAAAAATCAGTTGTAGACAAAAATTACATTTTATTTTAACAGTACAGAAATGGATACATTTATAGAAACTGGACTCAAAAATTATTTTTTTAACCAAATTAAATATAATTTCTTTGAACTTTTGAATTGAGACTCTTGGACTGGTTTTCTACTAAAAATAGTATAATATCAGACAAGTAAATAAGTTCGTGGGGTGGTTTGTATACAGCAGAGTGCCATGAATATTTTTTAAGTTGTTGATTTGATCGATAGCACTAGTTTGTTATCTGTCATCTACTTTAATATGAATCCTTCTTTTGTCGGATACATACACATTTGGTGACAATTGTTAAATTCCTAATTTGAATAGTTGAAAATGACAACGAACATAACTTTAATTCGAGGTTTTTTACTCTATGAGTACAAATTTGGTACCAAAGCTGCAATGGCGGCGCGAAAAATATGTACCGCATTCGGACATGATGCCGTAAGTGATCGAACAGCACAGAAGCGGTTCAAGAAATTTTCTTCGGGAGATCTCAGCTTGACCCATGAAGCACGCTCTGGGAGATCGAAGATTATTAACAACGAGGATCTTCAACAGGTTGTGCAGGCAAATTCCAATACAACGTGCCTAGAGCTTGCAGAAAGGTTAAATGTGAATGATGAAACCATTCGTTTGCACCGTCAGCTAGGAAAGACGTGGAAGTTAAGCAAATGGGTCCCACATGAATTGTCAAATGATAACAAATTAAGTCGTCTTACCTAGGGTAACCTGACGTCCAGATAAAGTCGGACTTGCTCGGCTTTTTAACAAAAATATGAATGTCCGGTCGGCTTTTATTTACGTCCGGCTTTTTCACGAAATAATGAAAAAAATCGTTTGTACCTCACAGTACTAGAACACAACTTTTTTCCGCACTCGCACGTGCTGAATTCGTCGCACGCATTGCCGTCTAATACTAATAAGAATCGAATTTGTTCGTTGAGTCTCTGTACTCTCGCTGTCGACCAGCTACTTGCTCGGCTATTTATTTTAGTTTAGCTGTGGTTAAGGGTGCGTTAGCATAGCATATAAATGGAAAAATATTTAAGATCAATTTCAAATTTTAAATATATATAGAATATATAGAAATAATTGTTGTTAAGTTCAAATAAATATAATTTTTTATTTCTTTTCAAGTGTTTAATAAAATATATGTTTGTTTTTTTGCTATTATTATGTTGTCATCCTTTTCTACTAAAAATCATCCTTTTTTGTCTGCTGTGTCCTCCTTTCGTGATCTAAGATCTGGTCACCCTATCTTACCATTTATTCGGCATAAATTTCACGCAACGATAATGAACCATTTCTTGATCGGTTGTTAACCTGCGACGAAAAGTGGATATTGTACTCGTATTCTAAGCGTTCGTATCATTGATTCGGTACCACACACTCCCAAGGGTTCCTTGCACCCAAACAAGATTTTATTGTGTGTCTGGTGGACAACAACCGGAATAGTCCATTATGAGTTTTTGGAAAGGGGTCAAACCATCACTGCGAACTTGTACTGTGAACAGCTTCAGCGAGTACAAGCAGCATTCATCCAAAACCAGCCTTCTTTAGTCAATCGAAAGAAAGTGGTATTCTTACAGGATAACGCCAGACCGCATACCGCAAGATTGACCCGCGAAAAAAAATCTGAAATTGGCTGGGAAACGTTACCACACCCTCCATATTTTCCTGACATTTCGCCAAGTGATTACCAAAGATTACCACCTTTTTTGTCACTTGACAACTGTGTGAGACATAGACAGTTCAAAACTCGGAAGTTGATGTAATAAATGCAGTCCGTCAATTTTTTGATTCAAAATCCATAGAGTTCTACAAGAGCGGCATACAAAAATTGGTGTCACGTTGGCAAAGGGTCATTGAGTGTGATGGTAATTACTTCGATGAATAATAGTGTATTATTGTTTCTTAATAAATATTTATATTTTACCATAAAAACCGCACGAACTTATTTGGTTGCCTGATATAAAAGAATACCTAACATATTAATAACAATGTTTAAGTTTTTAAATTTAAAAAATAACGTTAATCATTTGTAGATACCTTTGGCAACCAGCATTAACCATTTGATCGTCCCAAACGCTGGTCTCGGCTTTGCAATCGGAATGGTGGACAGCTCAATGATGCCGGAACTTGGCTACTTGGTGGACATTCGACATTCTGCTGTTTACGGCAGTGTATATGCCATTGGAGATGTAGCTTTCTGTCTTGGATTCGCTATTGGACCAGCTCTAAGTGGAACTCTTGTCAACACCATCGGCTTCGAATGGATGCTTTTCGGTATTGCTCTGCTCAACTTTATATACGCACCTCTAATGGTGTTGTTGAGAAACCCGCCCACCAAAGAGGAGAAGAAGGTAAGGCAGAAAAATATTTATGAATTTTTATTGGACTAAGTTATTTCAGTTTATTTTGTTTTCTTCGAAAATGAGTTTTTTTATTACTATTTCTTTTTATAATCTGCAAAATATAAAAATATACTTTTTTTGCTGTTTAAAAATGGTAAATTTTAAATTGCTGAAGTCAAACATGCCGGACGGAAGCTCCTCTTGTTTTAATACGCATGACTTCGGAATATTATTCCTAACACGTATTCCGGCTAAACATCAGATTCATTTGAAAAACAATAAGTTTATAAGTTCAAATACAAGCACATCTAAGAATTTCAATAACTTTAATTGAAATAAGTAGTACAAGGGACACGCTGAGAGTAAAAAAATCGGGTAGACCGTGGAAAACAATATTTGCATAATTTTAAACAGTTATTTGAAAAAAAAAATTCGAAATTAAATTAGAACTTAACTAACTTAATTTCTTAAAGTGTCAAGGAAAAAATTATATTAATATAGTGAAAGTGATTAGGCAGAACTCATGTCATCAACCTGAAAAAAACCTTATAAAATTAAATATAACTTGTAGAAATTATTGGGTGTGAAAAAAGTACTAAGTAATGTAAGTCAATCGTTATTCCTTTTACGGAATATAAAATTATTTGAATTAATTCTAGTTTATTTTCATGCCATACGTTGGCACTACTGAGAATAATCATGCAAATTGCACTTGACACTAACATCTCCTTCTTCTTTAGCTTTCCCCATTCGTTAGGGGTCGCTATTTTTTATTTTCTTCTTCCACTCATTCCTGTTTTACGTGTCGTTCTCATTCAGTTCCTTTTTTCTCAAGTTTTCCGCAATACAGTCCTTCCATCTTATCTTTGGTCTTCCTCTGTTTCTTCAACCTTCTCTTACTAAGCTATTCATTCTTCATCCAATATATATTCTTCATTTCTCCTCATGATATTTTCAAACCAATGTAATCATCTCGCTTGTATCTTTCTAAAAACTTGTAACACCAGAGTTATTTCCTTACCTATCTTTCCGTGTCTTCCCAACATCTACTTCAACATCCTCTGCCACATTAATTTACTTTTTATTTATACTGACATCTGTCAATTTGAATTATATGAATATATTAGTAGTTTTCATGTTTAGCATAGCTGGTTGATTTATAAAATTTAATTTCTTTAAAATTCTTTAACTCTATATCTATTGAATATGAAGTATAAAATGTAATCAAATCGTATAGAGAATAATATATTCTTTAAGTTATAATAATGTTAAATGTCAACAAATCAAATTTAACTGTTAAATCTTCAAATGAGGCTACTTCCGGTTCACCAGTTATAAACAAAATCTAATCAGTTGTTCTTCTGGATGTAAATTTGAGGAATACGAAAAAAATATAATTTTTGGAATCGTGGTATTGAAGTTATGCGATCCGAAACTTTTGTCACATAGACAAACACACACACACATACATACATACATACATACATACATACATACATACATACATACATACATACATACATACATACATACATACATACATACATACATACAGATATAATCGTAAAAATGGTAAAATCGTATTATAGGGACCCTAAAACATGCTTATTCACTAAAAACTCATTATTAAATTTTTTGACCAAAGACAATACTTTCCGTACCTAAAGGTGACGGAAGGTAAAAAGATTTTCCAAATATTATTAAACTCATACTTTAGTTGTCGCAATGATGGAAATGAATCATCTGAAAGTGAACAAATTACAATTGTTATTTGGTTTATGTTGTATTCATGTGCGATTCTTACTAGGAGGACATAATCTTACCAGTATCTTTTTCCGTTTCGCACGCTGCTGTGGATATTGTCAACAGTCCCTCATCATAGGTGGCGAGAAATCTTCTGTTCGTTACGTTACTTACCAGAACGAAGAGGAGGAGGAGTAGCATCAGCTGCACTCTTTCTCTCAGCGGGATGAAGCGAGAACCACATGGACCGCTTTCGACATTGCAGAGGCACAAAACTCATATTTTGTCGAAGATGTTACAAAAGATAATAATAAGAGATAAAGAGAGATGTTATATTTATTATATTTAAAAAGTTTCATTGTTAATGAATGTTCCATGCATCTATAGTGTAGTATAGACATGACATTACAAAGACGCTACATTCTTGAATATCACTTTGTACTTGGAGGATGACAGTCTGGTGCCCAAGGGCTGTCACCCTGAACGAAATATCGCCATGAGACAAATTTCCCAACATGGACGAGAACTATATATTTATAATATGGTTCAGTTTTCTACACAAACTATCATTTCACTCGTTTCATTATCAAGCACTCATATTTATCGTAGGAGAAAATGCACCGTTTATTTTAATATAATTATTTCCTAGCACTGTTAGCAACTTTTGTACATTCTGTATGTAGTATTTGTACATATTTAGTTTGCACAGCACCAATGCACGCTTTTTAATGCAAGGACAAGAAACACCAATTTTTTATACTCTAATCGAGACACTCTGATGGAAGCGCATCATGTTTAACAAAATTCAAAATTTTTCGAGGTCCTCTCAAGGATCCTGTGAATGGCTGCACGGGACCCGCCAGACAGGGGTTGGATGAAAAATACCTCAACATTTGGCTTTAAAATTTGGACTTTGAAAACCGATGGAAATACCTAGCACTTCTATCTACTATAAACAGATTTTCAGATGAAAAATACTGTTTTCTTTCACTGACGGGAAACTACTATATATGCCACAATGCATGAGTTTATATTAACATTATTATTAATTAAAATGCTCGCATATACAGAATCCGCATTATTGTATGTGACTAGCGTATTTATTATAGAAAAACACAGTATGTAATTTGGTGTCAAATAGTGTTTTACGTCTGTAGTCTAAAATTATTCTGGCTAAAGAATTTAAATGAAAAGAATTGCTGAGCCAATCAAAATGCATTATTTAAACTCAAAAGTTATTGAATGGAGCAACAGCTTTATCGTGGCAAGTAACTTAGAAGACCAAAGTCTCTAGTTGCGTTGCACAAGATGGCGGAGTGGGGGGACCATTGTTGTTTAGGAGCTTCATCTGTTTATCGCATATTTACTCACCTCTGAATGAAATTTAGTGAATAATTTAGTGGTAACAAAAGTTGTTGTGTTCTGTATATGCCGATGTATTATATCCGCAGATATGATAAATTCTTCTTGTATACTTCAGTGCGGGGGCTGAAACCCCCTGAAGATTATTGTGAGTAGACAATAATCCCGCTATACGAAGAACCACCAAGCTGCCGTCGTACAACGGTCTTGTCTTATTATTATTCTCTTTCGCTGTGGCTGATATGGCGTGCGCATAAAGCGTACCTACCTAACCTATCTAATTGTTTCTTCCTCGTTTCTTTTCTCTTTTATGTATAACTTAATATAAACAATGTAAAAGTATATAAAAAGCTGGTAAGGGTCCGAAAATTGTTGGCAGACGGAACAATGTCCGTCCTGTCATTGTATTCTGTTATCACTAAACACAAATGTGTTTGAAACCCGCATATTACTACGTATAAACATGATGTACCTATCTGTATCGTATATAATACTTCTATAACCTATGTATTTATAATGTACATTTTGCATGATCGACAGTACCTACCTACATCTTTACTGTACCTATCCAAATAGGTTGAGAATGTAACTAACCAATTTATAAAGTTACTTAAATACCAAAAGCGTCACTGTCATAAACTTGTAATTTAATTACTATAAGTCAGTGTGCTCTGCTTGATGTCTTTAATGTTTCAATGTTTATGTCTATATCAAATTTGTGGTGCAATAAATGGAACAGATATATTCGACCAACCAAATTTCCGTAAATTTTCTTCAGCTCATCTATTTATTTTTCTTTTATGTCCTAACTGGGATCATTTGTTTCACTTTGGCCCTTTTTATGCTTTGTTTATACTACATTTTATATCATGTTCTGTATCGAACGGAAGCTCAGCCTAGGAATATACAACAAAGATAGGTCCACATGTACATTATGTTCACCAGAAAGATAATGTATATTAAATTAAGGAATGATCCATTAGGAAATTCACGATTTTCCGGTGGGCTAGTCCACGCATGATCATGCCCAACTACATTAAAAAGTAAGTATTATTTTAATAGTTATTTATATTAAAAATTTCTTACATAAGCTTTTTTAGTCGAGGAGATAGTTTATCAGGCTGTGCCGGAAAAGACTTCGCAGTGTATATTGTATTAATTTTTTGTTATTACCGACTTCTTTAAATAATAAATTTGACAGTATAGTGATTGACTGATGTCAAATCATAATAACCAAACAAACAAAACATATTGAATTACTTCATTATTTGTCAGCTTTGACACATTTTTTTTCAGATTCGAAAAAGATTTATTATAATATAATTACAGATCTGTTTTACATTTGTCAATTTTAAGAAATCGGCTAAGTTCTAGAAATTGAGCTTAAAAACATTTGCGTTAAACTTGTCAATTTTAAGCCATGGCTTATGTTGAAAATAGAGCATGTTCTATTTTAACTTCAATTTTTTAATGCTTTCTAGTAATTTGAATAACACACCAACATGTCAATTTAATTATATGACTGGACTGATGTCAATAACTTTTGATATTTCAATATGAAAAAAAGTCAGATTGTCTAGAAATTGATCAATTTATTGTACAATTTTAAGCTCAATTTCTAGAACTTTAAAATTGGCGGAAAAATTGATAAATGTAAAAATTACGCATTTATGTAAATTATTCGATGCGACATTTTTCTTATAATTGAAAGTTAAGTGTTAAGGTCAAAAGACAGTTTAACCAGAGTTGAAAATACCTGGTCTAAGTTTTATACATGCGTTAGGAATGAGGGACCTAGCATGTTTCATATTCTTATTATTTAAATGTTACTGCGGAAGCAAATTTTACTAAACAAGTCAGTAGAAAATAATTTCCATTTTCAAGAAAATATTAATCTCTACGCTTTCCTGATTTTCATTTAAGTGAGAAAACTCATTGTAATATTCAGTAAATAATTATGAAAATGTAAAGCAAATTATATAGTTTCATTGCATAACAAAAAGTAAAAAGTCCTTTGAAGGAATGTTAGAAATAGTGCAAAATTTCCACCACCAACGCATTTCTCTCATATGTAAAAGCGTGCAGTTTATTTAACAGTAAAATGTTCATATGACTGGTTTTAGTCGTGAAAAACTGTCTCATATTACTTTCTCTAGGGCGTCCGAGACCGGAGGGGGCTGCCGGTTCTATAAGACTACCGCCGATGCCTGAGTACCGCTTGATTAGATACTTCAGTGATAGTGCAGTGAGAAATACACCATATAAAAATGAAATTTTATGTGAGTACAGAAATATTTTTTTGCTTATTTTATGTTACTTTTGAAGTGATTATACAAATAGTGGATTTTTTTGAGAATAATCCATTATGAAGAAAATAAGTTCTCTTGTAATTTTTTTTTACTGATCTGTATAGATTATAGGTAATTATTTAAAAGAAAAAGCAGAACAGTTAAAGCACTGCTTATTATAATTGGCTCCTATTTAATGTAACTCATTTCAAAATTACCTACCCGTTGGCTAATGTGAAAGCATAAAAGTACTAAATTATACAAGCTTTTAATCAGACTCGGGACTTGGGCGCATTGATTACAACCCATTTCTATTGAATTCACTAATTCATCGGTTTATTGTACATGATGTTGACATTAGTGACACAGTAAATTTACAAAAAATATCAATAATATACTAATTTGACATATGGTTTAATTTTTTTATTTGATATCTACTTATGGCCATATTCATAAACACGCGTAAAATTTTAAACGGTTCGTTATAATATTTATCTAGCAAAAACAGTCGACACTGAAAGAAAAATCGAAATATAATTTGTCCAGTTTAATTCTACTTGTCAAAAATAATAACAATTTGTTTTGAAACTTTACGAGTGTTTATGAATATGGGAATTAATGTTTATCCCTCTTATGCCTATTTGTACAATTTGTAAAATTAATCGCCTGTAATTGGGACTTTTGATCATGTTGGATAGATTTAATAATAAATAAATAAAAATTATGTGTAAACTTTGTGCATTATAAAGCTGGACCATTATCACCATCAAATTGCTCGCAGTTTACATCGTTATGTGCTGTGATTGGTTGAAATCACACGGTACAAACGGTCTCGACGCTACGAACGGGGACGACCGTCGTTGAAATATTTCTATTTTTGACGGCGTTGACGGGGCCGTTGCCGCCATAAATTTTAAATGCGCGCCATCAGTTCACACATTTTAATTATTTGACGTATGTCTATGTAATTTATGTTGTGTGACAGATATACGTAAATGGTGGCATTACAAATAATATTGACGTATGTCGTAGAGTTACAGTTACAGATATCTAATTATCTACTGCACTGCCCTCTGTCCTAATATTTACCCAGGGGCGTTGACATTTAAATCAAATTATTATTATTCCATGGTTTTTGTCAAGTCTATGTTTTTGTGTTTTGCAAAAACATAGGTGAAGAGCATAAATCTTTGAGAAAGGCATTATTTAAAAAGAAACATAATTTTCAAATAAATTACACGTATTTTTGTCAGTTAAAATGTATCCATAAATATTTCATGTTGCTCGTCTATATATACGAAATGCAGTGAAGTTATCTGCTAGTAATATTATTCCATACAACTCATAAATGACCATGAATACCTAGTTATCTTTCGTGAACCAAACTATAATACTTTATATTTCATACATACTGACTAGAATTTACAAAGTTTCAATGGCATCATGATACTTTTTTTTAATATTGTAATAAAATGTCACATGACAGCAGTTGAATACTGCCATTTTTTAATTTCGCTGTTTAAAACTGGCGCTGATGTGAGCGCCATCTACTGAATTGGTTAAGTGAAACAGTATAATTACAAAAAAATATAAAGAGTCGCGTGGCTGTGTGTGTGTAAATAACCGGTTGTAATTAAGATTGCCGAGGTTCGATTCCAAATATATTGCCTATTTTCGATTTTTCAAATAACACAAAAGTGAATCCTGTCGTACTCTCTCCACAACAACTTTGAGAAAGCGTATAATGTTATACCTGATAATTGGTACACCCAGAAATGGATAATAAACCGTGGTGATGCATTTATTTATTTAGTTATATTTTTGACTTTATGAGGGTACTTGTACATTGGAGGCCCTTACTCACAAGCCTACTGAAACAAACCTACCTGAAGACTGTTCTATTAATGCTGTTTTTACTGTTCATAATTTTACGAACCATCAAGTATGTAGTTGTTATAAAAGAGAGTGCGTCATATATGACTTACGGCTATACGATAACCAAAAAGAAAAACAAGAATTAAATTCCTGAAAGTGAAGTTCTAGAGAGCACTAGCCTCAGTTACGATGTTCTTGAACTATTATAACTTTTACAAACTAAAAGAAAAAATGTCAATATTCCAAGTTTCACTTTAATTATTTCATCTCACGCAGTAAATCTAATTTATTAATTAATACTCACGTATAATAATAATATATATTTATTATTAAATATCAATAAATCATAAATCTTCTGTGTAATAGAAATTTGCGGAATGTAGTAATTTTCTTATCGAATTGCTTACCTTTATTATTTGAATTAACAAACGTAATCATGTTTGAAAACCTATATTTTCTATTGATACATAGGTGTATAATTAAATGGGAAAACATATAATATATAATTTGTAATTTGCTCGCTATTACGAAACACAATTACGTAAAGTGCATTGACAGAAAATATTGCTTTTTAAAGTCAGTTATTGGAACCGGTAACCCATATTACTTTCCCTTCGTACTGTAATTTTTCTGTCTTAGAACATGTGCTATACGCTATGCTATAAATATACGTATACAAGTAATTGCGATTGTTACGTGAATTGAAATATTTGACCGACTATTAATGAACTTTCTCATGTATTTTTTTTGCAAATCAAATATTTCCATTCACATTACATCACAAATGCTACACATGTAGTACGTAAAAAGTTAAAAGCACATTTATACTTCAATAGTTAAATGTAATAATTCCGTAAATTCTATGTAAATAAAGAGGTAGAATAGTAGATTCAGTTTTTGTTGTTTTTTATTATTATTCATATCACAAATTTTAAAGAAAATTTCATTCTCCACATATTTTGATTATATACATTTCTATATGACCCGTTATTTATTTTGTTTTTATTGAATATATTTTAAGTATATTTGACATGAACATAATTTATTAAAAATTATAAGGGCTCTTCTTTAAGATCCACTTGTTTATAATAATTCTGTTCATAATTATTTAGCACTATTTTATTAACCAATGTGATAACAATTTATGACCGTATCAAATAGACTTTTTTGTTTAGAGGTTCGAATAACAAATTTAAGTTAGTGGAAAAAAAAGTTATATTTTATTATTATTTTATATGTTGCGTTCATACTGGTCATTACGAAACCCAATTGCGTATACAAACAGCCTTCATTTCGATACGCAATTTTTTAGAAGGTTGGTAATAAATGACATTTCCTTATGTTTATAAATTAGAATTGACATGAACTTTCAAATAATTGAATAAATATCAATCTAATGTTATCAACTACAACCTGACATATAAAAATTTTCCTAAATCAACTCGGTTTAATATAGTAGTTTTTTTTTAATATTCTAGTATATAAAAGGCGCAAAATATAAAAAATAATATAAAGGACTCATTTTATAAGATTTTTTCGCACTTGTCATTTAGAAAACTTGCCAAGGCTCGTGTACGAAAAAAAACATGTCTTATAAAACCCGTTCTTTAATATTGCAATTAATGGTGCATTTTAGGAGAAAAACAAAACATAGACAAATTATACAATATTTATATAGCAGCGTACAGTAAATTTTTTGAAAGATGTCCGATCAAGGTCATCTGTATCATGAACGAATTAACAAATTGGCATACATTTATCCCTCTCCTTTACAAAGGCTTTAAGCGTGTGCGAAAAGGATGGATATAACACGTTTGTTCTTCAAAAATTTATATTGTTTCGACTAAGTTAGGACATTCCATCTTAAAATGATGCTCGTTGTTGATAATGATTTCGCTGTAACGTAAGTTTATATATTAATTCAGATATATTACCTTGATTCATACCCGTACGAATAACGTTATTTTCTGTCAGTGACACTGACATTGTGTCAGTATCTTAATTTTCACATATTTGGTTTTACAATCAACTTACCAGTTGATTTATTTTTGAATTTTGAATGCTTTTATTGTAACATATAATTTTATAATAATAAAATAACAGTATTATCTTATGTACCCTCATAAAAATTAAGCAAACGACACTACTGAATTTGTCAGAATGGGCGGAGTAAAAATTTGAATTCATAGGTACAATTCGTAGATGACCTTGATCGGACATCTTTCAAAATTTTTATTGTAGGTATATATAAAAATTTAACTTCCTTGTCATATAAAAATCTAATAATGATAAAATGAGTCGAAAACGATCTAAAAATCAAAAATATTCGTCCTTTTGTAGGATAAAGCCTTAATTTTATACCCAAGAGCTATTGAGGAAGCTATAAGGTTCTCTGTGATACATTTATAAAATATGGTTTGAAAACACACTCACTCAAAATTCACAAAGAATACACAATTTTTATAAATCTTACACCAAATAAACTCATATTTATTGATATATACAAAAATATGGATTTTCTGAATGGTTAACCACATGAAATATTTTTAATTTCGTTTATAATTCATAAAAATATATTAATATAAAATAAATTTAAAAACTAATTTAATTCACTATAATTCTATTGCAGCTTCGTTCATCCATCTGCTTCTGCCTTTTTTGGCTCTCCTCTTGCCAGTACCATGCTCAGTATCGCAACCCATCTGCACCTGTAACTGCAAACCTCGGTCCTGGTGCAACTCTTCCGCCAAGAGCTCCGATTCGCTTGGCGTACGCTAACCCTCAACCTCAAGCATCACAAAGTCAGAACTACGAGGAATCAACACGGTCAGTCACACCGAGTCCTCTCATTCTAAGTCACCGGCAAGCCCAAACACATGATGGAGGGTTCAAATATGCTTTCCAAACAGATAATGGCTTACAACAAGGAGAGACCATAAGTCCTGATGGAACTAGGACTGGGCAGTATTCCTATGTTGATCCACATGGACAGCAAATAACGGTTTGTAATATACAACTCAAGGTAGTTGTATCTAGGGTACCTATATACTCAGGGTATGGCCATGACGTGGCTCGCGTTTCGTCCGCCATTAGAGGGCCACTGTCATATTCGTTGTTGTTTCGCAAATTATTATGTATTTTCATGGCTACTTGCTTTATTTTAATGCAAAACACATTTAAATATACTTCTAATATTTATTTAAAGTATAAGTAATACTGTTATTTTATTTATTTGTATATTTTCTTGAGATACTGACTACGATGACTGGCAATATTGAAAACACATAAAAATGACCAATATTAAGCACAAACATTTAATTTTTTAAAAGGTAAGTTTAAAATATATACTTATTATGTAAATAATAACCACAGTTATTAAATTTGATGTGATAATAACAACCTATATCTTATACGCTACATAACCTCTAAATCTATGTCATAATAATAATTGTGTACCTCTTAAATAAATGAATTTTTATTACCTTTTTAGATTCATAGTGTGATTATTTAATATTCCTGTATAATATAACATCACATTTCTCACAAATAAATAGGGAAATGAATTATCAATATGTTTGACATTGGCTCGCTTATGGCGGCGATCTTGCCTCATGGCCATATCCTGTATATAAAGGTACCCTAGTTGTATCATGAGAGCAATGCCATCTATTGATTCCGTGCCGAACAATGTAGACAAACTCAAGAGTTGCCTGCCTTATTGTAACCATTGTTAATGAAATTAATATAAAACTTCATATGATTTTTTCTCAAAGAGATTGTTATCTATTGGTATGCAAATATTACATCACTGAATTCAGAATAAAATTCTCTATCTAATAAGTAAATAAAAAATATAAAGTGCCATTTAAAATAACAGAGTTGGTCCCCACATTTTGAAAACCATTTGTTGAAAATAATTAATTTTACGCTCATTAAAATAATCTTCTAAAATAGAAATTGTTTACTAATTTAATCGACCTCGTAGCTCTTATAGTTTTTGAGATGGCAAAATGAGTAAAATAGCTTAATCTACATAGGTCTGATCTTAAACTGTTTCCGAGAAAAACGAAAAATAGAAGAAAAACTGACAAAGCTAGTGATCGAACAAATTTTGTCTGTTAGTTAATAAATTACAAAAAAAACACAATTTTACATAAAACATTTTCATCAACACTATTTTGGAAACTAGACATTCCACAACTCAAAATTATGTTGGAATTAATATTATTCCAACAAACCGTGTGGAATAATTCCGTACGCCGTTTGGAATAATTCCGCACGGCTTTCGACGAATCACAATCTATTTCGCCGCATATTAGCGCGATATATCAAATAAATATCTTGGTACGGTTGCTATGGTTATGACTCTTTGTTTTATATTATTTTATTTCTTTATTCGCGTTTGACGTTTTAAAGTTTTGAACATTTTTAGAGTTTTTTGTTAAGTTTTACAGGTTTTTAAAGTTGTCCAGAGTAATAAGTTTATCTAATTAATAATATATTACTTAGAAAATTAACTGAAGACATTTTATAGAAAAACATATAAAGTGGATATGAAAATATGGACACGGAATGTACGTCACCAGAAATAAGGGAACTTGCTAATGATACAGGGAGTCCTTTATTATCAAATCAAAAGAAAAATATGAATGGAGTTATTATAAGCAATTTATGGACTGGCGTCAAAAAAAATATTTAATGGCATATGATAATATATTGTTACTATCAATCAACCTTTTATGTATAATTTCTAAAATTTTGTTAGAGAAAGTATAGTCTACAACACGTTTGGAATGGCATAATCCACACTCGCAAACCGTAGTACTCGCCTTCGGCTCGGGCCACAAACTTTTTGCTCGTGTGGAATATGGGCCATTCCATTACTTGTTGTAGAATATACTATTTCTCAATTTTTAATAGTTACGAATGTTACGAAGATATTTGAAAATTAAATACTAGCCAAGGTCTCCAGAACATTTAAATTAGTACAATTACTTATTTAAAAATCTGATGTGGACACCACACGACTTCCTTGTACGATTATTAAACTATACATATTTTTTAAATAAATAAATTACAAAATATTAATTTTAACTTCAAAACAGTAAGATATATAGCGACCATAAAGGGAGTTTTTAAAGAGAGTTTTGATTACAACAAAGAAATATTTGATTACAACAATGAATATAACTAATTTTACAACAAAAATATATTTGTTATTGTACGAATCATAAAATTGCACGTATTTAACGTAATTTGACATGAAAATTTTTTTTAAAAAATTTTATATCCTAATCCATTCAAGCTTTATTACAAAAAAATAATTTTTAAATTTACATATCTCGCTTATATAAAGGGCTAATTTAATAATACTTGATGTGCTAGACGCAGAAATTAATTCTCTATTTGAAGCATTTATTTCTAAAATCAAAATAAAATCATTTTATTCAAGAAAAACTGTTAACAACTCCAAGTAATGTACCACTTCCGCTTAGCCTATTTTAACCAAATATATTATGTTATTTTGATTGACATAAAAGTCTTGTATACCAAATTTGAAAAGTTTTGGATTATATTTTAAAACAGTTTTTCATTAAAATCTATTATAGGCTTCATGTAAAGTACCACTTCTGGAAATTGTGTAATAACCAGAAAGGGAGGTGCACAACTAGATGTTATAGGAGTCCTAAATACAAAATTTCAACTTTCTACGGCTTACCGTTTTTGAGTTATTCGAGATACGTACGTACGTACAGACGTCACGACGAAATTAGTCAAAATGGATTCAGGGATGATCAAAATGGATATTTCCGCTGAAATCTGAAAACCGAAATTTTTCGCGATTACAATACTTCCTTTACTTACGTACAAGGAAGTAAAAAAAAAAACACACACATCTAAGATGTAATGGAAGTTGTCGCTCTTATAGTTTTCGAGATAGCAGAGATAAGCTATGTAAAAACTTATTTTTCACTGCCTTATATCTCGGAAACTATTGAATATCGCATCCACGTTGATTAAGCTTTTTTACTCATTTTGATTACCCTTTTTTAACACCCTTTATTTTCTATTTTCAACACTTCCAGGTGAAGTACACAGCTGGAAAAGAAGGTTTCCGTATCCTTGAAGGCCCTCACCGAACACCAGAAAGCGCTCCACATGTAGAACAACCCCAGCCACAAGCCTCGCAGGAGCCTTCTTACCAGCAGTCGTATGGTTACTCCGGAGGACCACAGACTTTCACCGGAGCTGAAGACGATGGTAGCAGATATACTCAGGCTTACCAACGAACAGTTGCAACCGCACAACCTGTGTTGGCAGCAGTACCTAGGTATCTCACGTATAGGAATCCACAATCTGTTGAGGAAACATCGCCAAGTAATAATGCCATCCAACAGCAGCCAGAGTATCACGATGAACCTGGGAAACCCTATAGTTTTGGTAATGGTTATTCTTTTGAATTTTCTGGATGATTATTTATTTCTAATATATTATAAGGTAAAAGTATTATTGTAAATTAATGAAAACGTTAAATTTGTGTCCAGTATATATTTAATTTAGTTTATAATACACAAATGTACATATCTTTAATAAGAAATAAAAAATCTGCCGTTTTAAAATATGTGTATTTACGAGTAGTAATAATAATTTTTAAAATGATACTATAATCATGATACAATATTTTATACACATTAACCCATTAAGCGCCAAGCAATAAACTGACAGTTAATTCATATTAATTTTAGTCAACATTAGTTTACAATAAATAAGATGAAGATAAGTTAAAAAAAATTTTTTTTAGTATTTTAAAAAAATAGTGTTGTCTTTCGCATCAACAGCGGAATCTGTTGTATAAGTAAAATAATAAAATTTTACGTATCATAACTTTATATACAAATAAATAAATAATATATATATATATATATATATATATATATATATATATATATATATATATATATATATATATAATCTTTCCTCTTCTACCCTTCGGGTGTAGAGTTGTGTTTTCCTATTCTTTAAATTCTGGTTAGTGTTTTCCAGGCGTTTTTGTTGGTGGCTAATATCTTTGCCTCTTGTCTTGTTAGGTGTATATTTTTTAATAGTTCGTTTATATAGTTATCCCATGATTTCAGTGGTCTTCCTCTTTTTTTTCTTCCTTGTGGTTTTGCATTCCACACTTTTTTCACTTGCGAGTTGGGTTGTAATCTAGTTATGTGTCCTAACCATTTTAATTGTTTCATATGCATTATGTCTGTGGCTGGTGTCAAACTGAGGTTTTCTCTGGTTTGAGTATTTCGTATCCTGTCTAATTTTGTTATTCCTTCGATTCTTCTTAAGTATTTCATTTCTACGGCCTGCAGTTTGCTATTTTGTGAGTTGCTTGTTGTCCAAGTTTCGCTGCGCATAAGCGTACAACCCGAACAAAGTACAACCATAAACCATAATGGCAATAAATAAATGATGCAGACACGTATTGTATTCAATTTCCTGCCTGCTATAAAATTATAAATATTATAAAATAGCTTATTATATCATATTAATATACAACGAATTCATAATTTGTATTACACATTACAAAAACATGAAAATAAATTCATTTTTCCTTCGTCTGAAATAAATACATTTTTACATTTCAAATGAATTTGTTGTTGAACCACGTGACCCCACCTAGTCTATTTCGACCAATCCTAGCCTTCTTCCTCAAAGCATTGCAATGTGGGAAAAACGCTACGTAATGACAATAAGCATTAATAAGCAATGATGTAGACGCGTCCTCTGAGATACAAGAACGAATAAGAAAGGAAAAACTTATGAAAAAGTGAAAGAAATATGATAACAATTGTTGTTATGTCTTTATTATTATCGTGATATAGTTTTTGAAGTCCTCAGAACCTGAATTCAACATATTTCAAGCAGAATTTTTTTATGAAACACGTGGTTTTGGTTGAAATGGTGTATGTTGGCAGAATTTTGTTTTGAACGGTGAGTCTAAAATCAATTTTTTCCTTTATATGTATACGAATATTGAAAGAATGTAATTTGTGTTAATATAAATAATTTCAATGAATATTACGTGGCCTAGTTTTATATTAATAAGGAATTGTGCTTATTTTTATGAATTTGGTCAAATTTCAATCCATTTAGTGTTGATCTAGTTGTTATAATGTATTGATCTAATTATTGATCCAGATCTTAAAATAGATCTCGGTATATTTCAGGTTATTAGGTCCGGATTTTAATATTCCGGGTGGTGGCAGTTACGGGTGAACATAGGGATTTAATATATATATAAATTTTATGTAATGTCCTACTGTTCTGTTCATTTTAAAGGAAAAACTATACGGTGCAATATTGTTCAGAATCAAAATTGTTAAAATTCTCTTCACATTTTTTATTGTTTTTAATTTATTAATAATTTTAAATATAAATTAAAATTTTACCTCCCGCTACCCTTGGTAAAGGAAGGTATAGGGATCGTGATAAAAATTGCATATCGAGATTTTGGTAAATGACCGTGTTTTAAAGTCCCTAGAATCCAATTTTAACACTTTCACGATGATGTATGTGTGTATGGATCCTCTTTACACTTTAACTCATATACTATCATTTAGAATATTATTAATATTAGATATTTTGGTGTAAATCAGATAACCGGAAATGGCACTTTACTTGAAGCTCAAAGTAGTTTTTCTTCGAAAAATACCTTTAGTTTTTATAAAAATTAAAGATTATTAAATTTTGTGCAGATTTGCATTAATACTTTTTCTGTAGATTTTATGGCTAACTTTATAAAATTGTAATTTAAAATTACATGGCGGGTGGTATTGTGTTGACCACATCATTTTTTTTTTGTTAGTAGAAAAAGCCAAGGCAATTGTTTTCTTATTTCAAAATAAGTAAATATATCATCATGCCATTGCTGGGTGTGCCAATCTGCTTTGTATAGTATTTTTTTTAAAGATGTCCGATCAAGGTCATCTGTATCATGAACGGATTAACAAATTGGTATACATTTATATGGATGCAAAACTTCTTGACTGGTAAGGTGATTGGGAAGAAGAAATTACTGGATATCAGTCAATTATTTATTTCCGCCTCTACCGGTTTCGACACCTCATTATGTCTTCTTCAGGAGCTACAACAGATTACAATTTTTATAAAAGGTTGAAGGACAAATCTGTTTAAAATCTTACGTGATACTTTGAATTTAAATAATATTTAAATATATTTTTTTTTAATTTGACGACCAGTGTATGTAATTTATGTTATTTATTTATTGTTATTTATTAATGTTATTTAAATTCAAAGTTTCACGTAAGTTTTTAAACACATTTGTCCTTCAACTTTTTATAAAAATTGTAATAACTTGTAGCTCCTGAAGAAGACACATGAGGTGTCGAAACCGGTAGAGGCGGAAATAAATAATATTGACTGATATCCAGTAATGCAGTAATTTCTTCTTCCCAATACATTTTATATCTCTGCCATATGCAAAGACTGCAAGCGTGTACGATAAAGGATATAACACGCTTGTCTTTAAAAAACACATTTTATTTTAATTTTGAATTTGAATGCTTTTACTGTAACATACATTTTTATAATAATGTAATAACAATAGTATCTCACAGTTAGTGACATTTGATATAAGGCAGCATTTAAAACCGGTTAATGTAGCAGGCTTAACAACCGGTTTATAACCGGTTTGTCAACTATTAAACTGTCATTGAAACCGGTATGACACAAAAACTTTTAACCGGTATCGTATTCAATTTGCTGCCTGCCATAAAATTATAGATATTGTAAAATAGCTTATTATAACATATTCATATACAATTAATTCATAATTTGTATTGCACATTACAAAAACATAAAAATAAATTAATTTTTCCTTCGTCTGAAATAAATACATTTTTACATATTTCAAATAAATTTGTTGTTGAACCACGTGACCCCACCTTATCTATTTCGACCAATCCTAGCCTTCTTCCTCAAAGCATTGCAGTCGGGAAGAAACGTAACATAATTGCAATAAAAATGATGCAGACATGTGCTCCAAGATACAAAAACTTATAAGAAAGGAAAAACTGATGAAACAATGCCAGAAATATGATAATAATTGTTGTTATATTTTTATTATTATCGTGATGTAGTTTTTGAAGTCCTGCCGAACCTGAATTCAACATATTTCAAGCAGAATTTTTCAATGAACACGTGGTTTTGGTTGAACTGTTTAATGCATGTTTGCAGAATTTTGTTTTGTACGGTGAGTGTAAAATCAAAATTTTCTTTTGGAATTTTATTGAACTGTGTATGAATAACAAAATTTTTCTATTATATTTATATGTCTACCAATATTCAAACGATTTAATTTGTGTTAATTGAAATAATTTCAATGAATATAATGTGTTCTGGTTTTATATTTATAATTTCAAGTTTTATATTAATACGAAATTGTGTTTATTTTTTTTGAATTTGGTCAAATTTCAATCGATATAATTTTGATCTAGTTGTTATAATATATTGATATGTTTATTGATCCAGATCTTGAAATAGATTTCGGTATATTTCTGGATATTAGGTACGGAATTTAATATTCCGGGTGGTGGCAGTTAGGGGTGAACATAGGGATTTAACATACAAATTTTATGTAATTTCCTGATCTCTTGTTCATTTTATGGGAAAAACAATACATTTAAAACAGTTTTTACATTTTTTATTGTTTTTGGTTTATTAATATATATATATTTTTTTTGTTAATTAGTAGCATTTGTTTTCTTGTTTATAAATAAATACATTGCACTCATGGGTTGGCCAATGTGCTTTGTTTGTACATAGATATAAGTAATGATGATATAACTATTCATACCGTGTGGGCGCTTTCCAGGAGTCACTTTACAGGCACTCATTGCTGACGTGGAGACAAAGATAAAAACTGTTTAGTGCAAAGTTGATCAGAATTTAAAGTTACATACAAAACTGTTTTACATTTTTTATTATGTTTTTGATTTTTTTTAACAATAGCCAAGACATTTGTTTTTTTTTAAATATATATCATCACGTCATATTACCTATTGCTGGGTGTGCCAGTCTGCTTTTTAGACATACCGATAATAATGAAATATTCGTACCAAATGGGCGTTTACTGGACTTCACCACAGGCACTCATTGCTGGCGTGGAGAGTCACCACAGGGATACTTTTGTTCTATTTAAAATTCGGCATAACTTTGAAGTCGGTCAGGATCGTTAATTTTTTTTCACACTTATGAAAAATAAATTATGTATTCTTCTAAAACTATTTCTACCATAATTAGTTATAATAGAGACACGTTCCTCATTCGAATAAACATTATTTAACTACAGGAAAAAAAATTGAAGATGTCTGATCAAGGTCATTTACGAATTGAATGAATTAAGATTTTAGCTCCGCCCATTTTGTTAAATTCATGAGGGTACATGAAATACTACTGTTATTTTATTATAATAAAAATGTATGTAACAGTAAAAGGTAAAAGTATTAAAATTTCTAAACTAAGTCAACTGGTAAGTTTATTAACAAATATAAAACCAAATATTTAAAAAATAAGATACTGACGGTGTCAGTGACACTAACAGAAAATATCGTTATTCGTGCGGCTATGAATCAAGGTAATATGTCTGAATTAATAAATAAACTTAATTTATAGTGAAAGTATTGTCAACAACGAGAATCGTTTTAAAATGGAAGTCCTAACTTAGTCGAAACAATATGAATTTTTGAAAGACAAACGTGTTATATCCATCCTTATTGCACATGCTTGTAATCTTTGCAAATGATAGGGATAAATGTATGCCAATTTGTTAATTCATTCATGATATAGATGACCTTGATCGGACATCTTTAAAAAAAAATACTGTGTACATAAAAAATTTGATGTGGCCAGCGCATTATCTACGCATTTTATATAAATTCCTCACAGATTTTTTTTTGGCAAATAATTGTATAGGCGCTTTCTTTTTATTGGAGAAATGAACTGATTTTATTTCGTACTGAACTGAACTGAACTACTCCTAAAAAGAACAGTATGCTTTTTAAAATAACAAGCATAAAATAAAAATATATGTAGCATTATATTTACAACATAATTATCTTCTGAATTAGCTTGTGGCTATAATCCGTTGTATTATCTTATGTGTTTTGTTTTTGCCACATTAAATTATTTTACATTTTTATATTTCCAGTAAAATCATTTCGCAGAGATATGTAAATTTTATTTGACACTGGCATCTGTCAATCAGTAATATTTGAATATTTTGTTTCCATGGTGCAGCCTTTAGCAGCATAGGTTGCAAATCTTTATAATTCTTTATCTCTAATTCATTGAATATGAAGAAAAAAATTATAATTAAATCGAATAGAAATAGAATATTTTTTAATATTTATAATAACATAAAATGCCAAAAAATTATTACCTAAAGGTGACGGAAGGTAATAAAATATAATTTTATTTTAATATTTAATTATACATTTAATAGCGTCATTATCTAATAACCACGCCACTGCCGGTTCGCTAGTCTTATGTTTCTTGTCAACAAACACAACTAGCCATCTTTTTTATGTTATTGAAGTATCGTGCATATTTTTAATAGTGAAATATTGTTGTATATTGTTGAAAATTAGCAACAATGGTAAGTTTAAACAATAGTTTAACTGTTTTATTAATTATCTATGCTGATATGTTTTATTATTGAAATACTTGTACTTTAAAATAAATTATTTTTGTGTTCCAGAGTTACAGTGAATGAAAAAAAGTTTCCTGGGGGACCAATCCGTGGAGTTTGCTATTTCAAGGAGCCGTCCGGGGGTAGTTGAGCCATGCAGTCGTGTTGGGCGTAACTGATTCGTCTTGCCGGTGGATGAGATGTGTTCATCAATGTAAGTCGTTATATTATGTACCCTCTCTTCACTGTCGCTTTCTTGCAATTTTTGTCAGCATAACACAAAAGTAAATTCATTTTTCTCCTGGAAATATGATTTATGTTGTTGAATTTAATTCAAATAATTATATTTTCTTCTATATTTCTTTTCTGATGCACATTGTGAATGTCTATGTTAACATACCGGGCGTCGTAACTCGTTACAATATATTAAATAAATTGGCAAAACTTAGTTTTTAGAGTTAGTTTAAATAAATATCCGTTCGTTCAGAAATAGGTTTCTTTTCCCAAAAAAATTGTATTTGTTTAAAAATATTTTTAAACAAGTACGGTTTACAATACAGGGTTCCAGCGAAGTTTCCAAGGAGTGTAAAGGCTGGTTTAAGCCTTTGATCAACAGCAGGACTTGTCTAAAGCTTTATTTAAGGTTTTAAGGACTTTAAGGCCAATCTACAACCACAAGAAGGCAACAATAGTTTTTTTTTTGCTAATTACATAATTAAAATTAAATTCATTTGCATTTTAAAGTTAGGGTAAAATATGATTAAAGTTTTGCCGATACTTTTTCGGGTTCGGGTCGGTTTACGCGTTATTTAAGGACATAGTAGCGTAGTTTTTATTTGGAGTGTCTACCCCATTATTTAATTTAATACTACACATGATTAGTTCTGAACTAAATGGCTAGAAATGTAAAATATTCGGGTTCAAAACTAAATTTGTTGTATTTTTTTTTAAATAAAGTTTTTTTTTAATTTAGATTCAAAAGTGTTCAATAGACTTACATTGTATAATTATTTAAAAACGTACACATATTGTAATATGTCAATTTATTTAATTTTAATTCAATCATTTTATTAATTTGTAGTAAATAATTAAAAAATGCACATTTCATTTAAAAACGAAACTAGATTTATCAATGATCTATAGCACCGGCTGTAGATCTTAAGAACATTCGCGATTTCAGGTGAAGAAAACCATCCCCCCTGCATGATTTTGATTTTTTTTTCAGTTTTCCTTCTTAACTATCCAAGCAGCTCTTCCTAGTATGCCCCTTTTAGATTAGAGTCAATTTTCCAAGGGCGACTGGGATCCATTGTGGCAAACTCAGTCGTTCCTTTCGCTCTACTCAAACTGGGGTCCGCCGGACTGAGTAACTCCCTGTTCTGATTCCCAGTTTTTGTAGTAAATAAATATATATCATCACAGCATGCTGAGTGATGATATATTTATGCCGTGCGGGCGCCCCACGGACACTCATCGCTGGGTTGGAGACTGCAGCACAGAAGGCGCTCTTGTGGCCATTAAAACAGATACACTAAATTATAACAAGATTCAATTAAATTTGCAGTTAAAGTTAAATTAATTAGTATAATTAGTTTACTTGAATTTTAAAGTTTATTTTTGCAGTTTAAAAAAATGTGTAGTTAGTTTACTTGCATTTAAAGTATTTGTTTATAGTTTTAAATGATTACAATTAGTTTATTTGCGTTTTAAAGTTTTTATCTACAGTTTTCATTAATTACAATTAGTTTACTTGCATTTTAAGTATTAGTTTAAAGTTTTAACTTATTAAATTATAGTTACATACACTTGCTTTTATATTAATTTTACAAACATACACACATCCACGAAATCATATATCTATATATGTTATGTAAAAATAAATAAAAGATATGTGCACAAAATGTGTTTTTATATACATGTTACCTTTTTATCCGTTCGTCGCCGCGATTTCGTCCGTATATATTGTTGATTTCTTATGTATTTATTTATGTATATATATATATTATGTATTTGTGCATGTGTGAGCAGTTTAAACGGGGCCTCCTGAGCTAACTTTTCTCTTTCAGGTGCCCAGCCGGTAGAGGGTTGAGCGAAAGACCCTATAGGGACGTACACTACACAAGTCGACACCGTCGTTGAATACACACTGTTAGACCCCTCCCCATTTATGTATATTTATTTATGTATGTTTCATTTTAAGTTTTATCAGGAGGCCCACATCCTCATTTATTTATTTATGTATTTTATATGTACGAGTCCAACCCCAAATGCATTCGTACTCTCTGAAATAAATATATTAACAGCCAATAAAAAATATTTTTTTTAGGGTACAATAGTTAAGACTATATTTGGGCATTTTTTATTGTATGTATTATTATGTACTGGATTTAAATACAATGTTATTAACTAAATTTCTTATTTAAACAATAATCTACGGACAAATATATGACAAAAGACAAGTCCCAAATTTTTTCGTTCCAACAGTAAATAATACAATATTTATGTTAGTATTATCTATAAAACTGAGGGTAAAGGTAACTGATAATATACTCAATTAATTGCCATTTTAAATTATATTACTTTAATAAAAATTATTTGCGAATTATTAGAAACGAAAACATTTGTCACATGCAGACAATGGTATATTTGCAAATAAATTATTATTAAACCTAAGAAATTTTATTATAAGCAATGTATTCAAGTACTATATACACACTAATAATACACCATAACAAAATATGTTGAATTGGAGTAATAATCATAGCATCCAGAAGTTTATTTATTCTTGTTTTTAATATAATTGTAGGTGGTACTTTAATAAATAAATTTCATTTTGCAAATAATTTTACTAAAAAAAATAATTAATATAGTAATTAATTGAATATATTGTCAGTTTCCTTTACCTTCAGTTTTATAAATAATACTAACATAAATATTGTATTATTTACTGTTGGAACTCAAAAAATTAGCACATGTCTGTTGTCATATATTTGCCCGTAGATTATTGTTAAAATGATAAATTTAGATAATAACATATTTAAATCCTGTACACTTTATTAATACATAAAATAAAAAATTGCCCAAATATAATCTTATGTAATCTAAAAATTTATTTCTTTTTGCTGTTAATATATTTTTTTCAGAGAGTACGAATACATTTGAGTTTGGGTTCATATGTATTTATGGATATTTCTTAGCTAAAATATAGGTAGGATGTCTAAAACAATAATAATAAATTATCTAATTGCGAGAAAATATAACAAACTGTATTGAAAAGGTCGAAAATTACACTTATTTTTTCAGTTAAAATGTATCCATAAATATTTCTTGTTGCACGCTTATGCCTACGAAATGCAGTGAAGTTATCTGCAATTAAAATTATATCAGCCGTCTTATAAATGACCTAGTCATCTTTCGTAAACCAAACTGTACCATCCTCTTGGCATTTTTAATATTAAAATTTTCAAATTTGGTCAACAATAATTTGAAAGAGTACAATGCAGGAAATGGTTAAACGTTATTATCCATTCCTTCATTATTTCTTATATTGTACACTTGTACATATAACTTTATTATCTATCATTAATAATTTTTATAAAATCCAGGGTAGGACCCAAGCATTTTTATTTAATTAATAATGAATATTTGAGGATGAAATGGATCGGATTAATTACGTGTACAGTGTACCATAACTCCAAACTATATTTTCAAAAATTCTTTACGTATTCCTCTTCCTTACATCCATATGCAAACTTGATTAGATTCTAGTTATAATTGGTCAACTGGAAGTACCCTCATTTGAAGGTTTAACATTTTTTTCACATTTAATGTTATTATAAATATTAAAGAACATTTTATTCTCTAAATGAATTGATTACATTTCATATTTCATTTCAATGGAAAATGGAGTTAAAGAATTATAAAGGAATTAAATTTCATAAAGCAGCCAGCTATGCTATAACCATGGAAACAGCTACTATATATTAAGAAAATTATAATTGCAAGATGTCAGTGCCAAATGCAATTGACATTGTATGTTTGTGTAATAATTTTACTGGAGAATCCTTTGCTAGAAATTTTCTGTATGGTATTTGTACAAAATACATAGAACTGACGGAAGGTAATGTGCTGGCCACATCAGATATTTTTGAATGTGTTAATATAGTAAAATGATATTGTTTAATGCCCCCGATTTTCTTCTTGAAATCAACTATTATAACTTTGAAACTGTGCTTTAGTGGACATAATGAAATGAAGGTACAGAAACAATCCTTAAAGTAGCTTAAATCACTTTCAAAATATGAATAATGCATGGCCGCCTGGGAATCTTATTAATTTACAACTTTATATATTTATCAAAAAAATCGGTATGAGGATACGAAAACATATCATTGATTCAGAATTAAAAAATCTGATGTGGCCAACACATGACATCTCGCCATTTCCATTTCATGTTGCATAAATATATCATCATGGTATATTACCCATTTCTGGGTGTGCCAATCTGCTTTGTACGCAGATATCGGTAAATGATGAAATATTTGTACCGTGCGTGGGCGCTTACCAGGTGTCACCTCACGGCACTCACTGTTGTCATGGAAAGTGCACCATGGGTCAATTTTCTGCCATTAAAATTCGAAGTAACTTTTGGCGTCGGTCGGGATCGAACCCAGGTCATAATTAACAAATTTAACATTTCTTGTACATACAAATAATTCAAATTATATCTATTCTTTCGTTCTTATGAGGAATTTTCTCCTACTCTTCTAATATTTTCAAAATTCTTTATATTCATTGACGGTATTAGCGGTATTTCTTAAGGATATATGTAATATTAATATACCTATAATTTTAAATATTTAATTAATAATACAATAAGAAATTTTAAATGTACTTCCCAGAAAAAGCTTTCTGTAATGTTAATAAAACTGTTGATTCTTGACACTGATATTTGTCAATTATAAACATTTAAATATCTCAACTGGTTTCCATGGAATTGTTTGGGCAGCGAGATTTATTACAACAGATTATTATATAATATTATATAATATATCTCTAAAGCTATAGAAGATATAATAAAAAAATTAAATGTATCAGATTGAGAATTTAAAAATCTTTATTATTGTATTAACATAAATTTTCAAAAATTGATATTAAGAAACTACTACTTCCGGTTGTACAATTGTTACCAAAACCTATTCAACTCTTCCCATTAATGTTAGATTGAAGGATCCGTAGTCAAACAGAGGTCTTTAGTTGTATAGAATTTGAGAAATCGTACGTACAACATCCTAAAACACACACACTCAGACATCATCGCAAAATGTTAAAATCGTATTCTAGGGACCTTAAAACGTGCTCATTCAATAAAATGCGGATATGCGATTTTTAGCATGAATCCAATACCTCTCTAGCAAGAGGTAAAAAAAAACATAGTTTGTCCATTTAAGGTTCTTTGTAGCTCTTATAGTCCTCGTGATAACAATGATGGCCCATTTAAAATGGACAACTTTGGAACAGCCCCCTCTAATATAATTTTAACTCAATATAAGAAAATACTCTAATTATGGCCCACGAAAAATGCTCTAATTATACGCACTGATTTGTATTTGTTATCGGAAGAGATGTCCTAAAGTCGACTATATTTGCCTCCCCTAAGTAAGGGATATATTGGTAAATATATTTGTAAAAAAGATATATTTAAATTTATAAAATTCCATAGGTACATTCATACATTATATAGGTACATATATAATAAAAAAAAATGAATTATAATTTTTTTTACACTTTTGTATTTTCTTAAAAGAAATATTTAACACTTTATACATTTATATATTATTTTTATAAATATTTAAAAATATCATTTTATTTGAATTACATTAATTTGTGTTGCCGTGAGCCGAGCGCGCCGAGCGTTAACTTGTTTAAAATGGCAGACTGGTACGCCTTAGCACAACTTAAGAATCTTTTGAGACATTGGAGCGAATGGACGTATATATCTGTGCAGTAAATATTAATATTTAAAATGTAATATGAAAATTTTTACAAATACGGATATATTTAAAAATTAGACGAAGGGCCCTATGTTGAAAATTTGTTATCAGACGGTGAGTTACATCATTTTTTTCCAAGAGAAAATGCGTTTTATAAATGAGACGCTAATGAGGTTTTGCATTTTTTTTACCTTGTTGAATATATTGTTCTGTACGTATAATGTATATTCTAACACCCTTACGTAATCAAATTATAATATTTGGTGTTAAATATTTAAAAGCCGGGTTCACATTGAAACGAACATTGTTGGCGAACATATGTTCAACAACATAGTTCGTGAATAATTATTCACTCATTTGGCAATAATATTAGTTAACATATAGGGTGGTGAACAGCTGAACATAAGTACTTTAACATATAAAATCAAACTTTCATAATTTTCTGCTTCCCTAATTATTTTAGGTAAAAAACTTCAAATAAAAGTTGTAGTTATATTTGAATCAATAAGCAATATTTATTTACATAATCAGTTATGAAAAGAATGATATTGTTTGATGAACATAATTATGTGAGTCAAACAATATCACGTTTTTATAACGTATGTACAATATTTTATCTAATGGGGTATTCCAGTAATTTTTTTATTTTTTTTTTTCTGAAACTTCCATAAATTTGAAATACAAATGTGAAAATTTGAGTTTTTTATTGTGTCATTTCCGCGAGATATGAATTTTTGAATTATGCTTAAAAATTTGAATTATATGGTATGACGTCTATTCGCTTCATCACGTTATCTGTGGAAAGACTACAGCTGTTAGTCGCTTGGCTTGGAGCGAGTAAGGGGAGGGGAATTGGTTTATTCACAGTATCAGATGCTATTTTATTTTGGATGACTTTCATTTGTTTTATTTGTTATGTTATCCGTTTTAGTTGTAACTATATTAAAGTATTATTAGTTAAGAATTTGGTTGCTGTCATATCAAAACTAGCAAGAAACACAAACAAAGATCAGCTGAGAAACGAGAAAGCATCAATGGTGAACGCACTGCTTTTTTCTTTTTCCACAAGCAGACCAGTACGTCATTACATACGTTATAGAGCGAATGAACGTCATACATCACGTGAATCTTTTCCGCGCTAAAATAAAACACATGGAAAATCATATTAAATAAAACAATTTTGAGTTTATTTTTCAGAATTCGGTCGTTTTTCAACCTAATTAATAACATTATAATGTTTTTTCTTTTAAATTTTACTACACTGGAATACCCCACCCCAAATGTATTCGTACCCTCTTAAATATATTAACAGCAATAAAAAATAAATTTTTAGGTTGCATGGCTAAGACTATATTTGGGCATTTTTTTATTTTATATATTAATAAAGTATACTAGATTTAAATACAATGTTATTAACTAAATTTCTCATTTAAATAATAATCTACGGGCAAATATATGATAAAAGGCAAGTTCCAAAATTTTTCGTTCCCACAGTAAATAATACAATATTTATATTAGTATTATCTATAAAACTGAGGGTAAAGGTAACTGACAATATACTCAATTAATTGCCATCTTAAATTTTATTACTTTAATAAAAATTATTTGCGAATTATTAAAGACGAAAACATTTGTCACATGCAGACAATGGTTTATTTGCAAATAAATTGTTATTAAACCTAAGAAATTTTATTATAAGCAATGTATTCAAGTTCTACACTCCAGGTGTTTATTTATTCTTGTTTTTAATATAATAATTGTAGGTGGTACTTTAATAAATAAATATAACTTTGCAAATAATTTTACTAAAAAAAAAAAAATTAATGTAGTAATTAATTGAATACATTGTCAGTTTCCTTTACGTTTAGTTTTATAAATAATACTAACATAAATATTAGATTGTATACTATTGGAACTAAAAAAATTAGCACGTGTTTGTTGACATATATTTACCCGTAGATTATTGTAAAAATGATAAATTTAGGTAATAACATTATATTTAAATCCAGTACACTTTATTAATACATAAAATAAAAAAAAAATGCCCAAATATAGTCTTAACTATTGTAACCTAACAAAATATTTCTTCTTGCTGTTAATTGCTGTTAATATATTTTCTTCAGAGGGTACGAATACATTCCGAGTTGGGCTCGTATGACAGCTTAATATACAAATTTCAAAATCAATTTACCAAAGCGTTGCCGTGAAAATAAATGAATTTAATTTTTTTATTTGATGCTTATGTCAGTTCGTGCGTTATATCATTGTAAATGAGTTCTGAATGTGTTCTGAAACCGATATAGATCTTCCTTCTTAAGTAGATGAATTAAATGTTTGTTTTATTATCAGTTTTTTCAGTTGTGTAATATTCTTTATCTACGACAGTGCACTAATATGTAATTAGTACATCAATTTGAATGTCATAATGAAACTCATAATGACACTCAGTGCCATTAAATCATACGTATTAATAACGTAGGCTACGAATGAGCATTTCAATGTTTCTCATATGTCAAAAATTAAATGAAAAATGTATTTTAAGATCAATTTAAACTGTCGTAGATAAAATATTGAAGGATACACATTTGATATAGCCTCATAGTGAAACTTGCGTGATTAAAACACTCGGCTCATCGCCTCGTGATTAACATCACACGCGTTTCATTATGAACGCTATATCAAACTTATATCCTTAATATCTACTACAAAACTCATTTCATATCAATGATGTAAAAAGTGACATTTCATAACTTCATAGTTAGGTAAATTCAACTTTTTAAAACTGAATTAGATAAAATTATTTCTGAATGCCTTGTAACGGCAGAATGTATGAAAATATCGAAAATCACCTCAAAAATATTAATAACCATGGAATTGAGTCAAAATAAATAGCATATGTCTAACGATTTATCTGTCATATTATAGAGTAATTTATTTTTATTAAATGTTATTTCTAATTTCTTTTCCAGTTAACAATTATTTGTTAATTTAAATTGATTTTTGTTCACTTGAACAGAAATAATAATAGAAATAAATTAGCCTAGCTTGACAGATAAATCGTTAACATTTGTTATTTTTTGGGGTGTTTTTAAAAAAACAAAATTAATTTTGTTTATTGATTTTATGCTTTACAATAATTAAGGAAGCAGTAAATTATGAAAGTCTGATTTTATATGTTAAAGTCCTATGTTCGGCTGTGCCGGTCACTACCCTTGTATAATGTCCATACTACAATAACAAAATACGTTCGCCACAATTTTCAGAAAAAGAGGTTTTCCTTTTGTTAAATTTGTAAATCGAAGACGGCAGTAACTTTAAAGTTTTTATATGAATGTTAGCATCTAATTTTTATTATTTAATAAATTTAATTGGGCCCAAACTTCCTCGCCAGGACACTAATTTCCAGAAAAATTGTTCACTACTTTTATAATACAAAATATACATTTTATGTTCACAAGACTTGCATCAACATTTAATTCTTTAAAGTTTACCACCTATTCCTGGAACATAAATTTTTGTTAGCGAGCATTGTTATTACGCCGCAAAATGTTAGTACGAACATTCTACAACTGCTTAACAAATTAAATGAAAGCCGCAAAAGCATAATTAAAGTAGCTCATTTCTCTTTCTATTTCAGATTGCATGAGGCCTGGGAAACATGGAAGTGGAGCAGAAGAAGGCAGAGCACTTTTAGGAGAAACGGAGACAAATGAGTTACTGCATTGGAGCTCCACAACTCAAAAATTCAAGCGTGCTGTCAGCATGTGTAAGGTACGAATCTTAATAGATTTCATTTAACTTTATTCTTTTTTATCATTATTAAATGTATTTATGTGGTTGGAATCGCTAATATTGTTGGTATTGCAACAATACTTTATAATCCAAGAGTCGAAACTTGGAATAAAAATGAACTAGTTCAAATCTAGTTACTAGTCAATAAGGGCTACCTGAAACAGTTTTAACTGTATTGTGCGTGACATATTTGCACTAGAATAACTAAGCACTTAAAAAGTGGTGCACTTTTCCACTTGTATAACCACTCGACGGACAGAATGGTGCAAAATTTTAAACTTATAGTTAAAGGATTGTGATTATATGCCTAAGTATTAACTTGTTCTTATATTCAACCATGAAAACTTAGTCAATGAAATATGACTATAAATGTCTAAATATTATCTTGTACTCAAATTCGATTTTGAGTACTACATTGAAAGAAATATAACTTTCATGAATATATGTATAATATTCAAACAGTTTAAAATTGAAATGTTGACTATTTATCAATAAAATCAATATCTGGAAACAAATGATTAGCATATATCTTTCAGGAATCGGACATCAAGAAGACTAGATTAATATTGTAGTATAGGTTTCTTCACCTAAGAATAACATTGCGCAATGTAGGAAAAAATAGTTTTCTAGTCGTTGTCAACACAGTTACCTATAAACAAAGCATTATTGAACAATGCCATTCTTACGTGAAGAATAATATAGACAGTGATTCTCAATCTTTTTTGTCGCAGCACACTTTTAACGATTTCAAAATTTGGCGGTACACAAAGAAAAAGATAAGTTTAAAAGTTGTTTACTTACCTATAATACACTGTGTAAAATAGTTTATGATAAAAAATTTGAATGTGAACTAAAATAATATTTGTACTACAAATACAACACTACGTTTATTAAGGGATTAATTACAAGTTAATAATAAGAATACTTTTAATGAGAAATTTGAGCTTGATGTTTTTTGATAATTTCTTTAATTTAAACTTTATTCGTAATAAAAAGCATTATAATTTTTACTACATTTCTAAAATTTGGCGGCACACAAAAGTGCTGCGGCACAGTTGTTGAGAATCACTAATATAGAATATAAGTTAGTTTTAAGTTCTTTGAAATGTATTTTCAGATCTTAATTAAACTTTGGCTCATCGCGCCGTTGAGCAAACACGCGTTTTCTTTAAAAATTAAAAATAAATTTATTTAACTTGAAGTGCATTCCCTTTCGATGATTCATCATAAAATCGTGCGTTTTGATTGCCCAGACGGCATCTAGGGAGAGTGAATGTGAAAAAAAAAACATATGAATTGGTGTGTCGGGGCATGCTTGCTGTCGAATGGTGAGAGAATCAGGAAGTAGGGGGTGTGAGATTCGAAACTTGTTTGTGGGTTCGGGTTTCCTTATTTTTTTTTATTATATATCACGGTTAGTGGGATGGTTAGGCAGGATTCGTGCGCGATTTCCGTAATTGAGTGGACTGATATGTATAGCATTCATAACGCCATGCGAAACCAGTTGTTCATTCTGGTGGATCGCTTCACACTTGTGAATGTTTCTAGGGACAGTTTAATTCTTTTGTACCAGTGCTGACCTTCATTCGATACGCTGCTCTAGATTGGACGCTATAACCGCTAGACTCAAATGAGAAAAGTTTTAAACGAACCTGAATGCTTACACAGGAAGCTTTCTTATGGCGTTATGTGCTCTCCTCATCCGGAGGCAACGTAATCATCATTTAATTTTAATGGCAACGAATAATTAAAGACAAAATAAAGTTTTTCTTTGATTTAACTTTGTTTGAGCACACGGGTTGACCGCGTTCGGTGTTAGGTGTTTCGGGAATGGCCGGGCGATGCCATCGGGAGTAGCTCTTTATTGCATCCAAGCCGAGGAATATCACATAATTGCTTCCCTTGTCCTTAATTAGCTCGCGTTGTAGGCCGTAAACCCTCGGGGTCGCGACTGGGGTCGGCAAAATCCCCACGTAAACCACGTGAAAACTACCCCCGATGTTTTCACTTTTTGTCTTAGATCGTATATCTCTCTCTCACTTCATCTTAGCTTAGCATAGTATAAATATAACATAGCTTGCGTAGACATAAGATAGCTTAGATATAAGATAGGCAAGGGTTGTTTTTGCTTTTTGAGAGAGAGAAAATTAACATAACTTACCATTTTTAGATTTGCTTTTGTTTGAAAAAGATATTAACGTAAGATAGGATTTTTTCGCACTTCATAAACTTAATTTGGGGGGAACTACAATAGTTTAAGTTAGATTATAAGATATTATTGTATACGGAATTGTATTTATTTAATAAATGGTATATATAGGGAGCGTGGGTGGCATTGAGGGTGGTGTCTCCCTATATATACCATTTATTAAATAAAGCGTTTCATTTATAGTTTTAAGATAGTTATAAGTTAAAAGAATTCCCCACCGCCGCTGTTGCCGAAATTGCAGTGCCAATTACGATGCGTCTCCGTGGCTTCCTCTGCATAAAGACTTCTTTAAAATGTTTGTACAATAAAACAATTTTTTAATTTTGTTTCTTTTTTTTTAAACCCATCACATTAGTTTTAAAGTTAGGTAGCTTTAGTAAAAATTGTAATTATTATTAAGTATTTTGACGCGGTCAGGGCAAAGTTAGATTTTAAGTATTTATTGTAAACGAAGCTTTATATTAATAAATATATATTTTGGTGAGTGGGTGGTTGAGGCGGTAAAAAATATATATTATAATTAATATAAAGGTTCGCAAACGGTCTTAAACCGAATAAGAAATCTTGTATCTTTAACAATGGGAACATGGAATCTTATTTGAGTATCCCAAGTTTTAATTTGTTAAATTAGGCCATAAGTATTGTAAACGGAACTCTAATATATTATATATTTGGGCGGTTTTAGTCTAAACATATATAATATTAACTTAGAATTTCGTATCAGTTATAAAACTAAAATGTTTGTTACCAAATAAAATTATTATGGTTATATTATTTGTTGTTTATTATTTTGCATCTTTATTCTGTAAATAAAAGTTAAATCTTTCGGTTAAACTTTTATTTGCAGAATAAAGATACAAAATAATTAACAACCAATAAAATAACCATAATAATGACAATTTTTATGGTAACAAATGTTTTAGTTTTATAACTAAACCCTGTGTGTCATTGTTATAAATTGTTAATAGATTTGTTAATAAATTTAGTGGGAAATAATTATAAACAGAATTTTTAAACTTTAAATCTTTTATTATAATTTGTTATATTTCTGTTTATAATTGTTACTAAATTTGTTAACAAATCTATTAAATATTTATGATTGTCAAACAGTCCTTTTGTAATAATATCAATAAACTTTGATTTTTATGATTTAAAGTGTTGTAATTTCTTAAAATGCAAATATATTTTTATATTATTAAAAAATTGATTTTTTTTCAATCCCTACACGTATGTAGTTTTTAAAACAGCCACCAGTTGGCAGCACCTGTCGAAAATGATAGCAACAAAAGAGTAAATCCGACTAAAAAAATATTTTTTTGTGTACATAACGACGTACATACACTTTTTACCTCTCGCTAAGAGAGGTATTGCATTCATGCTAAAAATCGCATATCCAGATTTTATTGAATAAGCACGTTTTAAGGTCCCTACAATCCGATTTTATCATTTTTACGATGATGTCTGTGTGTGTGTGTGTGTGTGTGTGTGTGGATGTGTGTGTGTATGTGTGTGTGTGTGTGGGATGTTGGAAGGACGGTTACTCAAAAACTATAAGACTTTAAATTTTTTTAACTACATATTTCCCAATCGGACATTCATGGGAAGATCTGAAAAGGTTTTGGTAACAATTGGACAACCGGAAGTAGAAGATTCTTGAAAAAAAATCTTTTAAATAATATTTTTTGAAATTTTTACCTCTCGCTAAGAGAGGTATTGCATTCATGCTAAAAATCGCATATCCAGATTTTATTGAATAATCACGTTTTAAGGTCCGTACAATCCGATTTTATCATTTTTACGATGATGTCTGTGTGTGTGTGTGTGTGTGTGTGTGTGGATGTGTGTGTGTATGTGTGTGTGTGTGTGGGATGTTGGAAGGACGGTTACTCAAAAACTATAAGACTATAAATTTTTTTAACTACGTATTTCCCAATCGGACATTCATGGGAAGATCTGAAAAGGTTTTGGTAACAATTGGACAACCGGAAGTAGAAGATTCTTGAAAAAAAATCTTTTAAATAATATTTTTTGAAATTTTTTCTTGATAATATTAAAGAAAAATAAATTCTCTTTCTGATACATTTAAATATTTTACAATATATTCTATAGATTTAGAGATAGAAGAAATATAGTATGTAAAATAATCTGTTATAATAAATTTTACAGCCGAAAGAATGGCCATGGAAAATAGTTGAAAATTTAATTTGTTTGTAACTGACAGATAATGTCAGTGTCAGAAATCCGAAGACATTACTGAAGACTTTTTCTGGGAAGTACATACATTATATTATTTCTTAATGTATTAATAGAATTGGAAACATTTCGAAAAATTAGAAGAGGACAAAATTTCTTCATCAAAAATGAATTAAAAATTAAACAATCTAAATATATATGGAATAGATATATGCGTAAGTAGAATTTTTGGTGTAGAGTGTAGGTATACAAGAAATGTTAAATACAATAGGGAGCGAGCAGTCATATGATTTTGTTGGCCTTGACAAGCAGATATGGGGGCCCATGTCAGAATGATAGCTAGTAATTATGTATATAGATGTCAAATATCATAATTTCTCATTCTAAATTTAGTGATTTTCCAATTCCATGTGGAGCAGAATTAAATGTTAAATATCTAAGGCATACAAGGAAACTTTAAACTCCTGGTGATTAATTAACTACGTAAATTTAGAAAATCTTGAAATTTTTAATGAAAAATTCTAACATTTGACATCTATGTACATAATTACTAATTATCATTCTGAAACGGGCCCACACATTTGCTTGTCAAGCCCAAAAATGTAACATTACCGTTCGCGCCCTATACTTATGAAACCAAAAAAAGGAAGTGGCGAGAGGTATTGTGCTGGCCACAACAGATTTTTTCAATAGCCTTTAGAGTTTAGACTAATTAAATATGGGATGTTATGTCCATTTTGAATGCGGGCTTACAGTTAGCATCCATGTATCTGCTTCTGCTATCTGCAAAATGTTTTTTTTATATACCATTCATGTATCCGCTTCCCATATTCAGATCCTGAAATATATGTCCCACCAATGCTTCCAAATTCGCAATAGGCCCTAGTTTATTGGAAGTAGGTGCTGCCCCCTAACGGTCATTTTCGGAACTATTTACAATCCCGTATGTACGTTTGTATGAACATAGCATTATTTCTACTTACCTATATTGTTAGGGTAATGCTTTACGATAGGTGCTGCCCCCTAACGGCCGTCTAAAGAACTATATACGTATAGACTGAAAATTTTACAGAATTCATCCCCTAAGTAGAAGGAATTAAAAAAAAAGAAATTAAATTTTAATTTATATATTATTGTATAAATATTGTAGATTAGGATAGTTTACATGAAATACAACAATGTAAGATACAAAAAACAATAAATACATATAAAATTTACACAAACTATTATTTAAACATCCCTATTTCTATTTTTTCAGAACAAGGGTAAGTATATTTATATAAAATATTGTATATTAGGGTAGTTCACATAAAATACAACAATGTAATGTATAAAAAACAATAAATACAAGTAAAATTTACACAAACTATTATTTAAACATCCCTATTTCTAATTTTTCAAGACGAGGGTAAGTATATTTATTTATAAAATATAATTTAAGCTATGAACATAATAAAGAAAACAATGTATTACAAATAAACAATAAAGATAATTTAAACTAATACAAGTTTTTATAACAACCCCTTATTTATTCCAGAAGAAAATTGCACAACAAAGAGACAGGGAATTATGTACAGTTGATTCGGCTTCAATGGAACAACCGGGAAGTATGAGATCTCTATTATGCATATTAATAAATGTTATAAAATTTGTTCAACTTTTTTAAAAACCCAACCTGTCAAATTTTGATTAGGCGATTTTTAAACCCTTGGCCCTACGCCCTTGAAACTTAAATATGTTGTTCTACGACCTCGACATTTCAAGTGGTGCTAAGGGAACGCGAAATTTCAAGGAAATCGCTCAAATCCCAGCCGTTGCCGAGATACGAGCCCCTAAAGATTTTGGGAGGTATTTTACCCTAATTTGCCTGTTTAAAGGAATTAAGGGCTGAAAAATAGCGTATCGGGTGTATGTTGAGCCGCTCTTTCGATTGGCCTGCGCAGAATTGCTTATAACTCTTTAGTTTTAGATATATTTTCCCTTCAAATTTGTAGGGGTGTAAGGATTAGCTTTGTTATTAATAAGGCCAGAACGATCGAATAATTTTTATTCCACTAATTTGGACCTGTAGATTACGAATATGAGCTCAAATTTCTCCCAAGGGCACATTTAAGCCCTTCTACCCCTCTTAGTTTCAGAGTTATAACACATTTTTCTTAATTAAAAATGTTGCGTTTTGAATTCGCCCTTTAAATTAACTCTTAGGGAAAATATGACTACGGATTCGAAGTCTACGGGTTGAAATTAGTATAATAGAATTTGTTTCGCATTTCTAACCCTAATAGTTTCAGAGTTACAGTCCATTTTTCTTATTTAGTGTGATGCGTTTTGAATCAAAATGTTTTAATTAAAAGCTGTCAAATTTCAATTGCGCGATTTTGAAACCCTTGGCCCTTGAAACTTAAATATGTTGTTCTACGACCCCGCCATTTCAAGAGATGCTATGGGAACGCGAAATTTCAAGGAAATCCCTGAAAACTCAGCTGTTTCCGAGATATGAGCCCTTAAAGTTTTCCAAAGGGTCCTAACTATAATTCGTCTATTTGAAGGGCTAAAGGGATGGAAAATAGCGTATCTGGGGTATTTGAACCCGCTCTTTCGATTGGGCTGCGCAGAATTGTTGAAAACCCTTCAGTTTACAACATTCTTAGCCCTAAAGTTTATGGCGAAGGGCATACGCTAACTCCGTTATTAAAAGGGCGGGGAAAAAATTATTAGGCTAATTTCGACCCGTAAAACGTGATTCCAAGGTCAGTTTTTTTCCTAAGGGCCATTTTAAGCCCTTCGCCCTTTAAATAAGCCCTTAGGGTAAAATCTGACTTTAGATTCGTAATCTAGCCCTAATAGTTTCCGAGATATGGACCGTTAAAGTTTTACGAAGGGTTTAACGCTTAAATTCGTTAATTAAAAGAGCTACAAGGCCGGAAAATAGCGTAGCGGAAGGATTTGAACCCGCGCTTTCCATTGGCTTGCACAGAATTGATGAAAACCTTTTGGTTCACAATATATTTGCGCTTCAAGTGTGGCGAAGGGCCTGGCCTAATTCCTGATCTAAAAGGGCTAGAAAGACCGGGCAAGTGTTGTTAAACTTACTTGGATCTGCAATTTTGAAATCCGTGGTCGGATTTTCCCTAAGGGCTCAAATAAGCCCTTAGCTCTTTATAAGAGAGCGGATTTTTATCGAATGGTTATTTTCGTACCTAGAGAACTTAATACTAAATGATAGCATAGGAAAATTCGAAAAAATCATTAAATATTAAAATATTTCCCTGTCTCTTTTGTTATTACATAGGAAAGGTAAATAAAAAACTATTTTGTTTATTTATTCTCATAAAAATCATCTATTATCTTCATCCAGTGTTGTAGTTACCGTATCCTATCGCTGGGTGTAGGACGAGGGGGTAAAGGGGATCTGAAAACAAACCAAAACAGTGTTTATTTTGAGCGCCAAAGTATAAAAAACGTAATCAATTAACTCTTAATTAGTCTTAGTTGTTACGTTATAATATTAGTATTATATTTTTATAAGGGAGACCTCAGTTGCTTTCTGGCTTTGGTGAAGTGAACATGGGGTGCTTGTGAATAATCGTGTATTGCGATAGTGTAGTGTTCATATGAACCGAAAAACTTAATAGTTTTTATTACAATCATTCTCTTATTCAATTTATAGTTCGCGATATAAATAAGAGTATTCAAATTTACGCTAAAACTATATTTATTAATTCATTATTAATGGATATTTTTAACTTTGTTTTATTAAGTGCTGCAAATGTTAATTTAAATAGTGCGAGTGTTGTGTAATGATTACTTGAAAGTGTATTCTAATCAGAGTAAATCGCCAAAGATAATACAGTTCAGTGATGAAGTACTAGCGGACGATATGTTGAGAAAATTCGCCGATTATTGCCATTACAAGAAGGTAAGTACTGAAATTAAAAATATTTGTTGTTGAAATAATTCAAAACTTTAAAAAATCATAGGACCTATGTTTATAAATATTAAATTACTAAATTTTAGACACATATGTAGAAAATAACGTAGAATCCCTATCTCTACCCTATTTAATATGTAACGTCATTTCCGGCTAAACCATTAATTCTAGAAGAAAATTTTACATGACAAAAGTTGTAGAGAATTAAAAATTATATAAGATTCACTAAAACATATTTCTAATTTGACCTAGTTTTGGGTGTGGAAAAATTTGGACTTTTATTATTTTTTATAATTCAGAAACAAAATTTTGGGTATATACGCAGAATAATAGTAGATTCCGAAAATCGATATCCAAACTACAAATCTCCACCCATTTTGGGGTATAACATTATTATCTACCAATCTATCAACTTTATGAGAAAATGTCATATGACAAAAGTTGTAGAGAATTTAAAGTTATGTAGATTGTCTATTATACATTTTTCGATATTACCCCAAATTAAGGGTGTGGGCATTGAAAACCCTTTAAAACATATATAAACCGTTGTAAATCGGAATTGGTACGCCGTATGTTAAAAATTTAAATATATACCCCTCGTAGAATTCAATTTACTACAAAAAAGATCCTATACACTTTTTTCTATCTCTAACCGTGTTTGAGATATGAATTTAAAATCTGAGATTCTCCAGAGGCGATTAACTCACATTTATATTTTACAGAGATCAGGCGAACCGGTTCAAGTCTTCACGATAAGAAGGAGATGGTTTCCTGATGCTGGCTACGAAATGAAATCCACCAGGTACGGAGAGAAGCCCCAGGATACTCTAGACGCACGAACGGGTCCTCCAAGTCGCGATGTCTGCATCTTTGACCACCGGAACGTCGTAAACGTGGTCATCAATAACAAAAAATAAGATTTATTAATAAAATTACAAATGTAATAACTTATTTATTGTATCTGTGTGTGTTTATCTGTATTAATAAAACCGCTTTACTATATTAATATCTAAATTGAAATATCCTATAAAAAAGTATTTGTCAACATTACATCAATTTTAAAACCTTGCTTATTTATACAGTGATGCATGCTCAATTCAAATTTGAAACGTACAAGTTCGTATCTTGCTTAGTTTCAGAGATATTGAACCCTGAAGTTAAAATTTCTTATAGAAAAACATTTGTCTTTGAACAAGCATAAATGAAAATTTTTCATCATTTCACCAACTTTGAAAATTAGCATGTTTGTAGAGAAATGCATGCTGAATTCATATTTGAAACGTACAAATACCTATCTTGCTTAGTTTCACAAATATTCAGCTCTATATTTGAATTTTCTTATAGAAAAACAACTGTCTTTGAACAAGCATAAATGAAAAATTTTCATCATTTCACCAATTTTGAAAATCGGCGTATTTGTAGAGAAATGCATGCTGAATTCATATTTGAAACGTACAAGTCCCTATCTTGCTTAGTTTCAGAAATATTGAGTCCTTAATTTGAAATTTCTTAGAGAGAAACATTTGCCTTTGAACAAGCATAATTTTTTTTTATCATTTCACCAACTTTGAAAATTGGAATGTTAGTAGAGAAATGCATGCTGAATTCATATTTGTAGCGTACAAGTTAGTATCTATTGAACCCTAACTTTGAAATTTCTTAGAGAAAAACATTTATCTTTGACAAGCATAAATGAATTTTTTTTATCATTTCACCAACTTTGAAAATTAGCATGTTTGTAGAGAAATGCATGCTGAATTCATATTTGAAACGTACAAGTACCTATCTTGCTTAGTTTCACAAATATTCAGCTCTATATTTGAATTTTCTTATAGAAAAACAACTGTCTTTGAACAAGCATAAATGAAAAATTTTCATCATTTCACCTATTTTGAAAATTGGCGTATTTGTAGAGAAATGCATGCTGAATTCATATTTGAAACGTACAAGTCCCTATCTTGCTTAGTTTCAGAAATATTGAGTCCTTAATTTGAATTTCTTAGAGAAAAACATTTGTCTTTGAACAAGCTTAATTTTTTTTATCATTTCATCAACTTTGAAAATTGGCATGTTTGTAGATAAATGCATGCTGAATTCATATTTGAAACGTACAAGTTCCTACCTTGGTTAGTTATAGAATTTTTTTTTTTTTAATTTTTACCTCTCGCTAAGAGAGGTATTGGATTCATGCTAAAAATCGCATATCCAGATTTTATTGAATAAGCACGATTTAAGGTCCGTAGAATCCGATTTTAACATTTTTACAATGATGTGTGTGTGTGTGTGTGTGTGTGTGTGTGTGTGTGTGTGTGTGTGTGTGTGGATGTGTGTGTGTGTGAGGTTGTTGGAGACACGATTTCTCAAATTCTATAAGACTAAAGACCTGTATAACTACGGATTCCTTAATCCAACAGTAATGGGAAGAGTTGAATAGGTCCTGGTAACAATTGGACAACCGGAAGTGGTAGTTTCTAAAAAGAAAAATTCTAAATATTATTTTTTGAAAATTTGTTACTCCAAATATTAAAGATTATTAAATTCTCAATCTGACACATTTAATTTTTTTATTATATCTCGTATAGGTTTGGAGATATAGTATATAATAATATAGAATAATCTGTTGTAATAAATCTCGTTGCCCGAAAAACAGTTGCGATATTCAAATTTTTGTAATTGACAAATAAATGCAAAATGTCAGTGTCAGATTTTTCTGGGAGGTATGAGTACATTTAATATATATATATATATATATATATATATATATATATATATTATTGTATTATTAATTTAATATGTATATAAATTACAGGTATGTTAATATTACATCCTTAAGAAATACTGCTAATACCGTCAATGAATTTGAAGAATTTTGAACATAGAATAGTAGGATAAAATTTCTCATAGAAGAGAAACAATTTCAATTATTTGTGTGTATACAAGAAATGTTAAATTCGTTACGTACGAGGTGTGTTCAAAAACTATCGCGAATTTTGAATTTTCGCGGGTTACGTATATTCGAATTTCGATCTTTTTGTGGCTTTATGTTGGTACTCATGTCTCTCACTTATGTCGACAAGCTCGGCCATTTTGAATGTTCACTTACTTGTTGACAGCTGCTTTGCTTGCACGTGTTTTGGATCGTCTTCGATTTTTACCTATTGTGCTTATTCGTTAAAAACTGACTATGAATTTTTTGACCAAGACAATATCTTGCTTATCTAAAGGCGACGGAACGTAGAAAAAAATAATTCATTTAAAATTTGTCATTGTCATAAAATGTTTTTATCAAAGAAGTTATTTCATTTCTACGAGTAGAAATGAAATAACTTCTTTGATAAAAACATTTTATGACAATGACAAATTTTAAATGAATTATTTTTTTCTACGTTCCGTCGCCTTTAGATAAGCAAGATATTGTCTTGGTCAAAAAATTCATAGTCAGTTTTTAACGAATAAGCACAATAGGTAAAAATCGAAGACGATCCAAAACACGTGCAAGCAAAGCAGCTGTCAACAAGTAAGTGAACATTCAAAATGGCCGAGCTTGTCGACATAAGTGAGAGACATGAGTACCAACATAAAGCCACAAAAAGATCGAAATTCGAATATACGTAACCCGCGAAAATTCAAAATTCGCGATAGTTTTTGAACACACCTCGTATAGGGCGCGAGCAGTCATGTGATTTTGTTAGCCTTAGCAAGCAGATATGAGGATCCGTGTCAGAATGACGGCTAGTAGTTATTTACATAGATGTCACAATTGTCATATGTCATAATTTTTCATTCAAATTTTCAAAATATTCTGATGTTTATTTGTCATCCATTGTCGAGGAAAATAATCCACATGGATTTGGAAAATCATAATGTTTCGGATGAAAACTTATGATACTGGACACCTATGTATATTACTAGCCCTCATTCTGACACGGGCCCCCATATCTGCTTGCCAAGGCCACCAAAGTTATATAACTGCTCGCGCCCTATGCAACATAAAATGAAAATGGCGAGAGGTATTGTGCTGGCCACAACACATTTTTTTTTATTTGGTGTTTGGGAAGCCTACAGTTACCCAATTAAAGGCTTGCACGACAATAAATTACAATAACAATAATATTATACATACAACACAAATTACAATATACAAGTAAAACAAATAACAAATTTTATACTGCCTGTACTTCATTCAGCGCGCTTGAACCCTAAATTTGAAATTTCTTAGAGAAAAACATTTTTCTTTGACAAGCATAAATGATTTTTTTTTATCATTTCACCAACTTTGAAAATTGGCATATTTGTAGAGACATACATACTGAATTCATATTTGAAACGTACAAGTTCGTTTCTTGTTTAGTTTCAGAAATATTGAACCCTAAATTTGAAATTTGTTAAAGAAAAACTTTTGTCTGTGACAAACATAAATGAATTTTTTTTATCATTTCACCAACTTTGAAAATTGGCATATTTGTAAAGAAAAACATTTCTCTTTGACAAGCATAAATGAAAATCTATCTAGCACTCTTTCCAACAACCCTAAAGGTCATAAATTATATTCCGCGGGTAGTCCATGGGCCTTTTTTACAAATACAAATTTAAAAAAATCGTGCGGGCAAGTAAAGAATTACGTAATACATAGACATAAATTATAATTTATAATTACTCATTATTTTGATTGTTGACTACTATTTTTTTATTATTATCTAATGCCTCTGTTACATAGATGAATTTTGTCATTGTCCGTTTTAATGTTACAGTGCTAGTGAACAGATGTGTGTGTTGTGCTCGTGTACTGTGCCTTCGAGGACGACTTCCTGATTCTTGGAGAGGACTTTTGGATACCTTCAGGACTTGGAGTTATATTTAGGGAAATAATTTATTACTAGTAAGTTTTTTTATTATTATTGAACTACTTTATAGTATTCATTATTGGGTATATCAGCCATTATTTCTAAAGACTATTTCGGCTGTACTTTCATATATTTTTTTTATAATTACACACGATTGAAACATAATGTGAGTCCATATTATTATCTATAACCACTAATTTAAATATTATTTCGATTATATTTTTTTAGTTATAGAGAGATGAACTTACAGACCTGGATGTGAGTGAGTGGCAGAAGGACATACCTATATCCTGATTTCAGCGTTGGAGATGATCATATACAATACAAACATACATACACACTATTCAAACAATACCTACATAAATTTAAAACCGTATCCGGCACTTCGAATTTCTGAAACTACGTATACATACATAAAACAAACCCCTGAATCCAAATTTGAAAACTACAAGTCGCTATTTCGCTTATTTTTTTAGTTATTTATTTTTTATCATGATATATACAATAGCAATTTAGATATCTTAAAACAAACATGATTGTCATTTTTTTCAGCAATTCGAATTTCTGAAACTTGGTTGCAATTTTCAATAGACATATATCTGCCTTAAACGAAGCATTACTAAAAATGTTTTCAGGGATTCCATAATACTGAAATTACGTTTACATATAGAAAATAATCCTATAAATCCAAATAAGATTAGAGTAATTCGCTATCACTCTAGTTCTTGAAGTATTTAATTTTAAATGTACTATACACAATATATGAATCACATACGAAGTAACTTTAAAAATTCAGTATCTCGAAACTATACTCGTATAAATAATTGGAACTTTGCTCAATTTTTCTGTAAAATCATTTGCATCCTCTACATACATGCATATACGAGTAATCTAATACTTTAAGAAACTTTGATCATTCTAAATAAACCTAGGAAAAACTGTTTCATTTGTATTATGTTTATTAATAACACATTTCACCACTTTATAATAAATTCGCACTTTCTGCTCTAAACTGCTCTAAACTGACAGCTTGAAAAGCCTATTTTCAAAACGGATGTAGAAAAAATATTATATTGTTTCACTTAGAAATAAAATCACGTTATTGTTTAAAAAACAATAGGTACATGCATACACTGCCACACTATTTATCATTATAGTCGCCGTCAAATAAGTATGGACTGATGCTTAACTTTTTCCTTTGTCCGCATCCTTCGACGTTGCCGCTTCTTCATAACTAAGCATTTTCATTATGACCACTGTATTGGCAACAGTGTAGGAATGTCCAGTCCATACTAATTTGACGGAAACTATAGTATAGTCGTATACTTTATACACTTTGAAAATTATTCATATATATATATACCGGGTGATCATTTGAAAACTTCCCACCTTGAATAACTCTTTAATTAATAAAATTATCAAAAATCACTAAAACAGGTCAATGTTATTTTGGAGGGGGACATTTAATAACCTATTCCAATCAGTTGGGAAACTTTCACCCTCCCCTCCAGCCACCCCCACCCCAAAATTTTAAATGGCACTACCACATGTGTGATACATCATTTTAAAGGTTGTAAAATTCTCAATATTTTAAAGCAAAGAAAATTAAAATCGGCCGAGCCGTTCATGAATTAGAGACAAAAATGTATTAAACCGGAAAATTTACAAAATACCTAAAACTAAAACTCACAAACGTAAACAATTAAATTTATCGTAATAGATGCTCGAATTGCGCTCTATTGGTTGCTATAAAGCCGATGTTCAAACTCTCTTCTAACATTTTCGAAAACTCGCCGCGGAATTAATCGGCATTCGGATGTTATTCGTTGTTTCAGTTCGTCGATGTTGGCTGGGGGAGTTTGATAGACGATGAATTTAAGGTGGCCCCAAAGGAAAAAGTCGAGAGGGGTTAGGTCAGGAGACCTTGCTGGCCACTCTACTGCTCCTCTTCTTCCAATCCACCTCTCTGGAAACTTGTTATTCAACCAGTTTCGAACTGGTACCACAAAATGTGGTGGGGCACCATCTTGCTGAAAATAAACTTGATTTTCATCCAAAATTAAGTTTCCTTCGTCGTCTACTTGATTTTCTATTGCTTCCGTAATCAAGGGGTCTATGACATCTTCCAACATATTGAGATAAATAGTACCATTTAAATTTTCATTAATAAATAACGGACCAATGACCGAGTCCCCCAGTATACCAGCCCACACATTAATTTTTTGGGGCCACTGACTATGCGTTTCTCTAAATAGATTCGGGTTTTCATCATCCCAATAACGACAATTATGACGATTAACATAGCCATTCAAAAAAAAGTAGATTCGTCACTGAAGCAAATATTTTGAATTAGATTTGGAGTGGTATTTATCATCACAGTCATTTGTTCACAAAATTGAACTCGTCTATCGAAATCATCTTCATTTAGAGCTTGGTGATTTTGAAGTTTGTATGGATGCCATTTATGAAGTTTTACAACCTTATGAACAGACCCATACGAAAAACCAGTTATGTTGCGCACTTGCCGAATTGAGCTCGTAGGATTTGCAGCAAATTGTCCTAATATTTCTATTTGAGAGTCCTCATCCACAATTCGAGGTTGTGTCCTTTTTTTATTTGCTACTGATCCAGTTTCTTCAAATTTTTCTACCAAATCTAAAACGTATCGATGGGATACATGTTTATTTAGATGTCTTGCATTAAATTCATTGGTTGTACGTCGAGCACACTGATTTTCAGCTCCATAAATGAAAATTATTTCAATTCTCTCTTCTAAAGTGTATGTCATTTCAGTGACACAATTGGCACAAACGCTACCCCAAATCAAAGTAATCTAAAGTTATCTGAAGCGGCGATATTTAATTCCTGAATTCTGCAACACTTGACACTTTGAACTTGTACGACGCACGTTCTTTTGTTTCAAAGCAAAACGTAGGTAGATATCTTGATCAACCACTCAAAATGGGCATACATTTTTGGGTCCGTGAAGTTGGCACGTCATTGGAAGCACAAATATTCTTTTTTATATTAGTAATTAGTGCTTCGTTAGTGCTCTTTTGTGCTTCAAAATTTTTTGAAATTAATTGAACGGTTCACGAAATAATTAAAATTATATGATGACGTGCCAAGTTCACACTTAGCACGTCATTAATAAAATTTCAAATTACTTATTACATCTTTTGTTAGTGCTTCGTTAGTGCTCTTTTGTGCTTCAAAATTTTTTGAAATTAATTGAACGGTTTACGAAATAATTAACATTATATGATGACGTGCCAAGTTCACACTTAGCACGTCATTAATAAAATTTCAAATTACTTATTACATCTTTTGTTAGTGCTTTGTTAGTGCTCTTTTGTGCTTCAAAAATTTTTGAAATTAATTGAACGGTTCACGAAATAATTAACATTATATGATGACGTGCCAAGTTAACACTTAGCACGTCATTAATAAATTTTCAAATTACTTATTACATCTTTTGTTAGTGCTTCGTTAGTGCTCTTTTGTGCTTTAATTTTTTTTGAAATTCATAAAGCGGTTTATGAAATAATTAAGATTATTTGATGACGTGCCAACTTCATGGTATTAATAAAATATTATACTGTTTAACACATATTTTGTTAGGGCTATGTTAGAGCTCTTTTGTTCTTTATAATTCTTTTAAATTCATAGAACAGTTCATTAAATAATTAACATAATTTTTTTTTTAATGGAAGCAATATTTAACTTTTTACCTAAAAAAATCCGTATACTTGTATTTTCCTGTTTTAAATTATATAAAGGCTGTTTAGTTACGAATTTGTTTTATTATATTAATATTAATTTAAAGATAAACTTAATTTCATGTTTACTATCAAAAAATAATTTCATTATTTTCAAAAAAAAAACACATTCTAAATTATTTTTAAAAAATCCGAATATTCTTAAAAAAAAATCTTTGTATTTGGCCTTTATGTTCCTAAATTTTTATACAGGGTGAGTCGGGGTGACGCCCCCCCCTCTCTTTAACTTGTTTATTTTGAGTAATAGAAAAAAATACTCATACAGAAGTTTTATAATTTTAAATATACAATTTTATGGCAGATGTAGATATTACTTACAAAGTCAGGTTTACAAAATATGATTATCGACTTTTATTTATTAAATAGCAACCTATAATTATTTTACTAAAATATAAACCGCCATATCTTTCTATTTTCAATATTGTATTAATTTTAATGAATGTATTTGAAAAAAATTGAGAAAAATAAAATTATTGAGATATATAGGAAATAATTTTTATTCTAATATTATACGTGGCTATGTGAAAATAAACAAAATATAACAATGCTAATACCAACAAAGTATACATTTGTTTGTTACTTATTTATTATTACTTACGTATTTATCTATTTATTTATTATTTATTTTCACATAGCCACCTAGGATATTTGAATAAAAATTATTTCTCATATCTCATTTATCTTATTTTACTCTAACTTTTTCAAATACATTAATAAAAACTATTAGATCGTTAAAAAGACAAAAATGTAGTGGTTCATATTTTAGTAAAATAATTATAGGTTGCTATTTAAAAAATAAAAGTTGATAGTTGTATCTTGTAAACCTGTCTTTATAAAAAATATTTATATTTGCCAATATTATCTATAATTCAAATAATAAAACTTTTATATGAGCCATTTCTTTCTAATACTTTTAATTAAAACGTTAAAGGGGAGGCGTCGTCTTAGACTCATTCTGTATACATTTAAGAGAGCAACTGATCCAATTTTAGCTATGATCAACCGAAATTGGTACACTGGTTTGCAAAAAAATCGCGTACACCTATTTTTGTTGTATTGAGTCGATCTTGATTTTTAACTTGTCAATGTCATTAGTGTCAATTAGAATGTCAAAATTAACCGAAATTCAAATACATACTTGGTTGTTCTTTAATTTTTCTTGAAAAAAATTAAATTTCAGAGTAGGTAAACAACAAAATTTTTTGTATGTCACTGCATACGGTTGAAATATATAACTTTTTTTTAAACTGGGTTGAGATACCGATGTTGTTACCTCCTGCCAATAGTAGATATATAGGATCAAGTTAAAATTCACCGGTTTAGATTTTCATGAATAAACAAGTTTCAAGGCCTGTGTAATCCGAATTTAACATTTTTACGATAATGTCTTTGTGTGTGTGTTAATGGAATATACACTAGTTCATATATTATTTAAGAGAAATGGCTACACCTGCGTATACCGTGTGTCTGTCTTAAAGGTGTACATAGGAAATTAACATGGGAAACCAGTTTTTTGCAATTCCCTGCTCGCCTAATTATTTAAACAAAAACGCGTCAAATACAGGTTTTAGGGTATAAAATTCTGCATCTAAATCAATAAACAGAATTACTTTTTCATGCTTTGTAGCGGCAGAAATTAAATATGAATATTTCGAAAATTACGTTGAAAATAATATCGATAGCCATGGAATTGAACAAAAAATAAATAAATTCTTGACATTTTATCTGTCACTACGTATGTTCTGACAATTTGATTTTGTCTCTGGTTTTGTTTGAAATTATTAAAAAATTAATATTTATACTAATAAAAAGTTTTTATGGATAAGTGTAGACCACTTATGTAGTACTAGATATATTGGAAATGAGTTGGAAGTACATCACAGCATCATACAAGATATTTAAAAAAAAAACGTATTATTTTATAAAATGCAGTGTCTCAAAGAACTTGCCCCATACGATGAAGAAAGTAGAAGAGTGTTTTGCGTATATATGCAGAACCCGGCTAATAATGATCAAAATTTGTTCCATTTCTTTCACGGACGAATGCACTTTCATTTTGAACAATGAACCAAATATCCAAAATACCCGTTGTTGGGCTATAGAAAATCCTGGAATTAATATTTCAACAAGGACACAATATCCTCGAAAAGTTAATATTTGGGCCGGAATTTTAGGTCACCACATAATTGGTTCTATTGAAATACGTGGCAATCTAAATACCGAAAATTATTTGGAGATGCTACAAAATGAAATTTGTCCTGCAAAAGACGATGTTGTGCGCCCAGATCGAGAGGTCTGGTTCCAATAGGATGGATCTCCAGATCTTGCTCCATGTGACTTTTTTTATGGGGTTACATAAAACATCAAATTTATAAAAAAGGCACGAAAACATAAATGATCTAAGAGATTCCATATTTAATGAATGTCATCGTATAATGGTTCTGCATTTGAATATTTATTGTAACTATTATCTTTATAATTACTTGTTATCCGTTTACTAATTACTACAAAACTTTTCTTGCTTGAGCATATTTTGTTACGTAATATTGAATTTTTAATAAATTCATATATTAAACAAAACTGTATTTTTTAAATTTATTTATTAATCTAATATTTCTATTGTTGTTATAATTAACGATATTTGTCCAAATAGAAAAACGTCAAGCATTTATTTATTTTTTGTTCAATTCCATGGCTGTCGATATTTTCAAAGTAATTTTCGACATTTTCATGTTTAATTTCTGCCGTTACAAAGCATGTAAAAGTAATTCTGTTTATTGATTTAGATGCAGAATTTTATGCCCTAAAACTTTTATTTGACGCGTTTTTGCTTAAAATATTTAGACAAGCAGGGAATTGCAAAAAAAAAAATGATTTCCATGTTAATCGTATACCTTTAAGATAGATACACGGTATATGAAGTGAAAATTAAAATAAATTGTTCCTTTACTAGAACTATCAACATTTTAAAAAATTCAACATTAGATGAACATAGTTCTAAAATAAACCTGCGTTTTCAAAAAGTATTTTTGAGATCTATTAGTATTTGACTATGATTTTATGACGAAAACAGCATTTCTCGTTTTCCCTATAAAATCAAAGTCATATACTAATAGATTTCAATAATACTGTTTTTAAAATGCAGGTTCATATTAGAAGTATGTTCGTCTAATGTTAACTATTCTAGTACATGAACAATTTATTTGAAATTTCGCTTCATATATAGTAGGCAGGGGTAGCCATTCCGCTTAACCATTTATCTAATTTTTTGTATTCAAGTTTCCGTCATACCAGCGAGGAAGTGATTAGATTCTGTTTATAAGGTGTATTATCACAAATGAATTTTATGAAAAATAACATACAAACATCTTTACTAATGCTTGAAGTTATTTAAAAAAATTAGATTCCGTATAACATAATGTGGCACAAGGTCAGCCCATAACGCCTGCATGACCTTCGTCAGAAAATATTGTTTTTTTATTCATATACTCTATTTTCCAACCGGAAGAAGTCCTTCAAATATAAATCAAACCTTTTCAAATTTTGTACTAAAGGCTTTTATATCGATGAGAACAAATATTTAATTTTAGCTGCTAGTTGTGAATTAGTGAAGTGGTATTTTACTTGAAGCTCCTAATAGATTTTAATGAAAAAATCTGATGTGGACACCACACGACTTCCTTGTGTGATTATTAAACTATATATATTTTTTTAATAAATAAATTACAAAATATTAATTTTAACTTCAAAACAGTAATAATAAAACAAAATAACTTATACAAATTTGTATAAATACTGTTAATCTTTGTAATATATTATATTGTCTGATGATGACCTTGTAGGTTGAAACTATAGTCACAGTGTGAAAATAAAAGTGATATTTAACTAAGTTATTTTGTTTTATTATTGTTATCATGTATCACAAAGTTACGGCTGAACATATTGAAAATTTCAAAACAGTAAGATATATAGATATATAGCGACCATAATCTAACCCGGTTCTTTTTAAAGAGAGTTTTGATTACAACAAAGAAATATTTGATTACAACAATGAATATGACTAATTTCACAATAAAAATATAATAATTGTTATTGTACGAATCATAAAATTGCACGTATTTAACGTAATTTGATATGAACATTTTTTTTGTTTTTGTCCTAATCCATAGCAAGTACATACGGACGTACGTACGTACATACGTACAAGGAAGTAAAAACATTAAAAATCCAAAACTTTCCAAATTACATGTTAATAACTTTAATACTTATATATATATATATATATATATATATATATATATATATATATAGTGTGTGTGCAACGAAACGTGGAACATAGGAGTTTAACATAGGATTTTAAAAATGTGCGGAAATTGGCTCCCTGTACATTTTAGAACAAAAGTACAAGAATGAAAAGTTGTTTAGAATTAATTTTTACTTATAAAAAGTCCTCATTTAATTCAATAGAATATCTCTAGCACTAGATATTTAGAAAAGAAGATATGACATTTTCGTCAAAAATCAGATGGAAATAAAAAACAAATAAAACAAAATCTCATATTGACAGTTCAGTTCAGTGTTATTGATGTTAATTGTTGCAATCACTGTGTCTACACTGTTGTAATCAATAAATTGCATCACTGTTCGTATGTGCATAATAAAATGGATTTGTTCAGTACCAATGAAAAACTTTCTATTGTCAAATTACATTGCAGAGGAAATAGTTATGAAGAAATTCGTGCAATATATCGTGTAATTGAGAGATTTAATAAAACAGGAAGTGTTTTAAAACCATGCATGTGTCAAAGGTCAATTGCAGATGAAGATGAAGAAAGAAAAGCAAATAAAATTAATGTAATTGCAGCCATTGAAAATGATAAAAATTTAAGTTTGTGGCAAATAGAAAAAGACACTTCAATTCTAATTAGTACTGTAAGAAATTATTTAAAAGAAGAAAAATATAAATCTTTTAAATATGGCAAACACCAGGAATTGAATGAAGAAGATAAGTTTCTGAAAGCAACATTTTATGAATTAATGCTGGAAAAAGCAAATGCAGATTTACATTTTATAGAAAATATTTGTTTTTTCGACGAAAGCACATTTACACTCAATAATGAGCCAAATATTCAAAATTTTAGATATTGGCGTAAAAATAATGAACATCTGTATGTTACGACTCATACACATATCCCCAAAAAGTCAACGTTTGGACTGCAATTTAAAAAAATCTGACGTGGACACCACACGTCTTCCTTGTACGATTATTAAACTATACATATTTTTTTAATAATTAAATTACAAAATATTGACAGGCTTAAGCCAAGCCCGAGAAATATTTTGATATAGAACAAAAAATAATTCATTTACTACTATCATTCTTAAATTAACATTAATCTAACCCGGTTCTTTTTAAAGAAAGTTTTGATTACAACAAAACATATTTGTTTACAACAATGAATATGACTAATTTCACAATAAAAATATAATATTTGTTATTGTACGAATCATAATATTGCACGTATTTAACGTAATTTGACATAAACATTTTTATTTTATTTTTTGTCCTAATCCATAACAAGATTTATTACAAAAACAAAAAAGTATATAATTTTAAATTTACATATCTCGCTTATACAAACGGCTAGTTTAATAATACTTGATGTGCTAGACGCAGAAATTAATTCTCTAAAACTTTTATTTGAAGCATTTATTTCTAAAATCAAAATAAAATCATTTTATTCAAGAAAAACTGTTAACAACTTCAAGTAATGTACCACTTCCGGTTAGCCTATTTTAACCAAAATCTATTATGTTATTTAGATTGACATAAAAGTCTTGTATACCAAATTTGAAAAGTTTTGGATTATATTTTAAAACAGTTTTTCATTAAAATCTATTATTGGCTTCATGTAAAGTGCCACTTCTGGAAATTGTGTAATAACCAGAAAGGGAGGTGCACAACTAGATGTTATAGGGGTCCTAAATACAAAATTTCAACTTTCTACGGCTTACCGTTTTTGAGTTATGCGAGATACGTACGTACGTACGTACAGACGTCACGACGAAATTAGTCAAAATGGATTCAGGGATGATCAAAATGGATATTTCCGCTGAAATCTGAAAACCGAAATTTTTCGCGATTACAATACTTCCTTTACTTACGTACAAGAAAGTAAAAACCATATTATTGGGCCATATTTAATAACGGCACTTTAACTGGTCAGTCCTATTATGATCTGCTGATAAATGATATTGGACCGGCAATTGAAGAACTGGCCAATGATCGTGAAGTATAGTTGCAACAAGACGGCTGTCAGCTCATAATTGTAAAAGAATATCATAATGATGTATTTCCCGGTACATGGATTGGTAGAGACGGACCAATTCAATAACATAATAGATTTTGGTTAAAATAGGCTAACCGGAAGTGGTACATTACTTGAAGTTGTTAACAGTTTTTCTTGAATAAAATGATTTTATTTTGATTTTAGAAATAAATACTTCAAATAAAAGTTTTAGAGAATTAATTTCTGCGTCTAGCACATCAAGAATGATTAAATTAGCCCTTTGTATAAGCGAGATATGTAAATTTAAAAGTTATATACTTTTTTGTTTTTGTAATAAAGCTTGCTATAGATTAGGACAAAAACATAAAAAAATGTTCATGTCAAATTACGTTAAATACGTGCAATTTTATGATTCGTACAATAACAAATATTATATTTTTATTGTGAAATTAGTCATATTCATTGTTGTAATCAAATATTTCTTTGTTGTAATCAAAACTCTTTAAAAAGAACCGGGTTAGATTATGGTCGCTATATATTTTACTGTTTTGAAGTTAAAATTAATATTTTGTAATTTATTTATTAAAAAAATATGTATAGTTTAATAATCGTACAAGGAAGTCGTGCGGTGTCCACATCAGATTTTTTTCTATGGGGACATCTAAAATCAAAAATTTACACTGATTACAAATATCTAGATTTAGAATCAGTAAATCTAGAATATCCCTGTATATCATGTACTAAAATATCGTGCTACCAACTAGCGAATGTTAGTTCTTTTTATGATAGATTAGGTTATTGTTTGGCGCAGAATGAAGACATATTTGAGCATTTAATTTAAATAAAAGTTCTCTAGTTTGCTGCTATTCTTTTCTTCCGATTTGTGTGATTTATTTTATTATTAAATATTTGATAATTTCCCATTTTTAATATTCACTGAAATCTCAGTTGAGTTCAGTGTTATTGATGTTAATTGTTGTAATCATTGTGTCTATTATTATAATTCAGCATTAAATATTAAAGTATTATGATCTTAATTAATATTTTGTTTTATTTGTTTTTTATTTCCATGGCTATCTGAATTTTGACGAAAATGTCATTTTATTTTCTAAATATCTAGTGCTACAGATATTCTATTGCATTAAATGAGGACTTTTTTAAGTAAAAATTAATTCTAAACAACTTTTAATTCTTGTACTTTTGCTTTAAAATGTACAGGAGAGCCAATTTCCGCACATTTTTAAAATCCCATGTTAAAGTCCTATGTTTCACGTTTCGTTGCACACACTGTATATACCTATATATATATACAGTGTGTTTGAAAAAGTGGTTACATCCATTTATCTGGCTTATTATTGCAGATACGCTTATTGATTATAGGACATAATTTATTCAATACAATATCTGCGATTATTTTATATGAAAAGTGTAATTCTGGGACTTCCGGTATAACCGGAAGTTATATCAACTCTGTTAATTTAACTACAACCTATACAAGTTTTTTATAAATTTAGATTGTATTTTTTATTCTCTTTACGACCATACCAAATTTTTTAGTATTTACCATATTCATTTGTTAAAAATACTTAACATTAATGGATGTAATTTAATAACACACACATACACACACACAGACATCATCGTAAAAATGTTATTATCGGATTATAGGGATCTTAAAACGTGCTTATTTACTAAAATCTGGATATGCGATTTTTAGAATGATTCCAATACCTCTATTAACATTTATTTCAATCTATTTCTTGCATATATTAATAATATTGTTCAATATTTTGGGCTTTGCTACATAAGCACATTTTTAGTCATTCTTGTAATACTTTGTATTGTAAGTAAAAATCTATTTATCCACAAGTATTATTTACTTAGTACAAGTATTAAACCAGCAATGCCAAATTTCTTGTTTTTCAGTGTAATCCAAGAACGGATATTAGGCAATGCAATACAATAATATAATAGATTCTACAGACGGAAAAGACGCTTTTACCGTCATTTTAGGTAAGGATGATATTATCTTGTGTCAAAAAATTTGATGATGAGTTTTTAGACAATAAGCACGTTTTAGGGTCCCTAGAATACGATTTTACCATTTTTACGATAATGTATGTGTGTGTATGTGTATATGTGTGTGTGTGTGTGTGTGTGTGTGTGTGTTTGTGTATGTGTGTGACGATTTTTTCATAGACAATAACTTCAACACTACAATTCTAAAAATTATAATTCTTTCGTATTTCTTATCTTATTGGATTTTGGTTACAATCATTGGTCAACCTGAAGTACCCTCATTTGAAGACTTTAACAGTTTTGTTTTTTGGAAAAACACTGTTAAAATCGTTTTCTGACATTTAATGTTATTATAATATTGAAGAATATTCTAGAATCTACGAATTTTGTGCATTTTATACTTCATATAGTGAAAATGATTAGGCAGAAGACACACGTCATCAACCTGAGAAAAACCTTATAAAATGAAATATAACTTGTAGAAATTATAGTTGTTATTATTTTTTTAACAAAGAATAAAGAATATACTAGTATTAAAGAAACGTATATATTAATGACTTTATAATTAAGTCAATCTTTTTTCCTTTTACGGAATATAAAATTGTTTGACAAAACATGGTCATTCTCAATAGAGTCAACGTATGGTACGAAAATAAACTACAATTATTTCAAATAATTTTATATTCCGTAAATGGAATAACGATTGACTTAGGAATAATTGTAAATATCATTAATATACAGTGTGCGATTAAAGTGTAGAATATCAAAAAAAAGCTGAAGTCAGCCGGTTTTTATAAAAACGCTGAAACACGTCGATTTTAATTTTTAAAAATACACATTAATATGTACGATTCATCTTCCGTCTTTCATTTGTTTTTCAGTTATGACGTCATCACAAAAAAATTTAAATGACAACATAGATTTTTAGTAGTGGAATCCGATAGTGTTTTTTCTTCTCTTTATGATCATGTAAATAAATTATAACGTTGCATAACAAAAATTCTGAGAAAAATCGAATTGAACGTTTAATAATAATGAATAATCAAGATACCCTGATAAAAACATTTAAAAGTTGATTATGGAACTTATAACTTATAAAACATGAAAAACGAAAAGTTTTAAACTGAAAAATAAAGCAAACAAAATTAAGACTATTAAATTAGATGAATGTAAATGAATTAAATAAAAATAAAGCAAACAAAATTAACACATCTCCCGTCTCCCTAAATTTGTTTTTGATTTTACTAACTGCCGATTGCGTAATAGGTCGATTTGGGTATTTTGCATTAAACATATCACACACTTATTGCTGGGATCTTGTAAGGTTCCCATAACCAAAAAAAATTAAAATTTCTATTCGTTGCCTTATTGTTAAATCCGCCATGGCCTTGATAATTTAGAAGAATATTATTAAAATTGACCAATAAACTACAATATTTATGTCTAGAGAGTTGAAGATTGACAATAATTGAATGAAACAGTTTGCTACATTTAAAATTTTTATCGAGGTAGGTATCTTGATTATTCATTATTATTAAATGTTCAACTCGATTTTTTTCAGAATTTTTCTTATGCAACGTTATGATTTATTTACATGATCATAAAGAGAAGAAAAAACACTATCGGATTTCACTACTAAAAGTCTATGTTGTCATTTTTTTTTTTTGTGATGTCGTCATAACTGAAAAACAAATGAAAGTCGGAAGATGAATCGTACATATTAATGTGTACTTTTAAAAATTAAAATCGACGTGTTTCAGCGTTTTTACAAAAACTGGCTGAGTTCGGCTTTTTTTTTGATATTCCACACTTTAATCGCACACTGTATACATTACTTAATACTAGAACTTTTTTTTCTTCTTATTTTAAAAATAAATAACACCTAATAATTTTTATATTTTTAAAGTTATATTTCATTTTATAAGGTTTTTTTCAGGTTGATGACGTGCGTCTTCTGTGTTATAATTTTTGCTATATTCAATGGATATAGAGTTAATGAAATTAAATTTCATAAATCAACCAACCATGCTATAACGATGGAAACAACTACTATATTAAGAAAATTCTAATTGACAGATGTTAGTGTCAATGAAAAGAAAATGAATATGACAGAGAGATGAGTATGTTGAGATTGATGTTGGGGAAGACGCCGAAAGATAGGATAAAGAATGAGAGGATAAGAGAAATGGCTCGAGTGATAGAAGTTTCTAGAAAGATACAGGAGAGGCGATTATATTGGTTTGAACATGTCATGAGAAGAGATGAATAATATATTGGAAGAAGAATGAACAGCTTAGTAGTAAAAGGTAGAAGAAACAGAGTAATACCAAAGAGAAGATGGAAGGACTGTATTGCGGAAGACTTGAGAGAAAAGGAATTGAATGAGTACGATAAGCAAAATAGAGAAATGAGTTGATGAAGAAAATCAAGAATAACGATCCCTAACGAATGGAAAAAACTAAAGAAGAAGATGTCAGGGCCAAATGCAATTTACATAGTTCGTTTATGAAATAATTTTACTGGAAATAGAATCTTTTGCAAGAAAATATATGTATGGAATTTGTACATAATACAAAGAATTAACGGAAAGTAATATGCTGGCCACATCAGATCTTTTTATTCAAATATCACTGCGATTTTGACTATGGTCTCTGTACCTTCCTTATTTTATTAATGACGTGCTAAGGGTGAAGTTGGCATCATATAATGTTAATTATTTCGTGAACCGTTCAATTAATTTCAAAAAATTTTGAAGCACAAAAGAGCACTAACGAAGCACTAACAATATATGTAATAAGTAATTTGAAATTTTATTAATGACGTGCTAAGTGTGAACTTGGCACGTCATCATATAATGTTAATTATTTCGTGAACCGTTCAATTAATTTGAAAAATTTTTGAAGCACAAAAGAGCACTAACGAAGCACTAACAAAAGATGTAATAAGTAATTTGAAATTGTATTAATGACGTGCTAAGTGTGAAGTTGGCACGTCATCATATAATATTAATTATTTCGTGAACCGTTCAATTAATTTCAAAAATTTTTGAAGCACAAAAGGGCACTAACGAAGCACTAACAAACGAAGTAATAAGCAATTTGAAATTTTATTAATGACGTGCTAAGTGTGAACTTGGCACGTCATCATATAATGTTAATTATTTCGTAAACCGTTCAATTAATTTTAAATTCTTTTGAAGCACAAAAGAGCACTAACGAAGCACTAATTACTAATATAAAAAAGAATATTTGTGCTTCCAATGACGTGCCAACTTCACGGACCCTACATTTTTGTCTCTAATTCATGAACGGCTCGGCCGATTTTAATTTTCTTTGCTTTAAAATATTGAGAATTTTACAACCTTTAAAATGATGTATCACACATGGGGTAGTGGCATTTAAAATTTTGTGGTGGGGGTGGCTGGAGGGGAGGGTGAAAGTTTCCCAACTGATTGGAATAGGTTATTAAATGTCCCCCTCCAAAATAACATTAACTTGTTTTAGTGATTTTTGATAATTTTATTAATTAAAGAGTTATTCAAGGTGGGAAGTTTTCAAATGATCACCCGGTATATATTTTAATTTGAAAAATTAGTATTTTCTTAGACATACGTAAACAATCATATACTTATATAGAATAATGTACCTGTATAAAATCATATACAGAAAAACGCAAGTGTTAAGGTTAAATGGAACCCCTAGTGGCGCGCGTTCGAACGTTGCTCAGAACGCTGACAAATGAATTTAATTATTTAAACAGCAAAATTATAAAAATAATCAATTTTTTTGTTAAAATCATGAAAAAGATAGTTTAGGTTTATTCTTCAACATACAATATATGTGATAGTTTCAGTCAAATTATAGATAAATGGGAAAATATGTATATTTTTTAAATTTTACTTAATTACTGCAAAACCAAATCAACAATTTTTTAATTTTTTTTATATGTTATGTGTACATATCCCACCAACCCACATATACAATTTAATTAAAATTGACCAGCACAATTTTGTGTAATTAAAGAAAAAGTGTCATTTTTGGTACAAAAGCTAACATAAAAATTAATATTTCCAAAACAGAATCAACAATTTGTTTTATTTTTACTTATGTTAGGTAGGGGAGCGCGCTATATCTACATTATTTTTTTTAACAAATTTAAGCAGTACAGTTTTTTGTTACAAGACAAAGTTTGACAAAAATAAGGCGTTTATAACTTTTTCTTTGAAACGTAAATGAAAATTGCAATTTTACAATTTTTACTACAAAATATATTATATTACCTTCAACATAGATATTTTATAAAGTTTAATACTGCACCTGGTACTTGTAAAAAAATTATTATAAAGTCACAGAAATTTTCATAATTCCTGTGCAGGTATCAGGCGCCACGAGTAGCTAAGTGAGTAGTAGTTGTACTACTAATACAATATTATCGGCTAACTTGTTTCTATAATGCCGCGAACAGCAAGTTACTTTAAAACCGTATTATTACCAATTTAAAATGTTTATGAAAATTAAATATATATATATATATATATATATATATATATATATATATATATATATATATATATACACGGGGTGACCTCGACCCCGGAACATAGGACTTTAACATGTAAAATCAGATTTTCGTAATTTCCTGCTTCCCTAATTATTTTAGGTAAAAAAGCTTCAAATAAAAGTTGTAGGGCATAAAAGTCTTCATCTGAATCATTAAGCAAAGTTAATTTTGTATGCCTTCTAACGTCAAAAATTATGTATGAAAATGTCGAAAATCACCCCAAAAATAACTATAGCCATGGAATTGAAACCAGCGGGAGGTAGTTTAAATACATTAGAGAGGCAAATAGTACTGGGACGTATTTATTTTATTTTTTATTTTTTTGAAGTAATCAAATATTAATTTTCATGAAGTCAATTTTGCGATATTTTTATTGTTTAGTTGTTATGAAAATTTATTTAGTAAGATTATTTTGACGAATAAAGCTTATAATTATTTAAAAAAAATGCATTTATCAGTGGTAGAACAATCGCTTATTACGAACTTCGTTCTATATTTATCGTTTTATTATATTGGTGGCACAAAGGGTGACAACTTGCCTCGCAATTTATCTTATTTTGCACCTCTTTAAATGATTTACCAAACAGAAAATATAAAGTAATGTAATACATTTTTGTGGCTACCATAATATCTCTCGCTGATATGTACCGCCCGACTACCATAGATAAGGGAGGTATAGATATCGTGAAAAAATCATATATCGAAATTTTCATAAATAAGTACATTTTAAGGTCTATGGGATTAGATACCATCAATTTCGCAATAATGTCTATGTGTATACGGATGTGTGTGTTGTGTGTGTTTAAGAATTTATACACATTAGCATTGAACACCAATAAAGTTGAGAGTTGAGCATCACTTAAAACTCTAAAAATTGGTGTCATTTTTCACATATGTTGGCATATTATCTATAGTAATTAATTTAAAAATTTGAAAATTAGTATAAGTAGGTAGAAATGTATACAGGGTGACACTGAAAAGACGGACCAGTCAAAATAACTTTTTCATTTATAATTATTTTTTAATTCTCCTTGCATATTTGTAAACTAGGCTTAGGGGCTCACAAATCATGGTATTTGATATGATGGTAGCCCTTCCAGTTTAACCGGAAATGATATTAACTTTCATATTTCAAATGGAACATCCTATATATTTTTATATACATATTTGGAATCTATGTAAAATTACGAATTCAACAATATCATTGAAGCGCATTTGTGTTGAAGAAATAAATTACAAATACGTATGAGACAATTATGAATAATTAACTTGGTAAGTCATATCAGGTAGGCTGTGATAACAAATTGATCATTTTTTGTAACAAAATATGAAATCTTACAAAAATAATTTACTATTTAAACAATTAACTTAAACATTACTTAATTTTATCTCAACTATTTTCACAGCCTGATTAATGGCTTACCAGGTTAAATATTCATAATTTTCTCTTACGTTTTTATAGTTTATTTCTTCATTAAAAATGTACTTTAAGCATATCGTTGTATTCGTAATTTTACTTAGATTCCAAATGTATAAAAATATAAAGGTGCCCCATTTGAAATATGAAAGTAAATGTCACTTCCCGTCAAACCGGAAGCGCTACCATGATGCCAAATACCATGATTTGTGAGCCCGTAAACCTAGTTTACAAATATGCAAACATAATTAAAAAATAATTATAAATAACAAAGTTATTTTGAGTGGCCCGTTTTTCAGTGTCACCTTGTATAAAGGAAAGTTTGTTTTATTATTTTTTTAAATTTCTTTTAAACAAGTTATTGAGTTTCAAACCCGACTGACTATAATTATTCCCCTGATAGTAAGCAAGCTTTGTCGGGAGTACCCCAAAACATTGAAATACGTACTGTAGAAATTGTGCGTTGTAAGATTTGTGCTTGCTAAAGCTAGGTGCTTCAGGCAATGACTATAATTCACCGAACTTGCCCGAACGTTTCCGAATCCCAGAGTATGCTTGCCACCTCTACCTTTACCTTTACACTCAGCACTGACTGAGCCACAGCCTTCTCTAATATGCCATGCTGTTCGAATGGCAACGGCGCAAAATCTGTTTTCGGTGGTCCTATCGTCATACTGGATCACCGCTTTATCGCTTGTATTTATAGAAACAAATACACATAATTATGGTATACATATTTATTACGTACTAAATCCTACATTTAATTTTAATACTGTAGTGTACAGAAATATATTATTTGTATTAAAATTACAATTAATTCTTAAAAGTACCTAGTTTCCTTTTCTTATTTTTTGGACATGATTCTATATTTTTCGTTGCTCATGTTTGCAATAATTTTTATTTTTTACATAATTGTTAAGCAATATATTGGCAAAAACACTACTTAACATATTCATAATATGTATATAGCCCTCACCACAAACACAAATATTGCGAAAATCGTCAGAATAGAAATCATTTTTCAGACTGAGAATGCTCAGTTCACATAATAAATTTTGTTGATGCTTACATCTAAGAAATTTATATTCTAAATCATTATCATTAATAATGTATTGCAAGATAGCATACATGTGTATAAATATTATCATTACAATTGTGGGTGATTTCTCCACTGTGATGTGATTAGGTGTTAACAATTACTCGAAAATTCAGTCAAACAGCATTTATTCTTACTAAACCAACGTTTCGGTGCATCCTTGCACCTTCTTCAGGGTAGTAAGATCTTACGAATTGTTACAAATCATGTACATAAAATACATTCGTACAAAACATTCAGTTAATTTATTAAACATCGTACAAAAAATTCAAAGAGCAAATGGATGCTCTAAGATCTTACTACACTGAAAAAGGTGCAAGGGTGCACCGAAACGTTGGTTTAGTAAGAATAAAGCTGTTTCATGAAACTTTCGAGTAATTGTTAACACCTAATTATCATTACAGCCTCTTTTTGCAAATGATTAAGGTATATTCATTATCCACGGACGGTACTGCATTTTCCACCAGCTTTGGTTGTCTAAGCAACAATTGTTGATAATGTTCCATCACTTTTATTCAATAATTTATCATATTTAATAATGTCACCGTCTGAAAAATGTTTTTCACACACTACTGATGTAGACGTAGGGGTTCATTGTTTTCGTGGAATAGCTTTAATCTATTTTTTGTATAATTCAGGATTCTTTGGAAAACTAAAAGCAGTTTGATAATCTTTTTACCTCTCGCTAAGAGAGGTATTGCATTCATGCTAAAAATCACATATCCAGATTTTATTGAATAAGCACGTTTTAAGATCCCTACAATCCGATTTTAACATTTTTACGATGATGTCTGTGTGTGTGTGTGTGTGTGTGTGTGTGTGTGTGTGTGTGTGTGTGTGTGTGTGTGTGGATGTGTGTGTGTGTGTGTGGGATGTTGGAAGGACGGTTACTCAAAAACTATAAGACTTAAAATTTGTTTAACAACGTATTTCCCAATCGGACATTCATGGGAAGATCTGAAAAGGTTTTGGTAATAATTGGAGAACCGGAAGTAGAAGATTCTTGAAAAAAAATCTTCTAAATATTATTTTTTGAAAATTTTTCGTGGTAATATTAAAGAAAATTAAATTCTCTATCTGATACATTTAAATATTTTATTATATATTCCATAGATTTAGAGATAAAAGAAGTATAATATATAAAATAATCTGTTGTAATAAATTTGACAGCCGAAAGAATGCCATGAAAAATAGTTGATAATTTAAATTATTTGTAACTGACAGATAAATGTCAGTGTCAGAAATAATGAGTAATGAAAGAAAAATGTACTTGGAGAATCCCTTAGTTCTTGATCTGTGACTATTATGGAGATGACAAGTCTAGGTTGAAGGACTTAAATTTGTTTCAAACATTATGGGACAATGTACACCAGTACTATAGACTAGAGTAACTTTGAATTGCGAAAAAGCTATCAAATTCTTCTCAAGTAAGTTGTAAATATTGACAAAATTACACATCGATATAAGAATAATCGGAGTGCAATCTATCCGTCACTTTATTAAAGGGAATTAGTGTTATTTAGATATAACATGTATGAAAAAATAAAATGTAAAAGAAGATATGTAAGAATAGATGCACAATCCATATATACATTTTAGACCGCCCAAAATTAATGTTTTTACTAGAAGAATATGAAGAGAAAGTAAACAACGTTGTTCGAATTGAAAATTGCAGTTACCAGCCTAATATTTATACCGGGTGATCATTTGAAAACTTCCCACCTTGAATAACTCTTTAATTAATAAAATTATCAAAAATCACTAAAACAGGTCAATGTTATTTTGGAGGGGGACATTTAATAACCTATTCCAATCAGTTGAGAAACTTTCACCCTCCCCTTCAGCCACCCCCACCCCAAAATTTTAAATGGCACTACCCCATGTGTGATACATCATTTTAAAGGTTGTAAAATTCTCAATATTTTAAAGCAAAGAAAATTAAAATCGGCCGAGCCGTTCATGAATTAGAGACAAAAATGTATTAAACCGGAAAATTTACAAAATACCTAAAACTAAAACTCACAAACGTAAACAATTAAATTTATCGTAATAGATGCTTGAATTGCGCTCCATTGGTTGCTAGGCAATGATAAAGCCGATGTTCAAACTCTCTTCTTACATTTTCGAAAACTCGCCGCGGAATTAATCGGCATTCGAATGTTATTCGTTGTTTCAGTTCGTCGATGTTGGCTGGGGGAGTTTGATAGACGATGGATTTAAGGTAGCCCCAAAGGAAAAAGTCGAGAGGGGTTAGGTCAGGAGACCTTGCTGGCCACTCTACTGCTCCTCTCCTTCCAATCCACCTCTCTGGAAACTTGTTATTCAACCAGTTTCGAACTGGTACCACAAAATGTGGTGGGGCACCATCTTGCTGAAAATAAACTTGATTTTCATCCAAAATTAAGTTTCCTTCGTCGTCTACTTGATTTTCTATTGCTTCCGTAATCAAGGGGTCTATGACATCTTCCAACATATTGAGATAAATAGTACCATTTAAATTTTCATTAATAAATAACGGACCAATGACCGAGTCCCCCAGTATACCAGCCCACACATTAATTTTTTGTGGCCACTGAGTATGCGTTTCTCTAAATAGATTCGGGTTTTCATCATCCCAATAACGACAATTATGACGATTAACATAGCCATTCAAAAAAAAGTACATTCGTCACTGAAGCAAATATTTTGAATTAGATTTGGAGTGGTATATATCATCACAGTCATTTGTTCACAAAATTGAACTCGTTTATCGAAATCATCTTCATTTAGAGCTTGGTGATTTTGAAGTTTGTATGGATGCCATTTATGAAGTTTTAAAACCTTATGAACAGACCCATACGAAAAACCAGTTATGTTACGCACTTGCCGAATTGAGCTCGTAGGATTTGCAGCAAATTGTCCTAATATTTCTATTTGAGAGTCCTCATCCACAATTCGAGGTTGTGTCCTTTTTTTATTTCCTACTGATCCAGTTTCTTCAAATTTTTCTACCAAATCTAAAACGTATCGATGGGATACATGTTTATTTAGATGTCTTGCATTAAATTCATTGGCTGTACGTCGAGCACACTGATTTTCAGCTCCACAAATGAAAATTATTTCAATTCTCTCTTCTAAAGTGTATGTCATTTCAGTGACACAATTGGCACAAACGCTACCCCAAATCAAAGTAATCTAAAGTTATCTGAAGCGGCGATATTTAATTCCTGAATTCTACAACACTTGACACTTTGAACTTGTACGACGCACGTTCTTTTGTTTCAAAGCAAAACGTAGGTAGATGGCTTGATCAACCACTCAAAATGGGCATACATTTTTGTCTCTAATTCATGAACGGCTCGGCCGATTTTAATTTTCTTTGCTTTAAAATATTGAGAATTTTACAACCTTTAAAATGATGTATCACACATGGGGTAGTGCCATTTAAAATTTTGGGGTGGGGGTGGCTGGAGGGGAGGGTGAAAGTTTCCCAACTGATTGGAATAGGTTATTAAATGTCCCCCTCCAAAATAACATTGACCTGTTTTAGTGATTTTTGATAATTTTATTAATTAAAGAGTTATTCAAGGTGGGAAGTTTTCAAATGATCACCCGGTATATGGTAAACTCTACTTTGTAATTTATTGTAACATAATTTATGGTAAAATATATTCATGTTGAGACATGCTATTATTGAATAATAAAGAAGTTTATACGTCATAGATTTATATGAATATATTATTTGTATTTAAAAAAATATTCTTTGCTTTATGCATACAGCCAGGTAAAATATACGGGAGAGGTTATGTGCTGGCCACATCAGATTTTTTTAATTGCGAACTGTAGTTCGATTTTCAACCTGGTACACATCAGTGATGGTGCATTTACCCTATGCAATAATGCAAAAGATGTAATAAAACACTAACAGAAACTAAAGTATATTTTCCTTTATTTTTCATTATTAATATGTAACTATTTTAATATTAGACATTGTTGCTCACTGTATGCATTTTACGGTCAACAAAGATTACTTTACAAGTTTTGTTTAATTCTTAAGTAAATAAAATCCTTTAGAAACTTGTTATTGTTAATATATTATTGGAAGTTATGTTTTTCACTCTTAATTTATGTTATTTAATTAAAAATTATTTTTTACATAGTAAGACAACATCGTTGGAAATTATAAAATTGAACAAAACATACCTTTTTTGGGTTTTACTCAAAAATAAATACAAAAATACAGTGCACATACGAGTCGACGCGGGAAAATCTTCGACAGTAGAACTCTCAACAGCGTTGTCAAGTTTCAGCAGCACGGCTTGTATGTTAGAGAAGGCTGTGACTGAGCTATTGGAATTATTTATGTGAACGAATTTACAAGTTTTAAAAAAGTAAACAAATCATTGGAAGGTTCAATGAAAACAGTGAATCCATTGAACGGTTCATTTTGTGTGTTCATTTTGCGTAATATGTTTACCACGGGAGGGCAGCATATTTAATCCATTTGTTTACATATTCCATTTATGTATTATATTATGAGGAGTCTTGTTTTGTTAAATTTATAGAAAAAAGTTGTAATTAGTAATAAAAACATTTATTTTTAACAAATGATGATGGGTCCTACAGTAGGAAAGTTTTCGTATTAGATTAGGATAAAATGTAGCATTCATAGCCCAATAAGTTTATTTTTTAGCTGGTAACATAATTTATATTGAAGAGAAGCGCATAACCTCCCATGAAAATTTAAATTTGATCACAATATGACTCTTTTTTTTCTCAAAATAATGAGCCACATATAACGTCGTCTTCTTTTATTTCATTATGAAAAATAGTATTTTGTACTTTCCACGAAATACTCATGCTCTGTACTTTGCCTCAATTGTCTATAAATTATTACTTTCACAGTATAAATATATCTTCTTTCCCCATTTGAAATGCCGCACAAATATTTCGCTAACAGCAAAAGGCAGCAAAAAATCCTTCACTTTCTTTGCTTGCCAGCAATGTTAGCGAAGCAAAAATAGCAAAACGTTCAATAGTTTCAACATCCGGTTTGCATAACGGCGCTGACTTTTGCTGCTTTTATTGAACCTACCTATTTTTTTCGAAATTATTTTTATTTAAAAAAATGATTTTTCTTTATTTTTATTTGAATTCTTAAGTACATGAAAACGCAATATGCTTTAATTTTGTTATATTAATTTTGCAGAATATTTACTTAAATTGATTATTTTATTTTGTACAAATTAATTTTTATATCATTCATATAACTGAAATTATTTTAATTATAATATATTATATTACATTTTACTTATATTCTTTATTTAAGTAACACATTGAATGTTTAAATTCTAGCAAACCGGCTACACTTCACATTTTTATAAAAAAATATTGAAAATAAAATGTACATACATATAAGCAAGCAATAGCATTGGTTGCTATAAATACATAAGTACATGATTTTAGATGAACAGGGGTAGTCAGAGGTGATATATCTGACACAACGTACGTACATAGCTCTGTCTCACTTGTCCAGTCATCTAGTTCACACTAGCGTTTGGAACGTACGGTACGGTATAAATTAGTGCTTTCAAGAACCGGAAAAATTAAGCCATGCAATTGAACATTATAATAGTACATTACCTCCTGTACCTTATTTAATACTAATTACTGCATTATCAGTGCATAAATTAAAGAAAATTATGAATAATTTTTGCAGGTTGAGGTTCCATCAAGCTAAACTTTTCACTATTTATTTTTTATTTATGAATTAATAATTAGGTATTGTAATACATTTTTATAACATACGCTCGATCGTTAGCGTTTAAGAAATTCATTTTGACACGAATATTTGATATAAACAAAACAAAAAACCAAACAATGAACACATTGTTGAGACGAAAAGAAAAATACTTTAAATATTTTTTTATAGAAGAAGCTTAATTCTAAATTATTGTAATTGGAAATAGAAGATATATATTGAAATGGAGAACAATATTTTATAAATAAAAAAAATTGGTTTTAACAATGATTAAAATTTATTACAATAATCCAAATATGGATTTAATAAAAATGCATAATTCTTTCTTTTGATCTTAATAGTACATGATAATAACACAATGATTATGTGTATGTTTTGTATTTTTGGCACATCCAGCAATGGGTAATATGCCGTGATGATATTTTTATTTATAAACAAACTATTGATGTACTTTTGCAATAAAAATATCGTATTAAATTATTGCAAACTAATATAAAATAAAATTGAACGATATTTTGGAGATATTTATATAATGACGATTATGCGAGTATGTATCTATTTTTAAACATTTTTTATATTTCTGAAATGTATTGTTTTGATTTCAACTTTTTTTAAATTTCAAAGTGAAGAATAAGGATTATTACTTGCGTATTCTTTGAATTTTGGTTTATGTCTTGGATATAAGTAAGGCAATTGTCCAACAGTTACAACTAGCAAATATTAAGGTTTCTTCTATATCGACGAGCTTTAAAATAATGCCTACTAGCGCTCGCCTCGGACTTGAAACAAATTACTGAGGGGTCACAGTTAACGTTAATCCCTCTTCATAGTAATATACCATACAATCATTATATTCAGTGGTAAGCTATAGGTGGTCCGTGGGGGCTCGCGCGAGTCTCATCTTAAACTTTTTTATTTGTGTGTCCATTGTTGTTGTGTTTTTTATTGTTTTTGTCCATATATCTTAAAAACATTTTCTTCGCATAAGATGAGCGACAAAATAGAACAGTACCCTGTCAATTATTAATCATCACTAACTATGCGGTGATGATTAAATTTTGGAGAATCAATCGTTTTCATTTTTATGAAACATAGAGCGAGCTCTTTGTTAAAATTTTATACTCCACCACTGATTATATTGAATACAAACACATAATAAATACATGTATAATATAGTTTATATTATTGTTAATTAATCAACAAACTTTACGCTGTAGGAAAACACTCATATTCTCATATTTAAATGAAAAAAAAAACTCTCTTGCGGAGAAACGATAACCTTTTACTCACGCTGTTGTATATAAGATAGTAAAATCATTTATAAAAATACATATGTGTTTGTATTCGTAATTGCATTGTTTATAATGTATTGTTGCGCACACATTAAAATTATATATGATATACTTTACATTTCTATATTTTTCTGATTGTATATATTCATCCCATTGAATACAGTTAAACATATACATAGTTAGGTACATATATAAATATCGCAAAACTATCACTGAAAATGTAAATATGTTATTTAAACGTCGCAATAAAACTTATTCTTAATAAAAATGGGACTACATATTCTTCTTATAAATCTATCATTCCTTCTGCATATACCTACGAGATAAAGATTTTATGTATAGTAACATTTTCAAAGTCAAATTTGACGTAATTAGAGCACATATCATCATCGCTGTATTTGTGAAACTGCGAACGTCTTATACGAATAAAGTATCACAAATACACAAATCAAATATTATTTATTCATTGTTAAAATAATGTATGTATTTCATGTATTATGTATTGTAATATCATTATTATGTAACATATCTTTGACAAATAAATCCTTGTTATAAATAACAAACTATTTCATTCCAATACACCGATCAAAAATCGCATTCCAAAGATCTAGGTTCATATCCCGCTTCCTAGCAGGCATTTTGTAGGCCGCCAATCTGCAACCAGAACGGCGACCTACAAAATCCTGCAAACCAAAGATCCAAATTCGATTCCCGCCTACTAGCTACCTGCACCCCAGCAACCACCCGAGCATATTCACCCCATCCTAGCTAGCAACCAGCAAGCCACCAGCCCGTGCCTAGCCTGCGGGCTAGGGACGGATCCAGGTGGCCAGCTGGTCAGCTAGCTAGAAATTCAGCAATAACATGTATATAGCTCGATTACGTAATTTCACGGAGCAGAGTGTCCGATTCGATACCACCGCTCACGCCGAATGGCTATAAATTCATCAAACAGTTGTATATATGGCTGAAATCTGTGGTGGGAGGCCTAGGGGATTCATGAATCCACCACCAGACGATTGAATTTTAAATTTTGTGGGAGAATGTCTTGCTATAGCCTTCTGATTCTGCGAATTTTAAATTTTGATAATCAGATGTCTTACTATAGACAGTAAATTTGAATTTTGTGGGCACAAGTCGTGCTATAGCCTTTCGATTCTGCGAATTTTAATATTTGGTCTTGCTAGAGCCAGCAAATTTTATTTTTGTTGGGTATATGCCTTGAGATCGGCTGAAATTCCGTCTGAGAGCTCAAAAATGCTCGTAGCGGCCTTAAAATGCTACTTTTCAGCCGCTACGGCTCTAAATCATCGATTTTACACGATTTTTGAATTTTATCGACCAGAAGCCTTGCTGTAGGCTGTATATTGTCGATTATGTAATCGAGCTGCCGTGGATCGCTCGCTGTATATTCGGTGATTACGTAATCGGCTGCCATAGTTTGCTCGCTGTATACCGGCGATTACATAATCGAGCTGCTGTGGTCCGCTTGCCGCTGCTCTCGGCTTGATTTAGCTGGTAGCTGGAATTGAACTTGGATTTTTTAGTTCGCAAGTTTGCTGGTTGTAAATCGTGAAGCTGCTGCTGATCTCAAATCCATGCTCTAGTTCTAGTTCGTATTTAGGTGAATTGTAGGTTGCCTGAAAATTTTTAATTTTGTTTGGGTATGGAAAAATTGGGATTTTGAATTGAAAGATTGTATTCATTTTGTTGTGTTTATTGGTCATTCACATAACACATTTTTAAATCTAATATATAACGATATGAATTAGAACTTAGAAATAAATAAAATTAAATATGTATCATCAAATGTATTACTAAGTTATGTATTCTTCATGTGGTTACATTATGTACAGTAAAATTATTTAAAGATGTCCGATCAAGGTTATTTGTATCATGAACGAATTAACAAATTAGCATACATTTATCTCTTTCCTTTACAAAGGAAATAAGCGTGTGCGATAAAGATGGGTGTAACACGCTTGTCTTTCAAAAATTCATATTGTTTCGACTAAGTTAGGACATTCCACTTTAAAACGATGCTCGTTGTTGATAATACTTTCACTGTAACGTAAGCTTATATATTAATTCAGATACATTACCTTGATTCATAGCCGTACGAAGAACGTTATTTTCTGTCAGTATCACTGACACTGACATTGTGTCAGTATCTTATTTTTCACATATTTGGGTTCACATTTGCTAATAAACTTACCAGTTGAATTATTTTTGAATTTTGAATGCTTTTATTGTAACATATATTTTTATAATAATAAAATAACAGTAATATCTTATGTACCCTCACAAAAACTAAACAAACGACACTACTGAATTTGTCAAAATGGGCGGAGCAAAAATCTGAATTCATACAATTCGTAGATAACCTTGATCTTTCAAAATTTTTACTGTACATATTTTGACATTTTTTTCTAAGACTTATCGAGATGGAAATATTTTGGATGTTATTACAAGACACAAAAGTAGATCAATGTATATTATATTTTATAATGCAAATAGCTAGTGTGTCTATAAGTCTTAGAAAAACTATAACAAGTATCACGATATTAAACAGAGCAAGTATATTATGATACAGGTTTGATTATAAATCAATTAATACCAGATATGTACAATCACATATTAAGTTCTATTTTCCAATACAGTTAGCATATATGTATGTATTTTGTATGTTGAGAACTAACGGAATTTGAGTAATTCATCTTGGAGATCAAGGATTTATTGTTAAAAAATGTTTCATTTCATTAGCTATTTTCTCGCGATTTGTTATTTTAATATGTTCATGTATGCATTTATTAACTAAATGTTTTAACAGCTTAAAAAAATTAATAATAATGATATATGTATTTGCAATTTAGACTTCATTAAACAATATGAAAATAATGTTTAGTTAAATACATAATAAATTCGTCAGCAACACATGAGTAAAAAATGTATTAATCAATAAATAGATCAATATATGAAATTAGTTTTTTTTAATTATTTAGATTATTAGAATGAATCTTACTTATTAAATACTTATAATAAAAAGAGAAATCGTAATACAGTTCTTTTATAGCGTAAGCATGAACAAACTATAATAATTTCTTCGCCAGGGTAAGAGTAATGTTATATTTTAACTAAAAATTAGGATTATGATTTTTTCTGAAGAGTTTGAATGTTGGAATATGTGATTGTATAATATTTGATATATATTATAGTAAGTATACATTTTTTTCGTACATAAGTATCACAGGCTATGTACTATGTATATTAAATGTACTATTTATATAGGTAGGTATAGGTATGTATATATATTTTTCATACACATTGACAAATAAACAATATACACATATATGTAGGTAACACACAGTACACATATAATACTGACAACTTATAATAAATAAAACCAACACATTTATATTAAAACGATATTATCGGCAATTATTATTTAGGTATTTATATTTCACTGTCGTCGGTGTTAATCCCGAACATTCCGTTTCCAAACCTGACGCACAGAGCACACTGCACTGCAAATTTTAGTAGCTCAGAAGTTTATGAACGAGATCCACTCACACTCAGCGAAACAGACGTACTAGTGCACTCCACAAGAACATCCTGGAACATCATCATTTAATGAGATGATGATATATGAGGATGATATATGGGTTTGGATAATATAAATTTTGATAAATTACCAATATTTTTTTTCTAGATCATATAGTTCAATTTAATTTAAAAGTTGTATACAGGGGGTTTCCTTTAAAACAAGCAGCCCTTTTTTGGGCGAACTAATGACTTTAGAGAACAATATTATATATATATATATATATATATATATATATATATATATATATATATATATATATATATATATATAATGATCAAGAATAAGGGACTAATTTAACAGTAATAACAAACCGAAAATTCAACCAGTGGTTCTTAAACGGTGGAACAAAAAATATATTATTTTATATGATAGCCTATATAATTTTTTAGCACATTAAATAAAGATTTTTTTCTGATTTCAAGGATATAAACACTGTATAGGTATAACAAGTATTTCGGGAAAAATGTTATTAAAAATTAAAAACACATGTATTGTCTGTAGCCTAGGTTACACTAGTAGTAAAGCCATTTTTATTACACATTACAATAATATTTGCTACTAATTAACAAAACTTTTGAAATTTCTTATTAAAATTAAAAAGAAATTAAAACAAATGTAAGAACAGTTTTGTAAAAACAAAAATCCAATGTTAAATCCCTATGTTCAACCTTAATAGCCACCAATATAAGAAAAGTTTAAATTTAGTCATCGTCTCTTTTTGGATAATTTAAATTATTAATTAACGTTATTTTCTGTCAGAGTCACTCACATTGTGTCTATCTTATTTTTCACATATTTGGTTTTACATTTGCTAATAAATTTACCAGTTGACTTATTTTTGAATGCTTTTATTGTAACATATATTTTTATAATAATAAAATACCAGTAATATCTTATGTACCCTCATAAAAACTAAGCAAACGGACACTACTGAATTTGTCAGAATGGGCGGAGCAAAAATCTGAATTCATACAATTCGTAGATGACCTTGATCGGATATCTTTCAAAAATTTTACTACCATAATTTTAATAATATATTTAAACATTCTACGAGTTATTTGTATTTAACATAGTTAAATATAAATATATTATGTGCATTATTGTATGAGAAGGTTTTTCAGGGATCACATCATAGGCACTCGCAGCTGTAGTGGCGAAAACACCCGACGAATTACCTTTAAAACATATATATGTAAATATTTTCAAATAAATAATGATTATGTAAGGATTTATATACAGAGATACAATTAAAAATAGATCAATAATTTAACACAAAGATTTTTAAACAAATATATGTTTAATTTGAATATACTAACTGCTGTAGTGTGACTGTAAGTCTTAGAAAAAAACTGTATCAATAGGAAGTACAGTAATAATAATATAGGAATAACTATAAATAAATTTGATATTAAGTTGTATTTTTCACCTAATTACAAATATTACATCTATAGTTTAATGCAAAAACAACCAATGTTAATATTTCTTGACTTTGGAAATGAATGATTTCAAATGCGCAATTTTCAATGTTAATAAAACCGGGATTACCTTAACATTAAGCACTAACAATTTTTATTACAAATATCACTAATTCTCTGATTTAAAGTGTTTGTAGTACTAAAGCCCTACACAATTTTACTGACATCCACATTGGCTATTATTACAATAAGTATTTTCTTGTTTAATGATGCGACTTCGGTTCAATATCTTTGAGAAAATTTATTATCAAATTTATGTATAATGTACAGAGCAATAAATAGATCAATATAAAAAATAATTTGTTTCATTATTTAGAATAAATGTCGCTTGTAATAATATTTTATTCACAATCATTATAGTAATATGTCGATTCCTAACCTTTTAGAGGTTTAATGGCAATCTCTTGGTTGGGAACTAACAGATTTCCCTTCCATCCCACGGGTTGGAAATGTTTATGGAGGGGTTATCTAACAACAATGTTATAGATCCCTATATAATAAAGTAGGTTAAACAGATTTTAATAGAGCTGTCAAAAATATTAATAAAATGAAGGTTATAAATCATTGATTCATTTTCCTCGAGGCTTCGCCCTTCGGTAATATCCATGAATCCTCTGTGTAATGAAATATATTCCATCTCGGATGTAATATACTATTTACTACGTTTCAATTTTCGAACCAATAGTTATGGTCGATTTTCATATCAAATGAAAATAATTCGACTGTACATCATTGTTTACATTGCTATTAATCGAGAAAATGTAGCTATAGATTTTTGTAATAAATAAATAATAGTTATGCAAGGATGCAATTAAAAATAAATAAATCTGATATGTGCACTATCACATATTATGAATCCAATTTTGAAGCAACTTATGTTTTCTTCTAATCAATAAAAGCCTCTTTTATTAAAAGGCAAATATATAATACTATGATCCTCTTTTGTAAATTATGCAATTTTTGTTTCACAAACGAGATGTTACAGAATATAAATTTCATTAACATTATTCCAAAATGCTTGAAATTAATTTTTTTAATTAAGAAATAGATTGGGGGGTTTTCACGCTCCACCTGTCTAAATATATTACACAATTCCACGTGTCGGACGCAGGGTAAAAACAAATACACTATTTTACCACCAAAATATATCTCAGAAACTTAAATGTACGCACCAATAACATTGCCAGCTTAAGACACACCACACACTTTTACGTTTAAGTTGTTAAAAATTGTGCAAATTATGTACAACCTTCAAAAAGCAAGTTTAGACATTTTGGGTATAAAAAAGTGTTAATACTTTACTAATGTAAAAGAATATTAAACGCAAAAATACATTATATGAATTTAGACTGGTTTATGATGAATTCAATATACAAATACATATTTAGAACTTAAAGATGCAGATAGCGTCATATATATTTCAATATGATTTTTGTCTTTACATTTATGATAAAATTAAGTACTTTACCTTTCAAACTACAACTAGGCATTCGAATTTAACAGCTTCAGTTCTTTTTCACAAATGTAACATATAAATACACTATTTTAAACACAAAATATATCACAAAAATGTAAAACCACGTGTTGACATATTGCTACTAGCTTGCACAACGTGGTCTCACGTAATAAGCTTTAAGCACGAACGCGATTGGCAAAAATAACGAAGCTTGTGATTGGTGGATATAAAACGAGAACTGAAATACGATAAATCCTTTGAATTTTCAACAGATAAAGAATATTTATTTGAAAATAATTATATTAATTTAAATTCCCAAGTAATAATTTGTAATTTAAATTCATCGTACAACAATGTGCACCAATTTTATTGACATATTGAAAAGGCAATGGACACAAATACCTATATTCAAGGCAGGGTTTGTAGGGCGGGCATAAAGGTGTGTTCTTTCTGGGTAATTCTTCTTCACGTCTTGGGAAACACTCTCCAACGACGATATTGTAGAAAATTGGGTTTCATGTAGGAACTACTGCATTTTTGTGGTGTAATACTAGAACCCTGTAACATTCAAAATATATAAAAGTTAGGATTTTTAAAAGAAATAAATGTTTATATTTGAATTTAAATTTCGAGACATCCAAAATTTTCAAAAAAAAAGTATTTTCTTTAAAAATACGTGATTAGTTCATTGTTCAAATAACTTCTTATAATTTTGTTTCTATTTTTACTGTATTTGATTTATTTATTTATATGTAATAACTTGTGACTAAAATATTTTTTACGAAAAACAGTTTGGTAATTTTGAAAATACATATCTCTATATGTAACTCATATGCCCGGTTTTTCAGTGCGAGTTTAAACTCAAATTTTAGTTTAATTTTTAATTTAAGGTTTAAAGTGTTTATCAGTTTGGTTTAAACCAAGAACTGAGTTCAATTTTTTCTTGAACCTGAACCGCCTCGTTACCTGGTTCAACGTAGAGTTTATGGTTTAATAATAAATTGAGATTTTTTTTCGTCCGATTTTGTTGATTAAAACTACTAGATTGCTTAACAAAATTAAATTAGATATATTTATTGTGTGTGACATTTATTTATTATGGAGTCATCTGATAATGAAGACGATTTAAACTTTATCGAAAATCAACTTATACGAAGACCTAAAGTTCTCAGAAATAGAATTGATCATTTTGAAATTTGGGATGATTACGATTTTTTTACAAGATTTAGATTAAGTAAAGAAACCGTCAGATTGGTAGTAAATGATATTGAAGACCAAATAAAATCTCCTACCGACTGGTAACATTGCTAAAAATATAGTTTACCTAAATAGCTTAAAGTTAGGTATAGTAGTACTTAATTTACAGGAATCATGCTTTAACTCCTGATCAAATGGTATTATTAACATTGAGATTTTACGCAGCAGGAAGTTTTTTGAACACAGTAGGAGATTTAACTGGAGTACATAAATCTACTGCCAGTAAAAT